>JAWDGP010002044.1:157500-212500 GCA_033675545.1 Elysia crispata
TAGCACTGAGTAGGACCCCCGAACTGACCCATAGCACTGAGTAGGACCCCCGAACTGACCCATAGCACTGAGTAGGACCCCCTAACTGACCCATAGCACTGAGTAGGATCCCCGAACTGACCCACAGCACCGAGTAGGACCCCCGAACTGACCCATAGCACTGAGTAGCACCCCCGAACTGACCCACAGCACCGAATAGGACAGGCTGAGCGGACTGAAGGTTCCGCCGTGGGGAATGTAAGGAAAGTAAATTCCCGCCAATGCCCCTTTACCCTGGGAAATCGGGAGTTTGAGTGTTGTTGTGACCCTTCGAAATTGCGAAGTTTTCTAAAGTGCATAGAAGAAAGATCGTGATCAGTTCATCCACTCTTCAAGCGTTTTGTTGTTGTTTTTTTTTTGCATTTGTTTTACTTGGAGACATTTCAGGCCATGGAGCCCCACCCGCCGCTAGATCTAGTATCGTGGGTTGTACCGGCTGGTGACCAGGAAGAATTACAGGTACTGTACCGGCTGGTGACCAGGAAGAATTACAGGTACTGTACCGGCTGGTGACCAGGAAGAATTACAGGTACTGTACCGGCTGGTGACCAGGAAGAATTACAGGTACTGTACCGGCTGGTGACCAGGAAGAATTACAGGTACTGTACCGGCTGGTGACCAGGAAGAATTACAGGTACTGTACCGGCTGGTGACCAGGAAGAATTACAGGTACTGTACCGGCTGGTGACCAGGAAGAATTACAGGTACTGTACCGGCTGGTGACCAGGAAGAATTACAGGTACTGTACCGGCTGGTGACCAGGAAGAATTACAGGTACTGTACCGGCTGGTGACCAGGAAGAATTACAGGTACTGTACCGGCTGGTGACCAGGAAGAATTACAGGTACTGTACCGGCTGGTGACCAGGAAGAATTACAGGTACTGTACCGGCTGGTGACCAGGAAGAATTACAGGTACTGTACCGGCTGGTGACCAGGAAGAATTACAGGTACTGTACCGGCTGGTGACCAGGAAGAATTACAGGTACTGTACCGGCTGGTGACCAGGAAGAATTACAGGTACCAACCAAAATACTTGACGTGTTCCCACGGTGTTCTGTTCGACTTATGCCACGCCTGAGATGGTTCTTTTGCATTTGCATTGAACGTTTCGTTTTACTCAAACAAGGGCAAAAAAAAAAAAAGTGCTGGTAGAGTCATTTCTATTTCTATAAGGCATTTGAACATTGTTTCGAAAAAAAAAAAAAAAAAAAAAAAAGAATTTCACGATCAAATTCACATTAACACAATACAGGCACACCTACAAGTCTGCGTAGAACCATAGCTGATAAACCGCCTTATATTAAATGAAGAAAATTGAAAATGTAAACTCATTTTGAAAAGTTAAAAAAACAACAACAACAACCCAGAAACACTATCTGACCATCTGTTAGTGTAATGTGCTAAATATCAGCTCGCAAAAACATGACCGCCGGAGGGAGAAAAGTTTGGAAATAGACATGGAGTTCATGCTTTAAACAAATACGTTTGAATGAAACCCTTATTGCGGTCACTACTCATACACTTTTACCGATTAGTTTTATTCCGCTTGCTTGAATTATTGTTATTATTATGTTTTTTTTGTTTGTTTTTTAAATTACAAAATGTTTCATCATCTCATGAGCTTACGAAATACATAGTCTCTATTCTGTCTTTGACCAAGTCAGAATCTTAAAGAAGTAATCGGATTGGGTGTAGTACTATTTGGGCTCAAGGTTAGAGCTCTGAAAGATAGATGATGAAAATTTAGCATTCCTTTTTAACTTGCTGAGTTATATCTCATTTCCTATCTTTGAATAATCAGCAGACCCATAGCCCGCAATTGACACACCCATAGCCCACAATCAGCGGACCAATAGCCTACAATCGATAGACCCTTAGCCCAGTCGACAGACCTATAGCCTACAGTCATTAGACCCAAAACCCACAGTCGGCAGATCTTATAGCCCTCAATCATTAGACCCATAGCCCATAATGATAAGACCCATAGCCTACAATCGGCAGACCAATAGCCAGCAATCAGCAAACCCATAGCCCCCCAATCGGCAGACCCATTTCCCATAATTGGCAAACATAGCAAAAAAATAACGTAACTATTCTATACACTAATTTTATATAGTGAATAATATCATAACTTTCACAACTTGAAGAGTTCACCTCATGACCTCCAACAACTGGATGGGCTCATCTCATAACCTTTAACAGTTCGAAAGGTTCACCTCATGACCTCCAACAACTGGATGGGTTCATCTCATAACCTTTAACAGTTCGAAAGGTACACCTCATGACCTCCAACAACTGGATGGGTTCATCTCATAACCTTTAACAATTCGAAAGGTACACCTCATGTCCTCCAACAACTGGATGGGTTCATCTCATAACCTTTAACAATTCGAAAGGTACACCTCATGTCCTCCAACAACTGGATGGGTTCATCTCATAACCTTTAACAGTTCGAAAGGTACACCTCATGTCCTCCAACAACTGGATGGGTTCATCTCATAACCTTTCTCATAAATTAAAATTCGAAAGGTACACCTCATGTCCTCCAACAACTGGATGGGTTCATCTCATAACCTTTAACAATTCGAAAGGTACACCTCATGTCCTCCAACAACTGGATGGGTTCATCTCATAACCTTTAACAATTCGAAAGGTACACCTCATGTCCTCCAACAACTGGATGGGTTCATCTCATAACCTTTAACAATTCGAAAGGTACACCTCATGACCTCCAACAACTGGATGGGTTCATCTCATAACCTTTAACAGTTCGAAAGGTACACCTCATGACCTCCAACAACTGGATGGGTTCATCTCATAACCTTTAACAGTTCGAAAGGTACACCTCATGACCTCCAACAACTGGATGGGTTCATCTCATAACCTTTAACAATTCGAAAGGTACACCTCATGTCCTCCAACAACTGGATGGGTTCACCGAATGACCTTCAGCAACTTGAAGGGCTCCCATGATGACCTCCAACAACTTATAGATGTATTGACATTTCGTCGCCGTTGTGCTCCCATAAAAACAGAACAACTTCTAAAACTATTTGGCGAAATTATTGAATCCCTGTTTCCTTTGATTTTAATTTTTTTTTTAAATTTTCATTAGTTGATTTTTTGTGAATACGCTATCGCTTTTTTTTTTTTTTAAATCAGATTACTAGAAAGTTTTCTCGGGTTACGACATGTTCCGTGCTACATAATTATGAAATTTTACGTCGTGGCTATAATATAAGCCTTGTATCGTCCATATGCCGCTAGCGCTAAGAACACAACTTCCTGTGTCTCCTCCCATTCTACTTGACCATCAGGCGGGCTACAGGCTGTACGGTCTGAACGAGTACGTCAGCACCAGGATATCTCTGCGCCGTCCTCTGCCGGACATGAGAGAGTCGGCATGCCAGGCAGATGGAACAATGGAGAGAACCGTCGACCTGTCTGGTTGGAAACCTCGCAGCTTGCCGGATGCGTCTGTCATCATCGTGTTCAGCAAAGAGCCCCGCTCTGTTCTTTTGAGAACCGTCTTCAGCGTGCTGGACAGGCAAGGATATTTTTGTTGGTTTATTTTTTTGGTTAGGTTTTTACATTAGGTTATCATCTTCTCAGATTTAGATCTAGAGGAGGCAAACCACTGGGTTAATATAAGTAAGAATTGTAAGAGCTAGAATTTTAGGTAGTGCTCAGCCGTGGTTAGGGTAAGGCTTTAAGTGAAATTGACCGAAAATGCTTGAATTGGTGGGATTAGAATCATCGAATTATAGATGCTTGGGCACTAATCGCCTTGCCACTCCGAGAAAACATAGCTTGTACCAATACGCCACTACGCTCCTTCAAGCATTTTCGGTCAATTTCACTTAAAAACCTGAGCCTAACCACTGCTGAGTACTACCTAAAATTCTAGCTCTTATAATTCTTATTTATCATCTTCTCAGCTCTACCTTGACCTATATGGACAAAATGTTGCAACAAAATTTAGATACAAAAAGTTCCGAGATGCTTTTGTGTGTAGCGCTAATCTAGTTACATGAATAGTATCCTTTAGGGATAGTGGACCAAGTTAGTGCCCTTGCAATCACATACTTTTCTCAGCTTACAAGAATCATCTGTGTGAAATAGCGCAGAAATATTATAATTCAGGGACAAATACTGACACCTTTGATCAGGGATTTGTTCTGCGACTGACTAAAGTGAAGAAATGTATTTTAGAGCATTCTCATTAAATCAATGCTTTTACTTTGTTTTGCTTTTGTTTTGCTTTTTGTTTTTGTTTTTAATTTTTTTTTTGTAAGGCTCAGTAAGAATGACCTGTTACAGACGTACAGATCTGCCACTCTTTCTATATTGTTTATTTCCTTTGTCTCAACTTTGCGGGTAAAACTTAATTTATTGTTTTTCTTTAAAAAGGATTAAAAGGGGTTAAAAGGGTTTCCTCCTTTTTTTTTGGGAGATTAAAATCTGTATAAAAAATTGGTTCGTGGGTACGTTAGTTTGCTTGTTTATCAGTCTTTTTTTCCCCATTTACAGGCTTTCTATAAGGGGGTGGGGTTGAATTGTTTACTCTTTATTGAGTTGTCTCTCTTGGTGTAGGGAGTGGGGGCTGGGCAGTTTATTCTATTTGTGGCCAGTACTTATTTAGTCCTTCTTGTCACCCTTGCCCCGCCTCCTGTCCTTTATTTTTAAGGTCTTTTGAAGGATTTTCTCCCCCCCCCCCTCTTTTTTTTAATATATTATTCAGTTGGGTAGGGATTTCGTTCCTTCTCTTGTTCGTGGTTTTTCTCCATTGGCTGATCCTTCTTTCTCCATGTTTTTTGCTTTCCTTGCGTTGTCTTTGCCTTTTCTCTTGAGTACTCTCTCTTGAGTCCGCTAGGGCTTTCTTCTCTCCCTGTTTTTGTCCTTTCCCTTGTATTCCTTCTACTTCTTTCTTGACTATTGGGTTGTGTTCTTTCGTTGCTTCTTTGACCTCCCTTGGAGTTGTCTCTTATTCTTAGCTTCTCTAATTTTTCCGGTTATGATTTGCTCATTTTGGTCTGTTGTTGTTTTGTTCTTCCTTAATACACCAGCAAAGTTTCTGTATCTTGTAGGGGTTTCATTTGTTTTGCTTTGGTTGTTTTTGTTTTTGGTTCTATTTTTGTTGTCCTTTTCTTCCTCCTACACTCTGCTGGCCAGTGGCCGGTTTCTGTACAGTGGAAACATTCCAGTGCTCTGCCTCTTTTTGAGATGAACCACAGGTCCTCTGCTGTGCTTCCATCCTTCTTCGTCTGAATTGGGATGTTTTCTCCATCTTCTTTGTTCACGTTCCTTCTTGCGGCGTCCTCCTCTTGTCTATGTCTTTCCATCTGAAAGTCTTTTTTAAAATACGTTTTAGTATCTTTTTAATTGTCTTCTTTGGAGGAGGGAGCCACCCTTAGTAAACGTATCTGGATTCTTTCATCTTCACTTTTTAGGAATTCTACTGTTCTGTTTCATACTGTGATTTTTTGTTTTGTTTAATTGGTTGACCTCTTGTGCTGTGGCCATGAGATGGCATTTCGTAGATTCCTGTTTCCGAGAGATTCTCCGCTGTTCATTTTCTTTTGTCGGTCCCAATTGTGACCTTAGTGCCTGTTATAATTCTTTGGCTGTTGGGGTGTTTGGTTTTTACCCCCTGTTATTTTCTCTATTATTTCGTTCTGATCGAGTTCCTCTCCGCCCTCAAAGTCGTCTGCTGTCAGGGTTTGTCTGACTTTCATTTTTTTTACTTCCAGTTTTTATTTTTGTTGATGTTGGCAGGGTAGGTGGGGGCCGCTTGTTGATCGTATCCGCAGTCTCTGGTCCTCTGTTATTGTTGTGAGTCCGTTCGGATGGATTTCCAAACCAATGCTTTTAACAATAAAGCCCGAATTGGACACTTTTGAACACAATTACTGTGATAACCACGACAATGAAAAAAAATATAACCAGCCAAACAACCGATAACAAAAAACTAAGAGATTACTTTATATAATCAGCCAACTATTTTCTTCAAACTTTCCCAACCCTTTGACACTCTGTAGTTGACTGACATGCACTGCTGTCTTTGATTTCTCATTTTCTTTCACTAGAAGACTTTCTTGTCTCGCCATATAACACTTCTAGTCATATTGTGGCGGCGCTTTTCAAATTCGTATGAGGACAAAATTTCTAAAATCTCAAAACAGCGTTCGGACGAAGGAAACAAGTTTTGAGTTTTTCCACTGCCTTTATCTTGTAATACCCTTTCCATCTCGCTTGTATCTATTTTCGCCACACCCAAGTGTGTTTTTTCGCTACTCTCTCTTTCACTTATACTCTCTCACACACACACTCTCTCTATCTGTGTCGTTTTTTTTTAAATCTCTCTTTCTTCTTTTCTCCTGATCATCTTCATCTCTCAAACATAAAAACGAGCGAAATATAACCACACACAGAGAGAATAGTATCGGGGGAAAAAATCTAGTTCCTAAGTTTCCATTGTGTTATTTTGTCTTTGTCTCAGAAGTCCGCCGGAGCTTTTGAAGGAGATCATCTTGGTGGATCAAGGTTCTACGGCTTTGGCTCTTAGCCACCCACAACTTGAACATTACCTCAACGCTATCTCCAAAAAAGTAAGGACGTCTCTTTGATACAAATATATATTATTATGATAAAGATTTAGTCCAAGGTTTCCTTTTTATAATTTCGCTACTGACACAGCAGTGTAGAATGCGCTGAAAGTAGTTAAACCTACAGTAAATCTCACCAAAGACAGCACTCCGTATAATTGGGACAACAAGTCACGAATCTTTCAGAAGATTTGAAATTTTCAATATATAATTGTATCTGTATGCTCAAGAACCATAAAAGAATGAAGATCTAAATTTAATGATTTAAATTTGCAATGAATAATTTTCAGATATTCTAGTAAAGCATTCAAATTTAGACTTGTGAGTTCATAAAATCTGACATGCTGTAAATCAAGGTAAGCTAAAAACTATCGCATAGTTTGAGCAATTTTTTTGATGGAAGAAAAAAATTTCATAGTCAAAATTAGATATACAAGTCACAATTTTCATCATTACTGTAATCTGCTTATGGTTGATTGGAATGCCCTTTGTAATAATGATAGGAATAATAGCCAGTGCCTTAATGAAAGATTTCTTTAAATCTTGATTATTTCTGAAAAGCAGCACCTAAAGGAATTTATAGTTCATTAACAATTTTCTTTTCTCTCAAAGGTGACGGTTATACGTGACACTTCCATCACGAGTTACCCAGAAGCTGTGAATCTTGGGGCCTTGAGGGCCACGGGCACCATGGCCGTGTTTCTTAGTGCTCGCTGCGAGTGCACACACGGCTGGCTACAGCCCCTTGTCTTCTGGCTAACACGAAGTTCGTTTAATATAGCAGTGCCGGTCGTCGACGTTATAGACGGGGACACATTTCAGTAAGCCTTTTCATTCCAGTAATCTAGGCAACCTTATATTAAACAGCAAACAATTTGCAATTCATTAAAATTAAAAAAATAATTAAATCTAAGATGTTACAATGAGTATTAAAAGAAAATAAAAACTGAACCAATACGTTCATCCAAATTTATTTTCTCAGATACAGAAGGATTCCTATGTCAGAAGTTACCGTTGGGTCTTTCTCTTGGGATTTGACAATCAAACGAAGAAAGATACAGGTACAGCTTTACCTTAACTATTTTACTCTATGGTCGAATTAAATATATAAGAAAAAAAATATATTGATATGAAGGAACATATAATACATTTTTCATCTTATATAATAAAATGTCTTTTAATTGGAATTATTGCTGCAGTTGTTCTTATTGTTGCTGTTTTGGTTTCTATGCGATAAGGTAAACCAACCTGCAGCGATGCGGTATCGTTTGTTCGTTCGTTCAATGGAAAAGCAGCTTAATCTTTTCCTATGTCGTCTGCACACAGGAGCGAGAGGATGTGTCGCGCCATTCTGTGCCGGAGCCGAGCCCAGTGATAGCAGACGGCATCTTTGCCATGGAGCGGAAGCTGTTTCTGGCGTCTGGCGGCCTCACGGGCTATCTCGGCGACCGTGACCTCTCACATCTGGAGTTCTCCTTTAGGTCAGTCGCTCGACACTGTTTAATTTTCCGTTAATCGCTAGACACTCGTTAACTAGCGATCGGCAGAAAATTAACCAGTGTCCAGCGACTGAGTGAAAGTGAACAGTGTTTAGCGACTGATAGAAAGTTAACCAGTGTCCAGCGACTGACTGAAAGTGAACAGTGTTTAGCGACTGATAGAAAGTTAACCAGTGTCTAGCGACTGATAGAAATTAACCAGTGTCCAGCGACTGAGTGAAAGTGAACAGTGTTTAGCGACTGATAGAAAGTTAACCAGTGTCCAGCGACTGACTGAAAGTGAACAGTGTTTAGCGACTGATAGAAAGTTAACCAGTGTTTAGCGACTGATAGAAAGTTAACCAGTGTCTAGCGACTGATAGAAAGTTAACCAGTGTCTAGCGACTGATAGAAAGTTAACCAGTGTCTAGCAATTAACAGAAAGTTAACCAGTGTCTAGCTACTGACTGAAAGCTAAACATTGTTTATCGAGTGACGGAAAGTTAACGAGTGTCTGACGACTGACTCTCTCCACTCTGTCTCTGTCTCTCTCTCTGTCTGTCTGTCTATCTGTCTGTCTGTCTCTCTCGCTCTCTTTGTGGTCTCTCTCACACTCTATCTCTTTCTCAGAGTGTGTTTTGTTCAAGTTAGAAAAGGAGTATGTCTATATAGTTTTAATTTGAAAATTTTATTTGTGTATTAAAATTAGAGTGAGTGTTTTCGCATCTTTTAAGCCAGAGAGAGAGAGAGAGAGAGAGAGAGAGAGAGAGAGAGAGAGAGAGAGAGAGAGAGAGAGAGAGTTTCTTAATTATACATCTATTAGATACATTATTATGTCTCTGAATTCTATTTAGAGGGTCTGAAAGTGTCTGTGTGATGTGAGGTGACTTAACTCAATATTCTCCTTGTTGAACACGTTCCGATGTCGTGCTGCCCTCTTTCGATGCTGCTTCTGCATCCTCTCTTAGCCAGGTCTACCTGCAGCGCATGTTTCTAGCAACATTCTGTGTTGACGTCACAAATATAGCTGATGATTATCGGTCCTGATATAACTTTTATCATTTTGATCTACGAGAGCAGATCTTGGATGTGCGGCAAGACCATTCAGCTCATCCCTTGCTCGAGAGTTGGCCTCGTGAGCTTGCCGTCTGCCGACAGTGTGGGTAAGAATAATTTCCCTTACGGTCTGAGGCTGCGCACTACACATGAAACATGGCGCGATTAGATCTAAGTGTTTTCAGCAAATCGCTCCATCGGCCGCCATTCTCACCACGGTTTTTGAGGGTTTACGACTTAAATCATTGAACTATTCAAAATTTAATGCGCTTTGTTAATTATCCTAGAAAAAAAGTCACGGTTCATTTTTGTAGGATTACTTATTCACAAAAATGGACGGATTGTTTTCTTCGGGCAATTTCCTACAAGGCAGCCATTATAATAGGAATCTTTGAGCACACCTATGAAGCTCATATCAGCCATTGTGAGTTTCCATGAGCGAGGGCGGCAAACCTGTGGTGGAAACCCGCAGAATAACTCTGTGGAAACCCCCAGTATACCTCTGTGGAAACCCCAAGTATACCTCTGTGGAAACCCCCAGTATACCTCTATGGGAAACCCCAAGTATACCTCTGTGGAAACCCCCAGTATACCTCTATGGGAAACCCCCAGTATACCTCTGTCAAAACCCCAGTATGCCTCTGTGAAAACCCTCAGTATACCTCTGTCGAAACCCCAGTATACCTCTGTGAAAAACCCCCAGCATACCTCTGTGGAAACCCCCAGTATACCTCCAGATGTACTCCTCCTGGCGTAACCAGTCCAGGTGGAATGGACTTAAACGTCTCTATAGTCAGGCAGGGAAAGCGTAGATCTACAAACACGACCTTGGTGGGATTGGTGTGGGAGAGGGAGAGAGAGAGAGAGAGAGAGAGAGAGAGAGAGAGAGAGAGAGAGAGAGAGAGAGAGGGAGGGGGGGAGGGGGGTTATTAGATAGCAAGATAGGCTGGCACTGATATACTTTAGGCTGATATAAAGACAGCTTCATAGACTGATAAAGAGAGTGAAAATGGTTGCAAAAATACCACGAAAACTAAGAAACAAAGAGTTTTACTGGATTCGTCAACAATTTGGTGTTAATTTTCTCTTGCCATGTATTTTCTTAATTTCAGAGGGGAAAAAGGAAAACCTCGCAGGAAAAGTGATGGTAGCAAACTGGTGGCTCGGAGAGTTCAAATCCTATGCTTATGGGCGCCTGTGAGTTGAAAGATTCGATATCTTTGTCCAGAATACCGCTCAGTGGTCAAACATTCTTTAGCTTTATTAAAGTTGTTGTAAGTTAAAACCTTCATTGACTTTGTTAAACTTTTTGTCGTGAGTTCAAACATTCTTTGACTTTGTTAAGTTTGTTAGCGTTGTTTGTATCCACCCCTTCGTGGAACTACACCTAAGCTGCTAGGGGCTATAAAATAAATTTAAAGACATCAAACACTCAACCAGTTGAATTGATAACATAATGTTTTCTCAATTGACGTTAAAATCGCTTTGTTTACCAACTCATCTCTATGAAATTGTGTTGTCTCTTTGGACTCGCCTCCCAGAGCGGTTATGGGATTCTCTCTCTGTCTCTGTCTGTCTGTCTCTGTCTCTGTCTCTGTCTGTCTGTCTGTCTGTCTCTCTCTCTGTCTCTCTCTGTCTCTCTCTGTCTGTCTGTCTCTCTCTTTCTCTGTCTCTCTCTCTCCTCCCTCTCTCTCTCTCTATCTCTGTCCCCCCTCTCTCTGTCTCTTCAAAGTTTTTCTTTAATTTTTTTTTTTAATCTCCTACTTTTAGGGTTTGTCCAAGAGGCTCAGCAAGTGATTCTATTTTTATGAAAAAAATCTTCATTTTTGTCATCACTATAACGGCAGGGAGCACTGATAAAGAAGATAACTACTGGGGGGGGGGGGGGGGGATGTAAAGAAAAAATCATTGTAAAATAATATAGTCATCATCGTCTTCTATCTCAGTGTAAAAATAAAAATTGGTGGAATTGAAGGAAAGGTCGAAAAAAAAAACAACAAACCCTGATATTATTTAATCTTTTCTATTGGCTAATTGTTGTGTCCCATCTGTTTCCATCTTCTCCTTCCCATGATGCTTCCAGAGACTTATCATCTGAAACTGCCAGGCGGGCGGTTGGCCTCTCAGCTGCTGACCTTGACTCCAAGTATCGCCACCCGACGCCCAACACGGACTGCCGCAACTTCCGGTGGTTTCTGGGTCAGCTCGAGCCCGACAAGCTTGTTGCTGGTCGTGTGCTGGGCAGCGGTCGTCTGCAGCAGAGAGACGGGCCGGCGCTAGCGGCACTCACTGTCGCGAAACAAACGGGAAACAGAGGTTCGGGTTGGCCTGGAGAAAGTTGAGGCCATGCAGATTTTTTTTTAAACTTGTTTTTTTGGCGATATTTCATAAGGGATCCGTGGTTTGGGCTTTGTGTGTGTGTGTGTGTGTTGTTTTTTTTTTTTCTTTTCTTTTTTTTTTAAATCTCAAAACCTGAATTTGATTTCTGAAAAAAAAAATCTGAGTAATTTAGTGGAAACTAAGTACTTGAGGAAAGTATAAATTGGTGTTCAGAAAGACAGAGAGAGAGAGAGAGAGAGAGAGAGAGAGAGAGAGAGAGAGAGAGAGAGAGAGAGAGAGAGAGAGAGAGAGAGAGAGAGAGAGAGAGAGAGAGAGAGAAAGAGAGAGGAGGTGGAGGAGGAGGAGAGCAAGAGAGAGATGGTGTATATTGAGAGTCAGTAAAAGACGCGAAATGCTTCCAAATCACCAAAAAGTCCATACTTCTATATTGACGTGACTTTGTGTTTTATACCGCAGACTTCTATCAGCTTTCTCCTCTTTTACTTTTTGTGATTTACTTACCACTTTAGAGCTCTTCCATATTTTAAATGTTTTGATGTTTTTCCCCTGAAATAATAAGGAACCAAACTCTTTGTCTGAATAATCCTTTTTTCCAGATAAACCAATAGTCTACGTGGACAAACGTCAGAAACTGCCACTCAAACATGCCAGATCAGATCCGGGCGACGCGCCAGTGTTTTGGTACTTGACGGACAACGGGCAGTTACGGACAGAAAACTGCATATGCCTGTATCCGCAAGAAGAAGAGGAAAAGGAAGACACGCTACGCGCCGGAAAACGGATGGCAGCTGGCGGCGTCAACTCCAAAGCCGGGTCATGGTACAGCGTTTTGTCTCGACATGTAGGAGGTTCCCCGGGGGATCGTCGGGGTGACGAGACGGGCCGGATACGGCAGGGCTCGGCTATCGCCGGATTGGGCGGCCCCAAGAGAAGCCGTGCGGAAAGCGGAAATGGCACACGTCCGAACTCTGACCTCCGCTTAGTGAAATGCGATTTTCTCCCTTCGCTGGTTCGATGGGTGTTTACAAAGGTGATTTATTGGTTAGATGTTTAAAATAGCCGTCGTGTGATAGCAACTGCACGATATATATATATATATATATATATATATATATATATATATATATATATATATATATATATATATATATACATATATATGTAAAAAAGTCTTAATTACGAAATCATTTGGAGTTGTTTTGCTGATTTGGTGTTAGTAGGAAAATAAAATAAAATTAATTAACTAAACAAGAACACAAAAAGCCTAATTCGCTGACTTTGTCGTGCAGACAGACGTTTTCTGTTTTTACTGTATATAAAAAAAAATGAAATTAATATGACTGATATGAAGAAGCGTTTCAACTTGGTAGGAGAGATTAATAATTAATGTCTTGAAAATATTGTAATAAAAATGTTGGGTACCGTTATTATATTTTTTCTCTCCTATATTTTTGTTCCCTTATGCCACTGTTCTTAATTTTTTTTTCAATCGCTTCTACGATTACTCCATCCAATAGGAATTGTTGTTGTTGTTGTTGTTGTTGTTGTTGTTGTTGTTGTTTGTTTTGTTGTTGTTGTTGTTGTCGTCGTTGTCACAATTATTATTATTATTATTATTATTATTATTATTATTATTATTATTATTATTATTATTATTATTATTATTATTATTATTATTATTATTATTATTATTGTTGTAGTTTTTGTTGTTGTTGTTGTTGTTGTTGTTGTTGCTACTATTATTATTACTGTGAGCGTATGTATATCTATAAACACATTTTGTCTATGTGAATCCACATTCTCTTTCGCTGTTTGCCTTGATGTCGGTCTGAAAATTTTTCTGTTTCTCTCATTACTTTTTTTCACGACAAAAACGCCCATTATTTTGTGTCAATTTCTTCTGTCGTCGCACAGGAAAGCTGGATTCTTCACGCGCCATCAGAGAAGTGTCTCGAGTCCTATGCTCTAGACAACAGTACGTTCACCGTGCGGCTGGCCAAGTGCGCCGAGACCAGAGCGTCTCAGCGCTGGGAATTCTCGCAACTACAACCTCCTGCACGGGACAGATCAGTCCTGGACATGTCACAAGACCTGTGACAGTTGGGGTCACAGATAAACACTGGGCAGATCAGTCCTGGACATGCCACGAGGCCTGTGACAGTTGGGGTCAGAGATAAACACCGGATAGAGTGGGCAGGGATACACACTGGACAGATCAGTCCTGGACATGTCACGAGGCCTGTGACAGTTGGGGTCAGAGATAAACACTGGATAGAGTGGGCAGGGATAAACACTGGACAGATCAGTCTTGGACGTGTCACGAGGCCTGTGACAGTTGGGGTCAGAGATAAACGCCGGATTGAGTGGGCAGGGATACACACTGGACAGATCAGTCCTGGACGTGTCACGAGGCCTGTGACAGTTGGGGTCAGAGATAAACACTGGATAGAGTGGGCAGGGATAAACACTGGACAGATCAGTCCTGGACATGTCACGAGGCCTGTGACAGTTGGGGTCAGAGATAAACACTGGATAGAGTGGGCAGGGATAAACACTGGACAGATCAGTCCTGGACATGTCACGAGGCCTGTGACAGTTGGGGTCAGAGATAAACACCGGATAGAGTTGACAGGGATAAACACGGGATAGATCCTGTTCCCTTACACCCAGTTTGCCTGTGACCATAGATATAACAAAACACTGGATAGAACCTGTTCCTTTACATCCAGTTTGCCTGTGACCATAGATATAACAAAACACTGGATAGAACCTGTTCCCTTTCACACAGTTTGCCTGTGACCATAGATATAACAAAACACTGGATAGAACCTGTTCCTTTACATCCAGTTTGCCTGTGACCATAGATATAACAAAACATTGGATAGATCCTGTTCCTTTACATCCAGTTTGCCTGTGACCATAGATATAACAAAACACTGGATAGAACCTGTTCCCTTTCACCCAGTTTGCCTGTGACCATAGATATAACAAAACACTGGATAGAACCTGTTCCTTTACACCCAGTTTGCCTGTGACCATAGATATAACAAAACACTGGATAGAACCTGTTCCTTTACACCCAGTTTGCCTGTGACCATAGATATAACAAAACACTGGATAGAACCTGTTCCTTTACACCCAGTTTGCCTGTGACCATAGATATAACAAAACACTGGATAGATCCTGTTCCCTTTCACCCAGTTTGCCTGTGACCATAGATATAACAAAACACTGGATAGAACCTGTTCCTTTACACCCAGTTTGCCTGTGACCATAGATATAACAAAACACTGGATAGAACCTGTTCCTTTACACCCAGTTTGCCTGTGACCATAGATATAACAAAACACTGGATAGATCCTGTTCCCTTTCACCCAGTTTGCCTGTGACCATAGATATAACAAAACACTGGATAGAACCTGTTCCTTTACACCCAGTTTGCCTGTGACCATAGATATAACAAAACATTGGATAGAACCTGTTCCTTTACACCCAGTTTGCCTGTGACCATAGATATAACAAAACACTGGATAGAACCTGTTCCTTTACACCCAGTTTGCCTGTGACCATAGATATAACAAAACATTGGATAGAACCTGTTCCTTTACACCCAGTTTGCCTGTGACCATAGATATAACAAAACACTGGATAGAACCTGTTCCTTTACACCCAGTTTGCCTGTGACCATAGATATAACAAAACACTGGATAGAACCTGTTCCTTTACACCCAGTTTGCCTGTGACCATAGATATAACAAAACACTGGATAGAACCTGTTCCTTTACACCCAGTTTGCCTGTGACCATAGATATAACAAAACATTGGATAGAACCTGTTCCTTTACACCCAGTTTGCCTGTGACCATAGATATAACAAAACATTGGATAGAACCTGTTCCCTTACACCCAGTTTGCCTGTGACCATAGATATAACAAAACATTGGATAGAACCTGTTCCTTTACACCCAGTTTGCCTGTGACCATAGATATAACAAAACACTGGATAGAACCTGTTCCTTTACACCCAGTTTGCCTGTGACCATAGATATAACAAAACACTGGATAGAACCTGTTCCTTTACACCCAGTTTGCCTGTGACCATAGATATAACAAAACACTGGATAGAACCTGTTCCTTTACACCCAGTTTGCCTGTGACCATAGATATAACAAAACATTGGATAGAACCTGTTCCTTTACACCCAGTTTGCCTGTGACCATAGATATAACAAAACATTGGATAGAACCTGTTCCCTTACACCCAGTTTGCCTGTGACCATAGATATAACAAAACATTGGATAGAACCTGTTCCTTTACACCCAGTTTGCCTGTGACCATAGATATAACAAAACATTGGATAGAACCTGTTCCTTTACACCCAGTTTGCCTGTGACCATAGATATAACAAAACATTGGATAGAACCTGTTCCTTTACACCTAGTTTGCCTGTGACCATAGATATAACAAAACACTGGATAGAACCTGTTCCTTTACACCCAGTTTGCCTGTGACCATAGATATAACAAAACACTGGATAGAACCTGTTCCTTTACACCCAGTTTGCCTGTGACCATAGATATAACAAAACACTGGATAGAACCTGTTCCTTTACACCCAGTTTGCCTGTGACCATAGATATAACAAAACACTGGATAGAACCTGTTCCTTTACACCCAGTTTGCCTGTGACCATAGATATAACAAAACATTGGATAGAACCTGTTCCTTTACACCCAGTTTGCCTGTGACCATAGATATAACAAAACACTGGATAGAACCTGTTCCTTTACACCCAGTTTGCCTGTGACCATAGATATAACAAAACACTGGATAGAACCTGTTCCTTTACACCCAGTTTGCCTGTGACCATAGATATAACAAAACACTGGATAGAACCTGTTCCTTTACACCCAGTTTGCCTGTGACCATAGATATAACAAAACACTGGATAGAACCTGTTCCTTTACACCCAGTTTGCCTGTGATCATAGATATAACAAAACACTGGATAGAACCTGTTCTCTCCGGCCTTTTGACTGAACAGACCTCTTAACTTCAACAATGATATTTTTCTGTCTCACTCTCTGTGCACCTGCCGGTAAACTAGAAATTTCAATATGATGGCGGTAAAGAGCCGTACTGATTAGCACACATAATTAAATTTAGATCTAGACCCTGAATCTTGTCGCAAAACAGAAATACTCTGAAAAAGTTGAACTCCTAGATGTTTGGTTCTTACAAAAATTTCTTAGATCCTTGGCAAAATGGTTTTCCATTGAAAAAGAATAAGACTTTGAGGACTGAATTTTTTTTTTTGTGAAATGCGAATGCGGAAGTTCTAGGTTACTTTCATCGTGTATGCCTCGTGAAGACATCTTACGTCACATCGGTTCAATGGCAAACTGGTTTGTTATCTTTAAGGGCCAGATCCGTTGGCTTTGCGTGCCTCTGGAGGCGACAAATAAGACAGCTAAAGGAGTCTCGCAATGTATCCTTAGTTCATTCTACAGATTGTAGTGCCTATGAATAGTCATAATTATTATTAATTTTTTTTTAAAGAAAGAAAACACCGGTACCGACAGACTTTCGGTTAGTGAAATAACGAGACTTAAAATCAACGGTCAACATAACGAGAAAAAGAGCAGCAACTCTTGATGACTTCTATTTTGTAACATTTGCTTATAAATGTCGTTAAAAATATTATGATGCGCATCCAACTGCTTCCTACGCAAAATAAGGATGAACAATCTTACGGTGTGGGGGTTAATGCGTACAGTTTCCTACGTTCAAAATAATAGATAGACAAAGAGTGAGATCAAACACGAGAGAGAGAGAGAGAGAGAGAGAGAGAGAGAGAGAGAGAGAGAGAGAGAGAGAGAGAGAGAGAGAAAGAGAGAGAGAGGGAGAGAGAAAAGAGAGAGAGAGAGGGGAGGGGAGAGAGAAAGAGAGAGAGAGGGAGAGAGATAAGAGAGAGAGAGGGAGAGAGCGAGACAGAGAGAGACAGAGAGAGACAGAGAAAGAGACAGAGAGAGACAGAGAGAGAGAGAGAAAGAGAGAGAGAGAGCGAGCGAGAGAGAGAGAGAGAGAGAGAGAGAGAGAGAGAGAGAGAGAGAGAGAGAGAGAGCGAGCGAGAGAGAGAGAGAGAGAGAGAGAGAGAGAGAGAGAGAGAGAGAGAGAGAGAGAGAGAGAGAGAGAGAGAGAGAGAGAGAGAGAGAGAGAGAGAGAGAGAGAGAACGCAAGCTGCACAAAGTAAAACCTCAGAATTGTAGTCTCTGATTCTTGATATTTGAATTATATTTAATGTTTACTGTCATTTGAGCGAACAGCTTTTGTTCTAGTGTTTGATTGACAGAGGACAATGGTGTGCTAAAAATATTATTTTTCATGACGCAAGATGATCTCATGTTAATTGTAACTGTGTGCTCTGGGTAAAGCGTGATTCTTGATCCTGTGTGCTGTGGGTAAAACGTGATACTTGATGCTGTGTGCTGTGGGTAAAACGTGAAACTTGATGCTATGCGCTGTGGGTAAAACTCGTTACTTGATGCTGTGTGCTGTGGGTAAAACGTGATACTTGATGCTGTGTGCTGTGGGTAAAACGTGATACTTGATGCTCTCAGCTATGGGTAAAACGTGATACTTGATGCTGTGTGCTGTGGGTAAAACGTGATACTTGATGCTGTGTGCTGTGGGTAAAACGTGATACTTGACGCTCTCAGCTATGGGTAAAACGTGATACTTGATGCTGTTTGCTGTGGGTAAAACGTGATACTTGATGCTGTTTGCTATGGGTAAAACGTGATACTTGATGCTGTGTGCTGTGGGTAAAACGTGATACTTGATGCTGTGTGCTGTGGGTAAAACGTGATACTTGATGCTGTGTGCTGTGGGTAAAACGTGATACTTGATGCTCTCAGCTATGGGTAAAACGTGATACTTGATTCTGTGTGCTGTGGGTAAAACGTGATACTTGATGCTGTGTGCTGTGGGTAAAACGTGATACTTGACGCTCTCAGCTATGGGTAAAACGTGATACTTGATGCTGTGTGCTGTGGGTAAAACGTGATACTTGATGCTGTGTGCTGTGGGTAAAACGTGATACTTGATGCTGTGTGCTGTGGTTAAAACGTGATACTTGACGCTCTCAGCTATGGGTAAAACGTGATACTTGATGCTGTGTGCTGTGGGTAAAACGTGATACTTGATGCTCTCAGCTATGGGTAAAACGTGATACTTGATGCTGTGTGCTGTGGGTAAAACGTGATACTTGATGCTCTCAGCTGTGGGTAAAACGTGATACTTGATGCTGTGTGCTGTGGGTAAAACGTGATACTTGATGCTCTCAGCTATGGGTAAAACGTGATACTTGATGCTGTGTGCTGTGGGTAAAACGTGATACTTGATGCTGTGTGCTGTGGGTAAAACGTGATACTTGACGCTCTCAGCTATGGGTAAAACGTGATACTTGATGCTGTGTGCTGTGGGTAAAACGTGATACTTGATGCTGTGTGCTGTGGGTAAAACGTGATACTTGATGCTGTGTGCTGTGGGTAAAACGTGATACTTGACGCTCTCAGCTATGGGTAAAACGTGATACTTGATGCTGTGTGCTGTGGGTAAAACGTGATACTTGATGCTCTCAGCTGTGGGTAAAACGTGATACTTGATGCTGTGTGCTGTGGGTAAAACGTGATACTTGATGCTGTGTGCTGTGGGTAAAACGTGATACTTGATGCTCTCAGCTGTGGGTAAAACGTGATACTTGATGCTGTGTGCTGTGGGTAAAACGTGATACTTGATGCTGTGTGCTGTGGGTAAAACGTGATACTTGATGCTCTCAGCTATGGGTAAAACGTGATACTTGATGCTGTGTGCTGTGGGTAAAACGTGATACTTGATGCTCTCAGCTATGGGTAAAACGTGATACTTGATGCTGTGTGCTGTGGGTAAAACGTGATACTTGATGCTCTCAGCTGTGGGTAAAACGTGATACTTGATGCTGTGTGCTGTGGGTAAAACGTGATACTTGATGCTGTGTGCTGTGGGTAAAACGTGATACTTGATGCTGTGTGCTGTGGGTAAAACGTGATACTTGATGCTGTGTGCTGTGGGTAAAACGTGATACTTGATGCTCTCAGCTGTGGGTAAAACGTGATACTTGATGCTGTGTGCTGTGGGTAAAACGTGATACTTGATGCTGTGTGCTGTGGGTAAAACGTGATACTTGATGCTCTCAGCTATGGGTAAAACGTGATACTTGATGCTGTGTGCTGTGGGTAAAACGTGATACTTGATGCTCTCAGCTATGGGTAAAACGTGATACTTGATGCTGTGTGCTGTGGGTAAAACGTGATACTTGATGCTCTCAGCTGTGGGTAAAACGTGATACTTGATGCTGTGTGCTGTGGGTAAAACGTGATACTTGATGCTGTGTGCTGTGGGTAAAACGTGATACTTGATGCTCTCAGCTATGGGTAAAACGTGATACTTGATGCTGTGTGCTGTGGGTAAAACGTGATACTTGATGCTGTGTGCTGTGGGTAAAACGTGATACTTGATGCTGTGTGCTGTGGGTAAAACGTGATACTTGATGCTGTGTGCTGTGGGTAAAACGTGATACTTGATGCTGTGTGCTGTGGGTAAAACGTGATACTTGATGCTGTGTGCTGTGGGTAAAACGTGATACTTGATGCTGTGTGCTGTGGTTAAAACGTGATACTTGATGCTGTGTGCTGTGGGTAAAACGTGATACTTGATGCTGTGTGCTGTGGGTAAAACGTGATACTTGATGCTGTGTGCTATGGGTAAAACGTGATACTTGATGCTGTGTGCTGTGGGTAAAACGTGTTACTTGATGCTGTGTGCTGTGGGTAAAACGTGATACTTGATGCTGTTTGCTATGGGTAAAACGTGATACTTGATGCTGTGTGCTGTGGGTATAGCGTTACTTGATGCTGTGTGCTGTGGGTAAAACGTGATACTTGATGCTATTTGCTGTGGGTAAAGCGTTGCTTGATGCTGTGTGCTGTGGGTAAAATGTGAAACTTGATGCTATGCGCTGTGGGTAAAACTCGTTACTTGATGCTGTGTGTTGTGGGTAAAACGCTTTATTTGATGTAGTTTTTGCGGCGGATCTGAGCTTACACAGAATGGCTCTTATTGCTCACAGGTTGTTAAGAATCAAGGATAACATCGCACTTTCCGCTGTAATGGAAGAGAGTCACGGTCTGCAAAGTGGAAATCGATTTACTGATGGAGAGAACGGGTGGCATAGCTTTATACTCTGACATTGAATGGTCGTTGTTGTCGTCAAACTTTTAATAATTCATTAAAATCGGTGTGTTAACTGAACAACCTCCCAAAAATTTAACGTTACACGAAAAAATCTGCAACTAGCAACAAATTCTACAAGCTGCTCTGGCGTCTCAAGCAGAAATTTGTGTTGCTTTTCGATTTATTGGAAAACGGTAAATCTTTCAATGCTATGCCGATTTCCACTTGTTATGTCAAAGCATTTTGTAGAACCGTGTGGCCTGCTGACATTTCCCCATGTAAAGATACTTTACGACAAGATACCCATATTTCTCAAGAATGTACGTATAAATCTCACATAGTACACTTTCGCATTCTCGTGTGTATAAATTGAAATTTTCAAAGTTTTATAATAATTTTTTTTCATGCAAGATAAGAATGATTTATAAGATTTTGATGCTAATTTTTTTCCGTTTGAAAAAACACGAGAGGAGATTATATGTCTGTATGGTTCAATGTTACTCTGTTGAAAATCAATTGTGTTCTCTTTAAGAAACCATCTGTGTTCCGTTTTCCGTAAAAGTGTCATATTGCTTTAATAAACCTAAGGTTAAAAAGACATTCGATCTGTTCAAGTGGTATGATCTTTTTTTTTTTTTTTGGTTTTTGTTTTTGCTTTTGTTTTTGTTTTATTCTAATGATTTAGTTGCAAGAAAAGTTACACAACTGAGCTGTGTAGAGACTTACACAGACCACTCTCTGAGTGGTACCGGACTAATAGAATTAAAATATTCCTAATGATGACCCCAAAAAACAAAAAACAAAAAACAAAACAAAAACAAACAAAAACAACAAAAAAGAAAAAAAAAAGGAATCGCATTTAAGTTTGGAAAATTCAAAGCCGGAGGCTGCTGGATAAGAAAATTCTTCCACCAAATTAGACATAGGTTCCTGAGAGATCTAAGACCAAGAGAAGCAGATTTAGCATATTAGTTTCCTTCTTTCTTGATTCGTGCTTTCTTGCCATTGGTGAATAGCAGTTTCGTATTGGCACCGTCCTGGTTTAAAATATAGAATAACACAAAATGTCACACCCATTGATCTTTTCTCTTGGCATCAGCACAGTCAATGTGTAAAATACAGAATTATAACGCATATTCATCAAACTTTTTTCCATGTATTAGCACAGTCAATATTCAAAACATAGAGTTATTAACAGATAATATTCATCAAACTTTTTTCCTTGTATTAGCACAGTCAATGTTCAAAACATAGAATTATTAACACATAATATTCATCAAACTTTTTTCCTTGTATTAGCACAGTCAATGTTCAAAACATAGAATTATTAACACATAATATTCATCAAACTTTTTTCCTTGTATTAGCACAGTCAATGTTCAAAACATAGAATTATTAACACATAATATTCATCGAACTTTTTTATTTGCATTGGCACAGTCAATGTTTAAAATATAGAATTATCAACACATAATATTCATATTCTCTGCATTAGCACAGTCTATGTTCAAAATATAGAATTATTAACACATATTATTTACCGAACATTTTTATTTGCATTGGCATGGTCAATGTTCAAAATATAGAATTATTAACACATATCCGTGGAACCTCTCTCTTTACATTCACACAGTCAGTGTTCAAAATAAAAAAAAAATATCAACACAGTCAAATTCATCGAACTTTTCTCTTTATATTGGGGATGCGCCTTTAAAAAGGTGAGAATGAAAGATTATTAAATGAATAGGAATAAGGAGGAAAAAATTAAGAAAAGAGAAAGAAAAAAAAGAAAAGGAAAAACGTAGAGTAGGAGAAGCTAGTTGGAAAAAGAGGGTGAGGAACAGGAAAAGAAAGGTTTTAAAATTGAAAAGGGAAAGAGAAAAGAGCAGGTTTGTCGTGTGTATTGAGCGTTTTTTCTTTTTCTAAAATACATGTAAAGTGCGTGGTGTGCTGCAAACTTTCATTTTTTTTTTTTGGTGCCATGAGACTAATAAATTGGATACATCCCAAAGATGGAGAAAGGTCATTTCCGGAAAGACAAGTAAGCTGACCTACAGATCTACACAGATAAACAAACGGGCAAATGGCTGGGTTACTCAGGAGTCTCTGTAGAGACGACCACCCCAGAGATACATCACGAAAAGCTGGCCCAAAACTCTAGTTCTTGCCTTATAAGATCGTAGAATTCATCATTCTTTTCCAAATTTGTAATATATACAGACAAATAGGAGACCAAGTAAGTGGTAAATTTTAAAACTTTAGAAGAAACTCAGATCTAGATCTAGTGTCTCAATCTAGATCTAGATCTAGAGATTCTAACACTAATCTTTTGGATCTAGATATCTAGATCTAATCTAAATCTAGGCATCTAGATTTAATCTAGATTATAATGAGATCTAAATCTAGTTGCAAGTGCCACAATATATCATTTCTGCTTCAATAAAATCGGTTGATGTTGTAGTTTGATTCAGAATTTAGGCTAAGTTTTAACTTAAGATCTAAAAATCTGGGTCATTTCGAACACACCAAATCTGCATCATCTAGACTAGGTAAATGTTTACGGTACATTGAAACGGCTAGATCTAGCACTATTATATCTACAAAATATAAAAAGTAAAGTGTAGAGTCTAAATTAAATGTAATTTTTTAGACTATAATTATTTTAGCATTTATATAACCTCAGATGAGAATGTGGTGTACAATTCTCATATACAATGCCACAAGTATCAGAAAATTTTCATTCAGATAAGAAATTTAATAATCCTAACCTAAATTAAATCAAGGTTGCCTTTTTTTTTTCATGTATACAAGTACAAGCAGTCAAAAGGCGTTTTGGTATAAGAAAATGTTTCAGTGCTCATGTGTACAATATCTAACAGTTTTTACCCATGCATGGGGTAGCTTGCAAGTTTGCATTACCTCTATCTCACAGTCACAAGCTCTATGTCCTACACACCCATATCACTGAGCTGTAGGTCTTGTCTTAACCAATTTGTGCCCAGTTTTAAAAAAAGAATGTAGTCTTTAAATTGAGGTATAGAGACATTGTTTTTTTTTAATTAGAAACTTCAATTGAATTTCTGTTGCATTCATGCAACCATTAGGTATGGTTTCTCACATGTTTAATTGACAATACATGTCCCTCAATTCAAATAAAACTGTTACCGTTGGATTGACTGAGCCTAAAATTCCTTCATAATCATATTGAAGACTTGTTTATTTATGAGTCTCTGACCAGATCTTCGGAGCTGTACGCTCCCAGCAGCTGGTAACATGAATTTTACAAATTTTTAAAGGCTTTCAGCCTTCTCATAGTACTATACCAGTTTATAAGTTGATGCGAGATTGAAGGTAAATTCTGGGTTTTGAAGGTGTAATAATAGCTTTGACGGGAATGAAGAGTATGCTGAATTAGACTTGAAACCAAGGTATAAGAAATTAACACAGAAATTATATTATTTTCCATTATACTAAAATATTATAGGTAATTCATCTATACTGTATTTGTTGGTGGAGTTTTTAGCTTCATTTTCAAAATATAGAAGGCCCCATCACCACCGCATAACAAAAAATATTATTGATGTCATAATTCTTACTCTCTGATTTTCCAAAATCTACTTAACATAACTAAAAAACAAATGCTCTCAAGAAAGACTGGAAGATGAGCTTTTTCCTCTGATAAATGGTTTGCTTATTTTTTTGCTATCAGATGGCAAAAACAAATTATCTTAGGACTAGTTGAAACAAACATTAAATCTGCTTTTTGTTTTTTTTGGTCAGTTGAAATATTAAAATCTAGAAATCAAGAGATTTCAATGTTGTTTGTGGTACTTAAAGTAGGGCAGGAAGCTAAAGGAAATTAGGATGATGCTCTAAACTTTTCTTGCCTTCCTCTCTTTATGCAGCCATGATTGAGTCCCAAGTATTCCATATTCAATCTCAAGCCAACAGTGCCCTCAGCATAATGCATGAGCTCAGATGCAGCCAGCAGCTTTGCGACATCGTCTTGTGCGTGGGAGGTGCAAAATTCTCTGCTCATAAGGTATGATTAATGCCTTTGTGCACCATTTCTGTGCTCTTATTTGAAAGTGTTTTTAAAAAATTTTGTAGGTCCCCAAAAAGTGCCATTGGTTTAAAATAATTCTTTTCTATGTTTCATATGTTGGTGTTATTGAGAAATTTCTGAGTAGTCTCTCACAGAATCTTTTCTTGGAATGGGGGGTGGGGGGTCCATCGATCAGCACCTGATAAAGACAGCTCTGCCACAGACATAAAGCAGAATCGAGATATTTATTTGGACAATTTTTTCTCTCGGTAAATATTTTTCCTGTTATTTGAGATGCAAAGTCACTGCCAGAAGGTATTGAAATGAAATCCTTTGCCTTGAGAAATATGTCCTGAGCAAGTGAAGGTATTTATGCCTCTTGCCCATTACTATCTTATTCTTTTGAAACATGTGAAAAACACATTTGGTTACTCTTATTTCAATGTAAGTCCCTATTTGGGTTTTTAACAAAGGCTTTTTTTTCTACTCTAAATTTTTCAAAATAAAAGAAGTAGAAAGTAAGCAAAATGCTATGTTTATTACTTCAGGTGGAAACAAAATATGTTTCCTGTTTTTTATTTAATAATAATTATCTAGATCTTAACCCCTTGACTGCTACACAATTTTCCCCGCCCCATGCTAAGGAAATTTTTGTGAGATTATGAATATATGCCCTTCATGTAAAGTTTTGCTACAGCTCTAGATCTAGAAATAATAGGGATAGATACCAAAAACTATATATCAAAGGCAACATCTAGGTCTAGTCAAGGCTGAAACTCTTTTATACAATAATTATCGGCTAGATTTAGATTCTACAAGCCAAACATACAAGAAGGCTTTATGTGTGTATGTGTGTGTTTCACATGTGTTAAACTTTCTTTGTCCAACTTTGATGATACCATGAGCCATTAAAAGTTTCGGGAAAACTTGAGCTTTCCAGTGATACTGTTTTTATCCTTTGAAAACCGAAACTGATTTTCGATGCGGCAGAACAAAACTTGCTATATTGAGCACATACAGCGTACGTACACAGCGCATGGGGCACCCTTCGGATAGGTACGTACTATGTACTTACACAGAGCAATGAAGTGATTAATATCATTGGGAAAAAGGCTGAATGTTACCTAGCCTACTATAAATCCTAGAGCATATGTTTGCAAAGCAATTGGGAGAAAAAAGTTTGTTGTCTAGTTGTCTATTCAACTGACTCTGTTAAGAAGGCAGATGACAGCTGCTTTTCAGGAAGGCTCTAGTAATTGTCCTGCTTTTTTTTTTTATACACCTGCATTTTTGTGAAATAAAAACTAAATCAGTGCACTAAGCCAACTATTCTTCTCTTCCAAATACTTCTTATTTAAAAACGTGTCCAGCAGTTATCTAGTTGCTAAGGGGCAGTCCTGACAACCTGCTCTTTCAAAGATGTTATGGAAGGCAGCTGTTTGTGTAATTGTTAGTGTTTTTGGTTACAAATGGCACTTTACCCAAACAGATCAAAGGAAAAGCATAAACATAGGTACGGTGATCCATAGATCTAAGTTACTGTGAGAAAAATCAAACTTCCTTTCAGTGTGCCAGATTTTTCAAATGATTTGCACCTCACGTCCTCTTCTGTCTGTAGATTGTGTTGGCTGGTTGCAGCCCTTACCTGCGCGCCATGTTCACAAACGGCATGCTTGAGTCGGAGCGAGAGTTTGTGGAGCTGCATGGAATCGAACCAGGTACAATGGATTTACTTCTAGAGTTCATGTATACCTGCCGCATAGAAGTCAGCGTGGACAATGTGCAGGCAGTGTTGCAGGGAGCAAGCATGCTGGGACTGCACAGCCTGCGGAACTTGTGTGCACACTTCCTTCAGAACCAACTCACAGCTTCAAATTGCCTAGGTAAGTTTTTTGTTTTCTTAAGGTACAAGAATATGAAGTTGATAAGAGAAAGTCCATCTTATTGTGTGTGAAGAACTCAAGATCCGATAAGGCAATTTAGAAATATAGTTTGAACCAATTCAAGATCGTTTGTCCCTCTTTAATTCATTATGTGCAGTAAATCTTGAATCTTCAGTAGAACCGTCAGGTGACAAGAAATACATATCAATTTATCACAAATTTGACTTATAGTGTAGTGTAAAAAAAAGTCACAATGGGATTGTAAGTAAGGGAAAGTTTAAAGCTTTCTTTTGTTTCTCTATTCAGGGATTCACTATTTTGCTGACATCTACTCCTGCCATGAGCTAGAAGGTGTAGCTCGCCAGTTCATCTATCAAAACTTCCTGGACGTTATTCGCATGGAGGAGTTCTTTGAGTTGCCTGAGGACCGTCTTCTGTACCTGCTACAGAGTGATAAGTTACAGGTGAAGTTCCCAAAAGTTTTACCTCAAAAACATCATTGGATCATTACTAGATGAAGTAAAATGATGAAGCAATCTTTTTATTTGTACTTTTGGATCTTTTTTATGAGAAGATAATGTTTGGGGAGCTCATAAGTCACATTAATTGAAAGAATCTTTATTGGTCATTTACCATGACACATGCTCATCAAATGTTTTGGCCCAAATTGTGCAGGTAATGAAAACAAATTATCATATAAATGCAAGAAATTATCTTATTTTTATTTTTTTTCGTAATGAAATACAATTACAATTGGTATCAATCTTATGGTTAAATAACGTCCATATTCCCAATCTTTAACTATAAGCATGAAGAGGCTACACACCTTATATTGCTGAAATGCTGAATGGGGTCATGAGGTCTGATCTTATTGAACCATCCTGAGGCTTGACGGAGGCCTAAAAATCATTGCACTTAGTAGTTGCCTCTGGGAGCATTTTAAGCAGTTGCACTTTCCTTACTGGAAGCACTAATTGCAAGCTGGTAAGGCTGACCACCTTGAGTGGATGTAGGATGAGAAACTGACCAACTTAATATTAGTGTAATAAGAGAGCAAATTCTGATAACAGCAAAATAAAGGTTCAAAGATGTCATAACTGATGCGGTCTGCATTTTCTGTCTACCGCTAGGTCATGAGTGAGAACCAGGTGTTTGAAGCTGCCTGCTCCTGGTTGCAGTACGATCCCGGCAAACGAATGGACCGGGCCTGCAATATCCTGCAAAACATCCGCCTAGCCTTGCTTGAGAGCTCATATCTGGAGAATGTTGTGCTCAAATCGGAATACTTTCGAACCTGCCCTAAGTGCCAGCTGTTGATAGCGAAGGCTATACGAACCAAACAAGACACTCTAGAGTTAGATAGTGTGCAGCCGCGGGCACAGCCTCCTTGTATATACGTGATGGGTGGTAGAAACAGCACAGACAGCCAGTTGCGCAGCACCGAGCGGTATGACTTCCTCCTGGATCAGTGGATCCATATGGTGAGTGTGACCTTATGCCCTGATTTGTTATTGCTGATGTTATGCAAGCTTTTTGGTTATAGCCATTGAAGTTTAGGTTTTCACAATATTCCATAATTTTACAAGGTCGTTTGCTCTCTCTTTTGACGTCTTCTGCTATTTTGGTACGTAAACTAAAAGTTTGCACCCAAATATAATTATAGGTTCAAAATCTGATTGGCAATTTGAAAAAGTTTGTCGAAGAAAAGAGAATCTTTAAACTCTTGTTTTTTTTTTCAAACTCATCTAAAAATAGGTAGGGTAGGGGGTATAGAGTGATGCGCCAAACTCATCTGATGTAAGATTCTGGGAGGCAAGCTACAGTTATAGGTGTTATATTTTCTGTTTTTGTCATGTTTATTCCGACAGCCTCCCATGGAGATAGCGAGGACAGCTGTGGGTGCCGCCAGTCTTGATGGCCTTCTCTATGTGGTCGGTGGGGAGTGTGCACTGGCAGACACACAGGATGACACACTCTACCTTACCAGTTTGGAGATGTACCATCCTGCCCGCAAGTGCTGGGAGCGTAAACCGTGCATGAAGCTGGCCCGCTCTTTCACAGCTGTCGCAGCAGTGGCGGGCCAGCTGTTTGCTATAGGTGAGACCCTGGAATAATCCTCTGTCTAAGAGAACTAGATTTGATAATTTTAGGACATTAACCATTTCCTTTTTTTTTTTTCGTTCTGTGGAATCGATCTTAGGACAAATAGATTATGCAGCAAATAGATGCTGTGCTTATTTGCACTTTTCAGTTGAGTTTTTAGGGCCCAACATGCTACGGTTTTAGCTGCATATAACATTTGTGAATGCAAAACAATTTTTATATATCTCCCAACGTCAATCAATACAATACTTGTTCATGTATAATTATTTTTTGTATCACTGCCAACAAAAGTCATGGTTCTTATTCTTTTTCATATATCTGATTTTTGCTCACATGTGGGGCTGTATTTGTGTTTGATGTTGGCCTATGCCATCTATGAGTTATTTATTTTCAGTGATTCATTTGACTTCTTCATTGTTGGGTGAATTCACACATTCTGGGGAGGAAGGGCTGTAAGAAATTAATGGCAGATCTGGAATTTCAGGAATGTTTTCATCACTCAATATGTATAGCCTTTTTTATATATATATATATGCATGTTTAAAAGTTTTGTTCAGATGAAAGAAAATAATTTCATTAAGATAAATTTTCAACAGTTCCCCTTCAGTCTGATAGACCAAATCAATTTCACAGTTCAGAAGTCAAGATATCAGAGATTTGTGTTTTAGTTAATCTTTGAAAGACTCTATAGCAAACTTACTTAAAGCAGTTGGGTCGTCTTTGCTTTAAACCTTCTCATGTGTCTGTTTCCCCAGGAGGTGAAGATCGCAGCGGAAGCTACAACATTGTTGAGTGCTACAACCCTGACACTGAGACCTGGTCATTTGTCAACTGCATGAAGCGACGACGAGCAGGGGCGGGGGTCACTGTGTGTGATGGAAAAGTTTATGTTGCAGGTGAATTTTTTTAGAGAGCAACAGTAAAACCTAATATGCACAATTAAGTAGGCAGTTTGTGGACCAATGCTGTAGAATCTACAGTGCAGTGTGTTAATGCTTTTAGTCATATCAATACTATTTGTAATTAAGTTTTAGTATGACATTCTTAAACATCAACCAAAGTTCTTACATCAAGCATGTGTCCAAAAATGCATTTGGTATAAAGCTATAACTTGAGCTGTACAGTAATTGCATGGTTTCCGAATTTTTTTTTTTTTTTTTTTTGCATCTCTAAGAAATTTATATTATTATTTGCAAATCCATCACATTATCAATCAAATTAATTGTTAGAACACAAAGACTGATTTTGAAAGTTGTGTTAGAGTACACCAGGTTGACATTGGTAAGATTAATGTATGCTTTTGAACTTTTGATAATTGAAGCAAAACACATTTTTTAATGGAAACATTTGTAACTATGATAATTCTTTGAAGAGATAAATTGTATTTTTTTTTTATTTTTCGATATTTTGAAACAGCAAGGGGAAGGAAGGAAAAAAACCCCACATACCTTTATATATTAGTCTGCCAAGTTCAAGTCTCACCATGTCTGGATCTAAGATATATTCTGACCATGAGTTTTTTTATGTCTCCCGGTGGCTCCGCAGGTGGATACGACAAAGGTCCTCAGATGGACCGTGCAAGCATGGAAGTCTACGATCCTGACACGGGGGACTGGTCATTTGCTCCCGAGATGGAGAAAGCCTGCTCTGGCCTGTCCATGGTCACTCTTGACCACTTCATCTATGCCTTTGGTGGTCGGTACAGACATATAGACCAGTACTTTGACCACGTCGAGCGGTAAGGTGTTGAACATAATTATTGTTGGAAGAAGTAATATTTATTATGTAAATGACATGATAAAAGTTCTAAACAGTCAAATGTCACCCAAATTTTCTAACAATAGTCGTATACAGTTACTTATAGCTCAGTTCATAAAACAGAAATAATTTTCGACATATTAAGAATATTTGCGATAGATTTAAGTCTAAATGTAATCACTTCTTTTTTTCTCTTGGATAATGAATTATGAAAGTTTTAACTCAACCCCCACCTATATTGCCCGTCGTTGCCTGTATGGATCACTATATTGTATACCTTTATAGCCCATCATTGCCCATTTACTTTCACTTTCTGGGTGTCTACTTTCTTTCCTTATTACTACAGAAAATCTTGTGTAAACCTCAAGGACATTTTAAACTTTGTATTGGTTGTTTTAGTTTCATTTTCAGGCTAGAATTAGACCTGAAAATAAGATTCTGCAATTTGGACGATTCTATGCCAAGGCTAGATCTAAACTCTGATGATAGCATGAATCGTCTCAGAGATGCTACAGAAACATTTATTATGGTTATCTGCATGGTTTTTCCTACAATTAGCATGAAAATAATGACCATTGCCCATTTGAGGTTGAGAGTCAGATTGTGATTTTGAAATGGTGGTGGAGTGGGATATTGATAGGGAAAAAACTGAAATGGTCGAGATCTGCCTGAAGTGAAAGAGAAGTCTTAAAAAAAATGGTTTTTGTCAGAAAACCTTGTTTTATTAAAAATTCAAGACTTCTATTTTTTTTTTTTGAGAGTTAATTTCATAATTCATCTTTTTTTGTTTGATTGTAATATTTAAAAAAAATGTATCTTGTGGCGTTTGGGCTATGAAATCTTGGACAGTAATAAAGACTAACCCGTGACGAATGTATACATCCAAGGTTGCGAAGAAAGCCCACCACAGAGGCGTTGAGGAGACCAAGAGCTTGCTTTCCCCGTTCAGACTTCTCTCTCGACACACTAGGATGATATCTTAATAATTCAATTAAACGAGAAAACCCAAAGGTTTATTTTGTGTTTCTTATTGACTGGATAAGTGCTACAATCTGTTCTTTGCATGGAGTTATGTCCCTTCTCTCAGAGTCGGGGCTTTACCTGAACTGGAGTTACTTAGATGAAATTGAGTTAAGTTATATAGGGCCTGTTTGTTCTAGATAACATTGCATTTGTTTATTTATGTACAAAGGTAAGCTACGAAAGATGCTAGCAAGTTATTTCTGTCTTTTATCATGGCTGCCCTGATAGAATTTTGTTTATTTTCCATCGCAGATACAATACCATAACACGACAATGGACCACTATAGCACCCATGAACACTCCCCGTGCTTGGTTTGGCATTGCTGTCTTCTATAATCGTATATATGTTTGTGGTGGTTTCGACGGGAACACTCGGTTGAGACACTGTGAGATGTATAACCCAGAGACCAACTCTTGGACGGTGATAAGCGAGATGAAGATAGGGCGGGCAGGTTGTGGAGCAACTGTGGTTTGACTGACGACACGTGTTAATTGTTACGCTAGTGAACAAGTGGCAGTTACTTTGACAGGGCTTTAGGATGTTGTATGAATTTGATACTTATTGTACACATGTTTTTCTGTCTATGGATAGGAAGATTTCTTTTCTTCTTCTTTTTTTTTTTTTGAAATCTTTTGTTTTTCATATATGGGCACTTGGTGTCGTGACTCTATGCATGTGTGTGTGCTAAAGTCTGAACATATTTTTCTTCTTTGAATTCCCCTTTTTTTAATTAATTTTTTTTCTTTCATTTTTGAGTTTCCTTTTCTTTGCAAATCACAGGGTGAAGAATATGAGTTTATTTACCTTTATAGTGCAAATGGTTTTATTTACAGTGGAAACCTCATAATTCAAAATGTATGGGAATGGATTAAATCTTCAAATTATGAGTATTCGAATTACAAAAATGGGTATAACAGAGTCTAAGACTCATTGAGTGAGTGTGTACTGAGCCTGCAAAGAGCAACCCTCCTTTTCCCCCGTCCCACGTTGCTATCAGTATCAGTACAGATTTGCTATTGGCACTTAAATGTTAATGCATCCGCTCCCTTCTTGATTTGTAAGCGCACTGATCAGCCTTTCTTGGGCGGTGATTGGCATTGCTTACTGCTTGAGAGATGCATGTAGTACTTTTGTTATGCCTTATGAGGTGGTATCGACTTCGAATTAAGAGAATCAAATCAGAAAGACTTCGAAATATGAGTTCGATTCTAACAAAGCCAAAGAGCAAAAAAAAAATCTTGCAAAATTCAGTTTATGAGAAATTCGAATAATCAGACTTCGGTTTTTGAGGTTTCCACTGTACTCAATCCAACTTTTCAGCGAGATTAATGTTTGTGGTATGTATTTGTAGTGCTCTAGGTAAGCCTAGGAGTGATACAGAAATGGTGAGGAGAAAAAGTTAGAGAAGCAGAAATGTAATCAGGCAATAATGATTAGACTTTAAAATCAGAAGTAAAGAGCAAGACATAAACACTGTTTGTGCAGCATAGATTCCTAGACCTGTACAAATATATCACCACTTCAGATTGGGGCTGTTTAGTACTGGTTTGTAAATACTATCTCTTATTTTCTGAATGGTGTTCTACTCAATGTTTTGAAAATTTCAAATACTACGGATCATTTTCTTCTATGAAAGCTTTTGGTTTGTCCAAACCTGATGCATATCAGAACAAAGATCGTTTGAACTTTAGGACTTCAGTATATTATTTACTCACCTCAAGGTGTCCATCTAGCTAGATTTTTAATGAAACCTATTGTTTTTCCCGGATGAAAAAGAGTACGCTTGCAGCTAGTGTGCCAGATCAGAAATGTGTAGTGGCTACATGTTTTGCTTGCTGGGGGGGTGATGCTTAAAATCAGTTTTTTCCTACAACTCTTCACCGTGTAAGAGAACTTCCAGATCTGGTGAAACACTCATTCTCATCCTTCAAGTGTTTTCTCTTCAGCAGCATGTTTTTTTTGTGCCTAATTTGTAAATTGATGCATTCAAATTAAGAATTATTTACATGAAATTTAATTTGTTTTGTTTATGAAACAACTGTTGTACTGGGTATATGAATATGAAATAATCATGCTATTGGTGAAGGTGTGTTTGTGTACCTAAAACAACTGCATCTCTTTTTTCCTCTTTGAATGTGTTGTGCTTTCACAATTTGTCATGAACAAATTCAAGTTTTATTTTATTTTGGTTTTTTGTTTTTTTTAGGAGGGGAATAAGCCGTTGCCCTTCCCTCTATATCTCCCTTTGCCCCTGGTAAACTTTAAAGAGAATGTCTAAGATTAGAAGTTCAATATTTCTGAAATAAAGGCACATGTCTTTGCTTAGCTCTCATTTCTCAAATTTTTTTTTGTTTGTTTATTGCCTTGCAAGCAGAGTACATAAAGTAGAAATATAAAATTGTTGCGGGGGAAACTGAGTTGATCCTGAGACGTAATATGTGTCTTCTAGTTTTACCATTCTTTAAATTGTTACCTTAAGAAACTATATATATATATATATATATATATATTCTAAAGTAAGTCAAGTGTCTGTTTTACACTCAGTACCCAAACCAAAAAGAATTCAGTGTTCACTCGTTTTAGAAACCTGGTCTAATATAGATCCACTTAATCTGCAAGTATGACTGTTTGTAGAGGCCACAAATAACAAATTTCTCTTCTCAAATGGAAGTAATTTATTTTATATTCTTCAGTGTACAGTTATGAGGAGATTGGATTTTGTGTGAATTGCTTACCCCCATCCACCCCTCCCCTCCTCTATTGATCTGCGTCAGATTTATGGCTGTGTGTGGAGGTGTGAAAGACTTGTCCTTATCTCTTTTTTCATTTCATCGTCAAAGCTGATTCTATTCTCTGCTCTATTTTGCTGTGTACATTTCTAAGATATTTGTGTCTCCAATATTACATGATATTATACAAGCACGTTAATAAAAAACATTTATGATCTAGTCAATGTTGTACTTGGCCGCATATCAAGCTGAAGCTTTTGATGCATGAGATACACTGATGTTGTGAGAACATTTCATTTCTATTAAATTCTCCAGTCTTTTTATTTATTTAATTTTTTTTTTTAGTGGAGGGGGGGGGGACTTACTTCTTGACTCAAATTTAGTGTATGAGGATTTCTATGCCATAAAATCTTAGTCAGCAGTTAGTCAAAAAAGCCTTCGATACTGTCACTCTGATCCAATAGATATCCCTCGGTTGACATGTTTTTCTTCCCTTCTAGGATGAGCAAAAAGTGTAAATTCTCTTCCTGAATTTTTGCTAATTAAATTTCACGACTTTAAGCGCTGTAACTTAGGTTTCTCAACTCTTCATTTACAAGATAGTCCCATCCAAGCTCAAACAGTCTATACTGCTCTTTTTGTTTCGTCATGATTGTATTTCTTTTCTTGTTTTGAATTCTTAAATAAACTTAAAACAAAAAATCGAAGTGATCAGCTAATAAAAAGAAGCCTACAACAACTGATTTATCTGATTTGCTTAAAGGAGGGCTGAGGGCACGTTTTCTGATAAAAAAATTATTGAACCCAGACTGCAACATTTTATTTTGAAAAATCGAGAAACTACAAAACAGGTAAGCTTGACTTACCCCATCACTGGGACTGCTGTGGCCTAAAAACTCAGCTACTTTACCACAAGTAGATTTAACACACAAACGCAAGATCAAAAGCTTACACGGCTTGATCAAAGTGACCTGGTGGATGTTTGTTGGATGATTATGGCAGTACGAGCCTTAAGTCCTCATGAATCTATTTTTTTTAAATGGATTTTATTTTTAAGATTCTTTAAAGTAGTAACATATATTGGCATTAATTTGATAACTCATTAGTACTTTGCTTTAGTTCCTACCAAGTTTGCCTTTAGAGTATATACATGATATATGACCAACTTGTGTATGGTCTTAACTCTACAATTTATAAAATTTTCTCATCTCTTGTTTTAAAATCAAGCAGAATTATATGTGTGTATCATTATTGTGCCACATAATACAACAGAAAAAACCACCATCACTTTGTGTTGGATAAATAGCTTTTATGTTTGCTTTGAAATCTGCATAAATGCATCTAATGATCTTGTGTTTTTTTGTGTGTATTTTTTAAACTTGTCTCAACAAGATTTAAGTTTAAAGATGTTTTTTCTAGGATAAAGTCCCAATGAAGTTATTATGTTAGTTATTATGCTACCTATTATGACATTACAAGTAGTACATTTATGGCACTTGACATTTTTCTTAGCATAAAAAAGAGCAACTACACCGTCCGAAGTTATCTAGAAATATAATCAATTTTAAGAAAGATTAATTAATAGATTCTTGAAATATTTTACCCTTTATTCCCTTTAACTTACAATTATATTTATCTGAATTTTTGTAACAACTTACAATTTTAACATTAGTTATTTGTTAAAATATATAATCTTAAGACAATTCAAGTTTGTGGTCCATAAAACATTTTCATTTTGTGACATTTTTTTTATTTTCTATTAACTTTAATCTTCAACACTCCTTAAAATTTACTGTGTCTCTTCCAGTTGCAAGAATATAACTTGACTAGTTTTAAAATAACTAATCTGCATTTCAATGCGGAGGAACTTTGAATTCAATAGGGCAAGTATGCAATTTACTTTATTTTTGTTACGGTACAATACTAGAGTGGGTGGCTTGCAACACTTTATGCTATTGATAGATAGACTCTTCAAGATATGAAATTTATACGTCCGAGTGAAAACTGAAAAGACCAGTTCTCCAGCTAGTTTATGTTTGATTGTGGAGGAAGGATTGATTATGCTACTGTGTGCTTTCTTACCTTTTGCTTACTATCTTTGGTATGTTGAAACCATTTTCTTTGCAAAATGCCAATCAATACCATTATAATTCTTTTTTCATGCTTTTTGAACATTTTCTTGTATGGTACAATGGAATAAAGCCATTGATGCAATGTGTTATTGAAACTGAAAGAGTCTTGGTGTTCAAAAGGTTTATTTTTTCAATATGTTCTGCTGATGTATATAACAGTTAAGCACAAAAAGGTCAAACATTGATTGTAGATAACACAAATTCATCGAACTCATGTGATTGCCACTGAAAACTTTTTTTTTTCTTCTTTTTGTTCTTATCTTTACCTTTTCTTTCAATTTTAGTTTCAACGCTCATTTGTCAAACAATCTGCCTCCAAATATAGAAGGAAAATTAAATTAAATTAACAAGAAATGAATTAGACTATGGCTTTTCAAAATTTTCTTGCTATCAGATTCTTGATCTTGCATCATCGATACGATACCAGCTTTTCTTAGCTACTATTTTTGCCCACCTATCTATGTGACTCTGTGACTTTTGCTCCTTGGTCTAGAGCTAGAGCCACACTCTTCTCGTAACTCCACGTCCACACCGAGTCTTGTGCATGCTGTTGCAGTTGTCTGGTTACAGTAATAACTAAGTTTACCTTTCCATGAGATTTCAAAGTGCCGATTGAAAACAAACTGTGCTTGTGTTAGATCAAAAGCGTCTGAATTCAACCTTGATCTGAGAAACAGTACACATATGGAAATATTTTTTTTTTTTATTGACTTACATAATTAATATTGAGATTTTTGCATCAATTGGTTGTTGTGATATGCCATAAAATAGCTAAATGCTGAATAGTTAGAGCCTTGGGGTGACATTTTGAGATTTTGATTTGATTCTTAGCTGGATTATCTGGCATGTATCGTTTCATTCATAAAATTTAACCATATCAACCTTGGCTTGACAGAGAGTACCCTTCTTGTTAATATTATACAATGTTATCGGGTTCACTCAGGTAAAGTAAAACTAATCAAGGATCTCAGTCCTCATGCACTGGTACTTAGTCTTCGAACTTTAACTTCAGATTGAATTTGTACGTAGAACTTACAGCAGAAAAGGAAGCAAATTGGTGGAGCAAAGAGGGAGCAGAAAGATGAGATCGGAGTAAAGGAAAAAGGAGGGAGAAGGAGGAGCAAAGAAGAATAGCTGATGGGGAGGATTGTGCTTATGTGAAGAGAAAAAAAATGAGAGCAAGAGGATGAAGTAGAAAGGAAATATCAGGTGAAGAAAGAGATTGTCTGCAGTAATAGGAGAGTTGAGGGGTAGTAAAAGGGAAAGGATACAATGATTAGAAGAACCAGGATGGATTGTTCAATGGTGAGATAAAAGGGCTTTGAGGGGTAGTAAAAGGGAAAGGATACAATGATTAGAAGAACCAGGATGGATTGTTCAATGGTGAGATAAAAGGGCTTTGAGGGGTAGTAAAAGGGAAAGGATACTATGATTAGAAGAACCACAGTAGCTGTTTTGTTGGAAGTCATTGTGATTGTAATGTCCGAGGAACTTGGAGAGAGAAGATTTTAAGAAAACAGAAAGTGCTGTTATAAGACTGCAAACACAGTAGATCCATCAAACTAACATGAGGTTGTTGTCTCGTTAACGTGATGTGAGGCACCAAACACAGTGGCTCGCGTTTATGCCACGGTTTGAGCCTGGGTTCACCTTGATAAAAGTACTTTTATATCAATCGATACTATGGTCGCCAACATGGAAGTGGTGAATTGAAACATTGAAACATGTTACTTTATTGGCTAAAAAAAAGACGCCTCCACAGATGGCCATATTGGGTTCACCATACGCTTCAACAACAGGATACATTTGGAGAATTTCATCCCCTCATCGATGAAGTTCTTTAAGATGAAGAGAAATGTTTATCCTATATAAGAATGAAACTAGCAACATTTTTTTTCTGCTAATGAACAAAGTTGGACCCAGTATAGAAAAGCGAGAAGCAAAATCTTTAGAAAAGTAGTGGGAAATAAGCTTGTATACTGGAAGACACTGATTTGTTGAGTGAAAATCGGGAGCTTTATACTGCAACCATAAAATGCCCACCTGAACTTTTTTCTGACGTGAGATGCTGTGAAATAACCACTGTGGCTCCAACAGATATAATGTTAACAATAAAGAAGACCTTCCAGTACTTTCCTTCAACGGGACTCAGGTCACAGGGGTCAATTGATGGGAAATGATTTTCACCCAAGTTAGACGGATCCACTGTGTTTGCAGTTTAAGACCAAAATTAATGGTGCTTGGAATTTTTTCAATCAGAGGATGATTGTAAGTTAGCTATGTACATTTAATAATCGCAGGTATTGCCTCTTTCAAAACAGATCAAAATTTGCCTTAGAATTTGAAGAATCCTGATTTGACTGTGTAGTTTGCTATGACTTTTAATTCTAAATTGAATAAGGTAAAAGTGAGCTTTAAAGAGAAAACAAAAACCACTCTAAAGTTTGTCTTTCAATTTAATGGTAGGATTTAGGTGTAAGCTTTGCATCTTGTTACATGCGTATTAAATTTGTCTCATAAATGATAAAAAGAAGTTCAGAAGACTTAAAAATGTGAGAACTACAAAATAATACAATATATTGTGTTTTCTAGTTTGTTCAAACAGATAGTATTTACTATCCTCAAATGACAGCAGTACAGCTTTATATCATGTGATATTTTTTTATCTGCCTCCGCTACAATTACAAAATATATCATTCCACTGCACTATACCACACAATTTATGTTCTGCCTACATTACAGTTTTAACAAATCCAACAAACTTTCTCTCTTTCTTTTCTCATATAAAGACCAAATGCCTGCATTTGACATTATATCACAACTGCACTTTCAAAAAAACATACAGACACTAACACAAAGAGGTACACAAAGAGTCAACATCGCTAAACTATCACCACTCTGTCTCCATCATAGTCTCCCCTGTGTCGTCTTCCTTTTTCCCATTCTTTGCCTCACAAAAGCTAACCACCTTATCCACAATACTTCTAAATGCCTTGACTGCTGGAGAATCCGGTACTTCCTCCAGAAACGATTTACCCTCGTCACAACTACGAGCAATGCGGGGATCCAATGGAAGGCTCCCAATGAAAGTCTCTCCAAGGTCCTCACACATTTTCTCTGCTCCGCCTGTCGTGCGCGGGAAGATTGTGGAAGGCTCTCCACAAGACGGACACACAAACTCTCCCATGTTTTCCACAACGCCTATTACCGATACTCCTGTTTTGCGGCAGAAGCTGATTTCCTTGCGCACATCAATGAGCGCCACCTGTTGGGGTGTTGTTACGATCACAGCTCCATCAATTCCAGCGCCTTGACCAGAGCCACCTCCGGTCAACAGCTGAACTAGAGACAAGTGCTCGTCGCTTGTGCCAGGGGGAGTGTCCACAACCAGGTAGTCAAGATCGTCCCAGTCCACATCACGTAGGAACTGTTTAATTAGGCCGGACTTCTTGGCTCCCCGCCATATGACTGCATCACTTAGTGACCCTGATAAAATATAAAGCAATCACAAACATTTAAAATCTTTCTATCCAATTTGAAGGATACAGTGAGATAAGCAAAGTTATGATATTTCAGCTGACGGAAAGTGGTATTCAATAACATATCAACAGGGAGGAACAAAACTGTGAGAGAATATTACCAAGCAGAAAACCAACAGACATCATGGCCAAGTTGTCCCGCACATATACCGGGGACCAACCAGAACCACTTTGGTGCACTGTCTCTCCTTCTGCACCTAACATTCGTGGCAGGGATGGACCACAGATGTCCACATCGAGGACACCAACCTAAAAGAATAAAAACAACTTGCAAATTATTTTACTTTTTACAGCGTGAAAACTTTGTTTTTAATCATTATGGGGACTTTTGTTAAAAACTCATAAATAAAAAACAGTTTATTCACTACATGAATCAAAGCATGCTTAACAATAAAAAATATAGACAACAAATGTACATTTGGTCACCCAGATTAATGTTTCATACATTAACTGTATAACAACAAAATTAAAACACCTATAGATTAAAGAAAGAAAAAAAATGGGGAGGGACGATATATCATCTTAATTGCCTGCATTGTTAATTTCTCGATATGAGAGTTGTTTTTAAAAAAGATTCTTTCACAAAATCTGTTTTATTGTTTTGTATAACAATAGTGCAGTCATGACCTCCCATCCCAAGAAAAAAATTATTGCATTTACCGATAAACCTCTTCACACCAAAGGGAGCCCCTGACTGGCAATAAAAAAAAACAAAAACAATACAAAATAAACAAAATCACAAATCGTATTCTCCCCTCATAATGTCACTATTTTTACATCACCTGTTTTTCGGCATCTTCTGCTAAGGCGTGAGCCAGATGGGATGTAAATGTGCTTTTGCCAACTCCACCCTTGCCTGATAGGACCAGGACCTGGGGATAAATATAAAAACAACTAACAAACATATCGATAAGAGAATGTAGAAAAACATATATCCAATAAACATATCGATAAAAGAATAAATATATATAAAACATCCAATAAACATATCGATAAAAGAATGTATAAAAATATCCAATAAACATATCCATACAAGAATTCACTTTTCACCCGCAGGCAATTTGACTGTAAACGAATTAAAATCTTTCGTAATGTAGCACTCTGTGTACAAATGATTTCAATCCTTCACTTAGCAAGCAGCTCCACAATTTTAACAGCACTCTGCAATGAAAGTGCAAGCTTAAAATCTAAACTGATCCGTCCACCGCACGTATATAACTGGGTGAGGGTAGGGTGGGAAGGGAGAGGGAAATACATCGCTCAACGGGAGATTGTCAAAGTTTAATGGCGTCTAGGGACAAACTTTGCCCCTCAGATACAGAGAGAGACAAAGCATGTTTCCTTGAAGAATCATTATAAAAACAGCTGTGTTGGAGCCAATATCAAATGCTAGATTTACTAATGAGATAAATGGAAATTTTTTAAGTAAGAGTCTGTCAAAATTTCTTGTGAAGCTAAATTTTCTTTGTATTGACTAATACATGTAACAAATCTATAACTAGCTTGACGAGAAGCAGAAATTAAAGAAAACATAGAGACTGAGAGTCATCACAGGAAAACAGATGAGTTTGATGATATGTGATAAGGTATCTATGTACCAATATTTAAAAAAAAAAACGACTAAAATGCTCTATAATATTAGCACTTACATTAAATCAAATACACTTAAGTGGATGTAAATTCCACAAAATACGCTGCCAAATTTTACCTTGTGTTTGACATTTGACAACTTATGTCTTATCTCTTCAATAGCAGGATCGGGACCTTTTGGCAAAGCCGAGCAGATTGACTGATTAGGGCAACCAGCACATGCCTCAGCCTTGCCAGCTGCTTCACTTCCGGTGCCGGGGCAGTGTTCAGGGGCATTTTCTGGAACTGTTGGCATTGTTTTCAATTTTTCTTGAATTGCCTGTCAGAATTCCCTCCACTTAGTCTACATGTGAAATGAAAGCAATTATCAATGAAATAACGCAATATAGGAGATCACCCAATTTTTCACTTTCATGAACTATGAAGTAAAAGAAGGCTATTAAAATTTTTTCTCCAAAAAAGTACCTGAAAGTGGAGAGCTTTGAACAAGTCATAGCAGCCCATCTCTCTTAATCTACATGGTAACTGAATGTTCAATATCAACCCCTTTTGGCTTTTTTGTATTTGTTTTTTAATAGTTAAAGTCAACAAATTATAAATTCTAGTCCCAAGGACTTGATTTCAACCAGACGATCAAACCCCACTTAAATGTAAAATAAGGAATAAATGTGGATTATTTCCTTTGGGTAACAGAAAAGAGTAAGACTCCAGCTTGCTAATCAAGAACATCTTAAAAAATAATTTATTGGGTATCACAGACGAGTAGGCTTCACATGTTCTTTCCACAAGTCTACAACCTTAAGAAAATTTCATACAGCCATTTTATCTATATGAGTTGGGCCTAGCATGCATGTTGATCTACATCAAAGGCATCACTGTACAATCTTGCTTCTTTTTCTGGTAATAGACTAGACATAATACTTTTCATGAATGAAATTATACAGGGAATCATTGGTTTGACAAGTAGTCATAAGCAATGCTGTATGCCTCAAAGAGAGACATACTATATAAATGCTGTTCATGAATCCAGGAGACAAAAACTTTAAATAGCCTGCGGGGTAAAGATAGGTATCAATACTATGTGGGAAAATCAAGATCAACTTAAAACTGTAAAAGTGTGATTATATTCCAAAAAAAAGATGGTCTTGGAAAGTACAATAAACACAGGTGCTTGAAAATAATGGAACTGAGTGAAAGGTTATGTTGATGTTGACACAGCCGTTTACTTTAATTGAAACATAGAACGACCAGTTCTGTTTCCTACTATAGTGCAAATCACATCATGCACAAACGAAGATCAACTCATCCAACTTCAACACACAGTGCTGTAGTTGATATCAAGACTTCATCAAGTTCAACAGCAAAATGCTTGAAGAACTAATCTAAATGCTTCAAGTTCAATACAAAATTGAGGACAGAAATTAGATCTAGAATATGGGCCTAACCATTAGAGCAATTACTGTGATTCATAAGTATTGTTAAAGATTGCTTATGTTTCAGAATCCCATCACACAGAATCCACCCGATTTGATCTCTTCAGATCTGGATCTAGATATCTAGATCTAGATCTAGTTTCTATAATCACGATGACACAACATCGGGTCGAGAATGCTGATTAGATTCTACATCTAGAGTCTAGATAATCTAGAGATGAAACCTACGTCTAGATCGAAATTTAAATTGATCTTCTCTAAATTCTAAATCAAATAGGACCTATCCTAAAATCCTGGATCTAATTTAGATCTAGATCTAGAAGTAGAAATGCCTGTACTTACTCCACTGAGGCAGACGCGATCACAACAAAAAGAAAGTAGAACCTATTTATGAGTTAGATCTAGGTGAAATAAAACCGGATGTAAACAACTAATTTCGAGAGAATTCATCCCAATCAGTTGTTTTTTTTTCTCCTGGTCACCCTGTTGCTGACCATCATTATGAAAGCAGATATTCCTGATTTGTGAATAAAACATTGAAAAAGAAACTCGGTTTTCGTGAGATACAACTTATTTTTGTTTGATGGTGGGATTGTGCTATATATTTCTTACATGAAAAGTATAGTCATGCTCAAATGAGAGAGGGATGAGAAAGTGCATCTTTGCATACTGTCTTACAATCAACCTACTTGCTGTCATATATCATACTACGCTTATTACTTCCAGCCGCCACAACCTCTCCTTCCTTCGATCCAAAACTCTCTCTTTCCTATTTTTTCTTTAACTTTTGACGGCGCCAATTGGGCTTTTTCTCTTTTGATGGTGTGACTAAGATCTGATAGGTCATTATGTTATACTGCTTGTTGAGTTATTTTCGGCTTACTTGTCCACGAATGCCCTTAGCTCAGACCCCTTGTTTTTTTGTTTTTTTTTCCTCTTTTTCTTATGATTGTCCTTTTTCCGTAAGAAAACAGTGAGTCAAATATTGGCACTGTTTAAACTCTCTCTCTCTCTCTCTCTCTCTCTCTCTCTCTCTCTCTCTCTCTCTCTCTCTCTCTCTCTCTCTCTCTCTCTCTCCTCTCTCTCGTTTTCTCTCTCGGCTTTCCCTCTCCTCTCTCTCTCTTTTTCTCTTTCTTACTCTCTCTTTCTTAATTTCTCACCCTTTTTCTAATTACTCCCTTTCTCTCTCTTCTTCTCGCTCTTTTTTTCCTTTTCTTTCTCCCTCCCCTTCTTTCCCTCTTCTCTCTCTTTCTCCCAATCTTTCTTCCTTTCTTTTTTTCCCCTCTCCTCTCCCTATTTTTTCTCCTTTCAATTTTTCTCTCTCTTCTTTCTCCTCTTTTTCTCTGTCTCTTTCGCTTTTTCTGTTTCTCTTCTTTTTTTCCTTCTATCCTCTCTCTCTTTGTCTGTCTGTCAGTCTGTCTGCCCCCCCCCTCTCTCTCTCTCTCTCTCTCTCTTCTTTCTCTCTCTATCTTTCTTTCTTCCCTTCTCTCGATTTTTCTCCCTGTCCCCTCCTCTCTCTTTTTCTCTCTTGGCTTTCCCTATTTCTCTCTCCCATCTCTCTCTCTCTTTCTCCCGATCTCTTTTTTTCCTCTTTCTTACTCTCTCCTCTCTCTCTGTCTTAATTTCTCTCCCTTTCTCTCACCTCTTTCTCCCTTTCTGTCTCTTCCACTCGCCCTTCTCTCTTTCTCTTCCTCCCAATCTCTCTTATTTTCTCATATTCTCTCCTCTCTCTCTTTCCCTATTTCTTTTTCTGTTCTCCCCCCCCCCCGTCTCTCTCTCTCTCTCTCTCTCTCTCTCTCTCTCTCTCTCTCTGAGCTTGCAATTTTGCCTGCGGTTCTCAGCGAGGATAACATCAGTAAACTTCAAGTTTGCCATCATCATCATCATCATCATCATCATCATCATCATCATTAGCGTCATCATCATCATCATCATCATCATCATTAGCATCATCATCATCACCATTTGCATCATCATTATGACATGTAGTTTTACAGCGTGGAAAACAGCAGTAAAGCTTGTGGTTTTACTTGCCGTTCTCAACGAGGAGAACAGCAGTAAACTTCAAGTCTGCCATCATCATCATCATTAGCATCATCACCATGGCTTGTAGTTTTACAGTGTGGAGAACAGCAGTGAAGCTTGTAGTTTTACCTGCCATTCTCAGAGTGGAGAACAGAATGCTCACAGAAGTAGGGATAAGTCTACTTCGCGGTGTTCGCACCAGCAAGGCCCAGACCTCTGGCTTCTGGGTCCCTGTGGCGACCACCCCTCATAACAACCCACAGCTCTCCTTAATTCTTAGAGTGTTCTAATTAACATCACTTTCTAGCCACCATAGAGAGGGGACAATAGCTGGTAGCGGAGGTGACAAGGTCGGCCCCATCTAGGCTGGGGATGTGTGGAGTGCCTCCCTCTTGACTCAATGGAGCAATGGGCAGTACATTTAGCAAAACAGAGTAACTAACTAACTATGCTTAAAGAAACCCAAGTAACCTATGTGACACTACCAATGCTCGCAGAAGTGGGGTTAATACGTGTATCTTTGTCCATTATCTAACACAAATACAACTGTTAAGCCCACCTAACAATGTCCCACACAAAAAAGAGTGAGTATTTTTTTCTGTATGTGTGTGTGAATGAGCCAAACTCAAGCCCCCAAAAAAATCCAAAGCCCAATAACGAAAAGTGAGGATGTCGCTAATATGCCAACTAACATTCTAACCAGCCGGATCAATCAGAAGGGAAAAAAATGAAAGGCACACGGGATATAATTTAAAAAAAAAAAGAACAATTATATATAGAAAAATAGATCTAGACAGGGTTTTGAGTGTATCTTTACTTTGTATGCATATTCACTTTGCAAGAGCAAAATGAAGATAAAATTCAGCCACTGTTGTCCGTTTTTAGTGTAGAACGTGGTATATAAATTCACAATCAATGAACTAGGCTTGTGTATCCCGTTTTATTCTACGAGTGTCAGTAAATCAAGGCCCGTAACTCTTGCTGACCTCTCTTTAGGAACATCATCTATTGATGTCAATCAAGGAAATAGCAAAGATGTTCTAAAAATAATAGCGCTATTATACCTATTACAACATCTTTGATTGTACCCTCTCTATTATTTTTCACAGCTGTTCTCCTTTTACAAACTGCTACCCCAAGTTGCACTTGTGCTCGTGAAATCTATTTTTAGAGTTCAAAACAAAATCACATGACTACAGCCTGAGCAGCACCTCCTTCAATTTCGCACTTTGAAAAGAACAATGAATATTATTTTGCTCAGCTTCAAGGAGACACTTGATGTTACCTAGCGTCGGGAGTTAAAAGTCCATTCTGTGGATTGTCTCAATGACTAGCCTTTCATTGATCTACCCAGTAATGTAGATACGTGCATTAGTCTTTAATCTACACCTCAAAGGTAAGGTAAACCTTTTTATTTATAAATGAAACAGACTTTGTTCTAGATCTAGATCTAGATCTAGATTAGAGCAGGGCGATCATTGTGCAGCAATCTGGATCTAGATCTAGATCTATTATACATACTAGATATATATATATATGTAGAATCTATCTTTGAATTGAAGCTCTCGTTAAATATTCTAGCTAGATATATTTTAGATCTAGACTAGGCCTACATAATCAAATCAATGTGTAGATTTAAATCTGAGATTGTTTTAACCTAGATCTAGGATCTAAAGTCTAATCTAAAATATCGAGATACATTAAACTTAAATTGAATGTTATTAGTGATGAAGATCAAGATCTAGATATAACTCAAAGTGCCAAAGAGTTTCTGAGGGAAGGGCTTCAAAAAGTTTTTTGGTGACAACCCCTTGTTTTAAGAATGGCTTATTGACTAGCAAGTAAACACTTCTTCACATCATTGTGCACTTGAATTTGGGAAAAATTGCTAGAATAGATCCAGATTTTGTTTTCCTTTAGGTTTGCAAAGTTTAAAATTATTAAAAATAGAGTCATCTAATGAGTATTGTTGATACCAGCAGTGGATAAATCTAACCACTGTCTGACTACTTGCATGGTATCAATTATAATGAGTGCTGACTTGAACCAATTGGGATTATTCATTGGCAAGATACTTCCTGCGCTTCTTTTCTTTTTTCCTATTTCCTGTTTAAACCATGAGAAAACTGTCAGTCCATTGCATTGTTTCAAAAGTGGTTGAAGCGTCATTCATCCTGTCAAGCATATAGGAGTTTGATATTTTACTTTTGTATCTACAGTGGAAACCTCAAAAATCGAAGTTTGATTATTCGAATTACAAAAGTGCTACATGCTTCTTTCAAGCAGCAAGCAATGCCAATCACTGCTCAAGAAAGGCTGATCAGTGCGCTAACAAATCAAGAAGGGAGCAGATGCATTAACAATTAAGTGCCAGTAGCAACTCTGTACTGATACTGATAGCAACGTGGGACGGGGAAGGGCAGAGTTGCTCATTGCAGGCTCAGTACACACTCACTCAATGAGTCTTATTCCCATTTTTGTAATTCGAATACTCTTAATTCGAAGATTTAATCCATTCCCATACAATTCGAATTATGAGGTTTCCACTGTAGATTTGCAACTTGACTCTCATGTTTTTGTTAGCAGTTTAATCCCTCTTTATTGCCAGTACAACTGTCTTTCCTGTTTATAAGTGTTATGGTACTGAGAGTGGATGCAGTCCATTCTACTGTAGTATCACACACTTGGTGTTTAAGGAAAGTTATGATTTTAAGCCATAAATATTAAAATGAAAATCATCTACATCCACGATTCTATTCTGTAACTGATATTTCTAGTGAAAGGAAAGAGATGAAATGTGAGATTTCTAGATTTGAAATAAAAATTTTATAGATTTGAAGAACTATGAGTAATGTCTAACTACTGTCTGTCTTTTCTTTGCAAGCGCCATTTTTGTCATGCACAGAAATTCGTTCTTATTCTTGGCTTTTCTGTTAGTATCATTATTTGACTTTGAGGTTGGACTTACGATTGGCTACATTGGTTTACTCTGCTAAGATGATGCCGTAGTTTGTTTGTTTTTATTGGTAATTCATTGCTAGAAAATAATTTACTCGTCTTACTTGAGGCATTACTAATACCCATTTGGAAGTCCTTCCTTATTTGAAACTGAGCAAATCTCAAGCAAAACTTGCTCCGACAGGCATGGATGCTTTTGATTTGAATCATGGCTTGAGCGAATTTTTGTCATAATTTTTTTTTTTCGATTTTTGATTATTTCACTTGCAATTGTGCACAGCAAAACTCTTTTCTTCTTCTGCTCTTTTCCCAGATTCCCCCCTATTCTGTCTTACCCATGCTTAGCACGGCCTGCTCTTACTCTATTACCCCTGTTTAATACCTTGATTTCTTTCTCCCTTTGCTATTTCCTTGTACTCTCTTTTCTCTTGTAAGTTTTAGGCGTAAGTTCAATCTATGGTCAAAGTTGAAGGAGAACGGACAACTATCTGAGATCTTCCTTTAGTTTTACTTCCCCGAAATTTCCCTGGGTAGCTTTCATTGAGAGCCAAAGGTAAACCTATTGGTCAGACAGAATCTGAACCAATCACCGATAACCCAGCTAAGGGTCAAACCGGAGCATCCTACATGTGCTTCCAACTCTCTAAATACTTCAGAGGCTGTCTAACATTCCAAAAATTAGTTAATGCGACAACCTTCCTTAAAAATTTTCATCCTCATCTATTTGAGAAAAAAATTATGCCCATGTGCTGTATTGGTTGACTGATGAATAAAACAGGTGACCCAAGATAGATTTTTATGTTGTAGGCACTTGGTGACCTATTAAGTGCAATGGGACATCAGGCACTAGAAAATCACAGTCAACAAAAGGTTGCTTTAGCTCATCACCAATGACCAAAGCCAGTGGGGTCTGTTGTCTAATAAGACAGACAGACAAGTGGGCACAGTTGTTTTGTATTTATGAAGAATTTCACTATTAACACAGCTGATACTTATGCATGATCGAGTTTTTATGTTGTTTTGATGTTTAATCTAAACATGTTGCAATTGGATCATTTTATCATGCCATGGTCTATTTGATTTTTAGAAACCAAATTCTTATTTATTAAGATCTGTTTGATTTCTTATGAATCTAATTCTCATTGTCATAAAAGCTATTTCAAGGCAGATCATTCAAAGCATGAGTGTTGAAACTTAGCACTTGTTGGATGGAAAGGTAACGATAGTCGTTATTAACAGAGAATTGTCTGGAGAAAACAAATGAATTTGACTAATGTATGATTTTGAGGGATCTGTGTTCCATTTCATTGTGCTTGACAATATATCACTTTGTTTTTGTTTCTGACTTTGAGGAAAGGAAAAAAAATCTGTGAGTTTCAATTAGTGGTCAATTGATATTTTAAGTTTTCATAAGATTTTTTACTTCTTACAGAGTTTTTAGAAAATAATAATATGCTTGTCCTAAAATCGTGCATTATATGGGTACTGATGTACCGTAACTATTTCAAGAGATGATGTTTTCTTCTAGTTTTGTTTGATCAACCATCAGGGATGAAAACTCTTGTTTATCAACATCAAAAGGTTAACTAGTTTTGCATAATTCTATGTTAGTCTTTTCTTCTTTCCTTTGTGAACTTTGATTGTTTTTGTAATCGTGCGTGTTTAGCAAACAGCACCATGATAAGACAGTGGATTTGAATCATTTAGAGGGTTTACAGAGAATTGAAAAAAAAATAGTGTTAGAGAAAAATTTTTAGGAATGTGTTGATCTAAAACTGTTCCATATTGCGAGCACAGTAAATATTTTAGTTATTAATGAAATTGTTTTAGTTTAGATCTTCCTCTTTCGCTTCTCCTGCGAGTAGCACTCTGCATACTGATTCTGTAGAGACAATTTCATCAATTCACTGTCGCCGCTACCCCCCCCCCCCCCTTTTTTCCCCCACCCACTCCCACACCCACACAAACACCGGCGATTGATGAGTTTGGAAGCGCATCTTTTAGCTCAAACCTACCCGACGGGGCTTATTGACATCAAGAAAATGTCTATACTCGCTGATTTCTGGACGGGTTATATCAACAATAAAATCTTCTTTTTCTTGTTCTTGTTGCTGTTGTTGTTCATGTTGTTGTAGTTGTTGTTGTTGTTGTTGTTGTTGTTGTTGTTGTTCTTCTTCTTCTTCTTCTTCTTCTTCTTCTTCTTCTTCTTCTTCTTCTTCTTCCTCTGCTACTGTTGCTGCTGCTGCTGATGAACATGATTTTTACGTAATCGAGTGTCATACAGTTTCTCCCAGGTTCAGTGATATCAGAGACCTGCATGTAATAACTCAGTGACCGTTATGTGTACTTAATGAAAGATCGAGTGCACTTGCTTGTAAGTACATGCCCACCCAAAAAATCGGAAATACCGAATTACAGGGTTTTTACTGTCAATGTCTGTCTCTCTTACACACACGCACGCACACACGCACACACGCACACACACTCATTGTAAAACTCTCCTTCGTATGCGTTGATACCGGTAGATAAATGGATGACGAACTGTCTCCTCTTTTTCTCAACCTCTTTATCTTCTCTCTCTCTCTCTCTCTCTCTCTCTCTCTCTCTCTCTCTGTCTGTCTGTCTGTCTTTCTGTCTGTTTGTCTCTCTTTCTCTCTGTCTGTCTCTCGCTCTCTCTTTCTCTCTCTCTCTCTCGTTACCTCTTTTTTCTCTATCTGTCTCTGTCTGTCTGTCTGTCTGTCTCTCTCCCTCTCTCTTGATCCCCTCTCAAACCCCAGCTTTTGTAATGTGTTTTGTCCCGAGTTTCAATCAACCTTGATGGACAATACCATCAAGTCTTTGGTGTCGCGTAACTACATGCAGATGTACACATGTATTATACACAGAAATCTACATCTATCACTACAATACATGTGGAGCATCTATAATACATGAAGTTCATGTGGAGCCTAACCCCGTGCTCACCACAGTGTCTAGACTCGATCTGTTGTGTAACTTAAGTGTTTCTGTGTACCGGCGTAGGGCTAAGCAGTGTTACCTACAGTGAATTGGATCACCAGTGATAACACAAGGGCCTCCTGGCTGACTGGGATCGGGTGACACACCGATCACGAAATAATTTTATATTTAGTGTATTTCAGTATACTACCAGGCATTTCTTTTTTTTTTTTTTGTACAAGGGATAAAAGCTTTACCGATTTTATTAGCGTTCATTCGCATGTATGTAACTAGTATATGATACATAAAATAGGTATATGTTGGCTATGTTATTATAGAGGAATAAGCCACGGAAGAATACGATACGCCTTTTCGTACTTAGCTTGATGGAATAGTTTTCATTGATTTTCTTACTAAGACTATTAGCATCACTGTGAGTTCAAAATATTCACTTCTTTCAGGCAGGGAAGGGCTAAAAGGCAAGAGTCAAAACTTTTCGTCCTTAAAGTTGATATATAGCGCGAGTAAACACATTCCGGTCTACTCTGGACGTTTGTTGATACTTGGTTTGGGTAAATACTAGAACATTCCAGTCAACTCTGGATGTGTGTTTATGTTTGGTTTGGGTAAATACTAGAACATTCCAGTCAACTCTGGACGTTTGTTGATATTTGGTTTGGGTAAACACTAGAACATTCCAGTCAACTCTGGACGTTTGTTAATGTTTGGTTTGGGTAAATACTAGAACATTCCAGTCAACTCTGGACGTGTGTTAATGTTTGGTTTGGGTAAATACTAGAACATTCCAGTCAACTCTGGACGTGTGTTAATGTTTGGTTTGGGTAAATACTAGAACATTCCAGTCAACTCTGGACGTGTGTTAATGTTTGGTTTGGTAAATACTAGAACATTCCAGTCAACTCTGGACGTGTGTTAATGTTTGGTTTGGGTAAATACTAGAACATTCCAGTCAACTCTGGACGTGTGTTAATGTTTGGTTTGGGTAAATGCTAGAACATTCCAGTCAACTCTGGACGTTTGTTAATGTTTGGTTTGGGTAAATACTAGAACATTCCAGTCAACTCTGGACGTGTGTTAATGTTTGGTTTGGGTAAATACTAGAACATTCCAGTCAACTCTGGACGTTTGTTAATGTTTGGTTTGGGTAAATACTAGAACATTCCGGTCTACTCTGGACGTTTGTTAATGTTTGGTTTGGGTAAATACTAGAACATTCCAGTCAACTCTGGACGTGTGTTAATGTTTGGTTTGGGTAAATACTAGAACATTCCAGTCTTCTCTGGACGTGTGTTAATGTTTGGTTTGGGTAAATACTAGAACATTCCAGTCTACTCTGGAAGTGTGTTAATGTTTGGTTTGGGTAAATACTAGAACATTCCAGTCAACTCTGGGCGTTTGGGCATGTTGACCTCTCCCTCTCCAACAGGTCTCTGTCTCCTCTTGTCTCTCTCTGTCTCTGTCTCTCCCTCTCTGTCTCTCTCTCTCTTCTCCGCTTTACTCTGTCTATCCTTGTCCACCTGATATGACGTCCACTCCAGACTCATGACTGACCAAATTGCTCCAGGTTCAGCCTGTCTCAAGCACCGTGACCTTGACCTTTTGTCGCGCATAGCACGCGTGCCGAGCGCTGATATCTAGCAGATAAATTGGGGAGTCGCTCAGTATCTCTCATTCTCTCTCTCTCTCTCTCTCTCTCTCTCTCTCTCTCTCTCTCTCTCTCTCTTTCTCTGTCTCTTGCTGTGTGTGTGTGTGTCTCTCTCTGTCTCTCGCTCTAACTCTCCTACTCTCTTTACTCTCTGTCTCTCATTCTGTCTATCTGTCTGTCTGTCTGTCTCTCTCTCTCTGTCTCTCTCTGAGTGTCCTTCACGGATTGATAAGTCCACCTCACTATCAGTCCTTGAGTATCATGCGCCATCATGGTTTGACAACTTGTACTGATAAGATTTTCCAACTCTTGAAGTCATGCATGGCATGCTACCTGACTATAAAACACCCGTGAACTTAGGGGATCAATAAACTGACGAGACTGGCCGATATATACGCTTTGAGCAGTGACGACCGCGGCTATGATGATCTAAAGCCTCCGTCAGGCCGGCAAGATAGCCCTGTGACCACTAGCACAGACCATCACTGGGCATCGATGTTTCACAGATGAAGTCTCCGGGTCAGTTCAGCAATCATCTGCAAGTTTTATTCACTTTTAATTGAAAATCACACGAGACGATCCGAGATTATCTCTTTGTGGACGGCTTATATCAAGTAATCGGGTAACAATTTCTTTGACTTGTTGTATTCATGTTCTCTGCGCTGCCCGAAAAATGTTTATATATATATATATATTTAAAGAAAATAGTGTTTTGCCATCATTTCTCTGAAAGATGGTGGGGGCCCCCCCCGCCCCCCCCCCACCCAAAAAAAAAAAAAAAAAAAAAAACAGCAACAAAAAATAAACCCAAAACGGTTTAACCAAGGTAGCGCCTTACCGTCAAGGCTAGATATAGCTCTCATCCCAACCAAGGTTCGAACAATTAGATGAACAATAAAATGAATGTCATAAACAATCAAATGAATGTCATAAACAATCAAACAATCAAATGAATGTCCAATGCGCACTACACTTTCCTTGCGTTATTTACTACGGCGCTCCACCGCCCCCCTCCCCCCCCCCCATGTACAGACCTACATGTTTTACCGGTATCTCACCTGTCCAGTGTTACAGGGTGCATATATCTCACCTTGACCCCTGCGACCAGTGCTCCATGCTTGGTGGCGGATTCCTTTCTAAAGGTCAAAGGTTGATATCCGGCCTAAGGAAGCCATTATGGGAACTCTATCATACCCGTAGAGATTCTCGGCTGACTGGGGGTCGGCAGTGTAAAAACTACAAGTATTCTGGGTAATCAGTTAATCGATAAGTTAGACTTGGATAAGGCGGAAACATTGACCTCATTGAGTCAGAGCTCGTCTGCACGAGGTCAGAGGTGAGAAAACTAGGGGTAATCGGATGTGAGTTGATGTCAGTGTCTTGGAGGAGGCGGGGATGGGGTTCATCTCCAGCTGGTGTCAGAACTTCGATCCTCAGAGGGGCAGGATGATCTTGAGTAGGATATCCACTTTGATATCTGAGGGAATGATGGCCCAGACGGGCAATGATTGGGAACCGTATTGTTAAGCGTGGGCCCTCATCTTATAAGCTGTCCTCTGCTTCCAGAAAGCTTCAGATTGCATCTAATGGGCACAGAGCGAGAAGCTCACAGGGACTGAGCATAGCTGTCGATTTCCGGGCAATGAGAGCCATGACTCTTTCAAATTATTACGTTTGGAACCCTCGCCCTCGGTTCGTGAGTTCAGCAGACCATCCTTCACCTCCGCTCCGACATGTGTATATGTTGATATTCTCACAGCCATGAACCTGAGGTTTGGAACCTTCCACCTTGAGCTGGTGAGTTCAGTGGACCATCCTTCCTCTCAGCTCCGACATGTGTATATGTTGATATTCTCACAGCCATGAACCTGAGGTTTGGAACCTTCCACCTTGAGCTGGTGAGTTCAGTGGACCATCCTACCTCTCAGCTCCGACATGTGTATATGTTGATATTCTCACAGTCATGAACCTGAGGTTTGGAACCTTCCACCTTCAGCTGGTGAGTTCAGTGGACCATCCTTCACCTCAGCTCCGACATGTGTATATGTTGATATTCTCACAGTCATGAACCTGAGGTTTGGAACCTTCCACCTTGAGCTGGTGAGTTCAGTGGACCATCCTACCTCTCAGCTCCGACATGTGTATATGTTGATATTCTCACAGTCATGAACCTGAGGTTTGGAACCTTCCACCTTGAGCTGGTGAGTTCAGTGAACCATCCTTCCCCTCCGCTCCGACATGTGTATATGTTGATATTCTCACAGTCACGAACCTTCAGCTGGTGAGTTCAGTGGACCATCCTACCCCTCAGCTCCAACATGTGTATATGTTGATATTCTCACAGTCATGAACCTGAGGTTTGGAACCTTCCGCCTTCAGCTGGTGAGC
>JAWDGP010002044.1:217500-237884 GCA_033675545.1 Elysia crispata
AAGGAGATGTGTGTAAATCACCTGTCTTGTGTGAGGGAGGGAGATGTGTGTAAATCACCTGTCTTAGTTGAGGGAGGGAGATGTGTGTAAATCACCTGTCTTAGGTGAGGAGGGAGATGTGTGTAAATCACCTGTCTTAGGTGAGGGAGGGAGATGTGTGTAAATCACCTGTCTTAGTTGAGGGAGGGAGATGTGTGTAAATCACCTGTCTCAGGTGAGGGAGGGAGATGTGTGTAAATCACCTGTCTCAGGTGAGGGAGGGAGATGTGTGTAAATCACCTGTCTTAGTTGAGAGAGGGAGATGTGTGTAAATCACCTGTCTTGTGTGAGGGAAGGAGATGTGTGTAAATCACCTGTCTAGTGTGAGGGAGGGAGATGTGTGTAAATCACCTGTCTTAGTTGAGGGAGGGAGATGTGTGTAAATAACTTGTCTTAGGTGAGGAGGGAGATGTGTGTAAAACACACTTTTCTGAGCTTAAGAGCGATTTTTTTCCCTTCCTCGTATCGCAACCCAGACTCAAAGTGTTCTTCCTTGTTTCTATTCACCCATCGCTGTCTTGGGGGAAAAAAATAATTTCGTATCTTGTCAAACGCTTGGTTTTGATCGAGAAAATCTCACATTAGAACACCGTCTATTGTGGTATGGTTTGATAATACCATACAGTTCATCAACCGATTGACGGTGTCGTTAATTGGTTTTAATTGAAATCCCAATGCCTATCACTCGATTCCGGACGTGGGCCAAGTCACTGCGACCCAGAAGACTGGAGAGGGGTTTTTGTACCACTTTCCAGCACTAATATCGTTATCTGTGAATTTTATAAACCCATTTAAATGCTCATTATAACATCGGTGAAAGTGATTATGTATAGGTGGCTTCCCAAAAATCAGTGCCCCTTGTGGTGCGTTATCTGGACATTGTACTTGTATCATCATTATAAGCGATTATTAGGATTGTTAAATCGGTCACGAAAGTTCAGAATTAGCAGTTATGCCGTATCCTTTTACATTTTTTGTTTGTTTGTTTCGATGTTGGGCTTTGCCTTGTGTGGAACGGCCTAGGATTTTGGGAAGGTTGAGTCAACTTGCGGTACAAAGTGAGACATGTTGAAGCTGCTGTGAAAACTGTAACAGCCAAATGGTTGGAAAGACAAACATAATAGATCTATATATATCATCACTAAATGCCAATTTGTTAAACCTTTATGTGGGGTGTCTTTCATTCTATTCAATGAGAGATTGACTTTAACCCACCCTAAACAATGATCTTAGAATTTTTTTTTTGCTTATTCCTTTGCAGGTCACGTCAACTAAGGTGAGAATTTGCCTACAATTCACAGCAGTAGATGAAACCAGTCACCACGCTGGAGAGCCATACTTGACAGCGACCCGTTGAAATGATTCGCAAGCGGCGGCTGGGATGAGAAGCGGTGTCAGACCCTCGCACTGATCTGTCTGAGTTAACCGACAGCAACGTGCCGTAATTACTTTCTCTCTTTACTGTTATGAAATTTATATCCTACCGAGACCGTGGCAGCAGAAAAACAAACTAAGAGGAAAATTATTTCTCGGGCAGTGCTATCCAAATGAAGAAATAAAATAATCGACCTGGACAAATAAAGACATGGCACTGTACATGTAGTTGTTATTGCAGTTAAATTTCAAACTTTGGGGCAGCTGAACCCATGGCAAGTTTCCTGGCACTGCCAACAATAATTTAAAGCAAGGACCTGTAAGTGAAACTAAGCAAAAAAAAACAAAAAAAAAAAAAACAACCAAGTACAACAAAAAGAGGGCCTGCCACAGCCTTTGTAAGACTGTCAAGTACCCATCGGGAGACAACTCGATACGGCAGGCACCATGTCTGACGACGATGAAATCGGAAGTAGCTTGAGCGCCGGGAAGGGCAGTAACTCTGGCTACAGCAGCGGCGCCGACACCGACGACTTTCTCGGCTCGTTCGACTGCGCCGAGGACGAGCTGCTGTACGTTTCCCGCCACGGGAAGAGGTCACGTCTGCTCTCCATGCTGGTCAGCAGTGAGGAGGCGGACGAGGGCGACAAGCTCAACATCAACTGTAAAGGTGACTTCTTTACTACTCTGGTGTATGGATTAAAAAAAAAAAAAATAGTATTTACCTTTATAATCAACATTGTAGAATTTCGTTTTAGTGTAGTAAGAGATTATTGTAAACAACTTTGCGCTTTATGGTGTTTTTTTTTTTTTTCGATTCTTTTATTAGTGTCTTTGTCATATTGAAACCTTATAGCCGTAATATAACAAATAGTACAAGTGTTAGTAGTGCTGGTAGTACAGGGGCTAAAACGAAACGGGCACAGTAGTAGTAATAGTGGTAGCAGCAGCAGCAGCAGCAGCAGTAGTAGTAGTAGTAGTAGTAGTAGTAGTAGTAGTAGTAGTAGTAGTAGTAGTAGTAGCAGGAGTAGTAGCAGGAGTAGTAGCAGGAGTAGGAGTAGTAGTAGTAGTAGTAGTAGTAGTAGTAGTAGTAGTAGTAGTAGTAGTAGTAGTAGTAGTAGTGCTGGTGGTGGTGGTGGTGGTGGTGGTTGTGGTGGTGGTGGTTGTGGTGGTGGTGGTTGTGGTAGTGGTAGTAGTAGTGGTAGTAGTAGTAGTGGTAGTAGTAGTGGTAGTAGTAGTAGTAGTAGTAGTAGTAGTAGTAGTAGTAGTAGTAGTAGTAGTAGTAGTAGTAGCAGTAGTAGTAGTTATTATTATTAGTATTAGTATTAGTGGCAGCAGCAGAAAGAAGTGGTTGTACTAGTAGCAGTTGTTGTACTAAAAAATATGAATGATAATGTTTGTTGGTAATGAACTTTTTTATTGGTATTTTCAAGGCAACCAAAAGAGCAACCGCGGATGGTCCCCCCTTCACCTTGCCGTGTACTTTGGTCAGACGTCGTCTGTGAGGCTTCTCCTGGAGGTAAAACCTGAATCATTCGTGATCATTCGCCTCGCTTGACTTAGCAGTGAGACCTGCTGATACTTATCGTTTCTTACCTATCTGAAATGAACGGAAAAGAGTAATAGACTTAAGGTTATTTATCTTATTATTAAGAGTGCGAAAAAATGATTGACTAAGAGCAATGAACCTAGTTGGGGGTTACTTAGCTTACGGAAATGAGTAGAAAAAAAAATGATTATGAACTAAGAATTTGTAGATTGTTCGCTTTCTCTTCTTTTTTGTCTTTGTATGTATATATATATGTATCTTTTCTAAGCCATTGTTATATCTGTTGCTGTGTATTCTCAGTTTGGAGCCAGCGTGAACCAGCTGAACTCAGTGGGAGAGTCACCTCTTCATCTGGCAGCCTACACTGGTCGGGAGGTTCGTGCCGAGCTTTCCTCTAGTTCAAGTTTTAGATTTAGTAAAGAAGTAGCAGGTGGTTTGACTCAATGCCTCGAGAGGTTCAATTCCAGTGTGTGAGGTTACCATGAACAGTGGTGTGTAAATAAATCATTGTTGTTAGAGCACAAAAGTTCTTTCACTCTATCTGGGTTATATTTTTCTCACGCTACTAGGAATTGTCAACAAACGGGATCTGTTTATTGGCAAATTGTTTTCAAAATATTTTGCTAAGCAAAATTACTTCTTTTTTTTTTTTATGAGGCCTAAAATTTTTTCTTCCAGATCTAAAGATTTACGATGAAAATTGTGTACCATTATTAACTTTTTCCTTTATTTTCTGTCATTGTGATAATGACAAATATCTTTTTTTATTCTTAATTTACAACCTGCGCTAGTTTCTGCATTTTTAACACATCTGCCCTATTTCAGGAGATCGTTAGTCTACTCCTGCAGCATGGCGCAGACACCACGCTGTACAACACCGCAGGCCAGACGGCCAAAAGCATTGCGAGATCGGAGTATATTGAAAACATGATCGCTGGTAAGTTTGAAGACGGATTCATTTGGAAGGCTTTGCTTTTATTCATTTTTTTATCTTTGGTTACTTCAGGTTGACTTATGTCTTAACTTGGGTATATTTAAGGCGATAGGAATTGTTCATCGCTGCAAACTTAAGTGTTTATTTAAATGCTCTAATAAGCTGTTAACATTTTGTATCTAAATATTTCTAATTTTCGCAATCCAATTTTCTTAAAAATTGTTAATAGGCTATAGTTAGTTTCAGGGAAATATTTTGAGACATAAAATATTGAAAAAAATTCATATTTATACATCTATAGAGATTGTAAATGCACTTATCGCTGTAGTAGTATTTTATAGAGTTTTGCTGCCAATCTCTGCTGACGCGGTTCCATGTCACAGCAAGATGATATTTGCCCAGTCTCCGCTTTGCTTTTTGATAAATTGTGCATGGAGCAAATTTGTTCTCTACAAGCAGCCATTGATTCTCTATTTTAAAAGAAAAAAAGAAAAACCCAAGGATTCAATCAAATAATCATTGACTCATGATTGATTAGAAGTTTGATCAATTTAAACCAATGTTAAATAGTTAAGGCAAACTGAACTGATTCTCAAATTTTTTTGTTATTGTTGAAGCGGCTGACAGCACGGCGATTCTGAGGACTGGCTTCAACTTCCAAGAATTGGCTGCTTCGGGGAATGCAGAGGCTCTGTCTGCTCTGGTCAGTATGTCTGTGTGTCTGCTCTTGTCAGTATGTTTGTCTGGAAAAATGATATTCTCAAATAGTAGAACCAAGCAGGATTGAGAAAAAAACAATGTCCGCAACAGGTATATACTGGGTGAAACATAATATATATGTTTTATTTTTGTGTGAATCTTCTTCACAGCTATCAGAATCTAAAGGCCTGAACATCAACTGCGAGGATCACCACGGCAACACGGCACTTCACTTGGCAGCCATGAGAGACCACTGTGCCGTGGCTGTTATTCTTCTCCAACACGGGATTAACACTCAACACAAGAACATTGCTGGTAAAAAAAAATTTCATTTGTTTTTCTTATATGTTAAGTCTTTTATTTGTTTTGTTTTTTCTTTTTCTTCCACAGTTGTGCCTAAAAATGGAATTTGAGTACTTGTTCTTTCCTTTGAAATGTCAAACATTGCTTCAGGATGGATAGGGTCTCAAACTTGATGCATTTTTGACAGACTGAGCCTAGAGAAGCTCTATGGAACTATTCCAACTGGAAGAGATACAAAAATTTGAAATGACTTGCAAATTGCAGTCATATAAAGCCGCAAAAATTAATTGTCAGTGCAATGCTTTTCAACTGAAGATTTTGCTTCCTTTGTAACTCTGACGTCCTGCAGTAAGGATTGGTGAAATGGGTGAATCGCACAGTACTTGAGCTTTAATATTTTAACTTTACAGAATACTCAAACTTTTGTTTCGAGTTCCAACTAGTGCTCTGCATATAATAATGTCTCTGATATTTTACTTTGTACAGCATGATCCCAAGCAATTTCTCCTCAGCAGGAAAATTATGACCGATCTTTGAAAAACACCATTATATTTGATTCTGCTCGTAGTAATTCTCTGTCCCGGTTATCTGCCTCCAGGTCTGACTGCCCTTGACTTATCTCAGAGCGAGAAGATGCGACAGGTTCTGGCTGTCCAACCCATACAGACACTACACTCTCAACCGCAGAGATTTGAAGGTTTTCTACTCAAGGTGGGCGTTCTCCACAGCTGTCTGTTCACTCGTGATTTATTTCTCAAGAGCTGTGTTCAGGCTTTTAATGAAAACAAGAGTGAAAAAAAAATCATGATAAGAACGCAATATTTGTTTCATATTTCAAATGATTTTTTGGACGTCTAAGCGGCAGCTCATTTCTTGCAAAGAGCTGCACCCAGAATATGACAAACACACCACAGTGGTTAAAGTAAACTTTGGCTGGTTTGCAAATATTCGATACCTATGGTTTTAATTCAAAAGCAAAGTCACTTTGCTATCAATTTTTGTATGGACTCTGGAAAGACTTTTAAAAATATATCTTTAGCTGTGCGTCTTTAAAAAACATGTTCAATATCTTGTAGGCAGATGAAACGATAGGCTGGTTAAAGGCAAGAGGGCAGAGCGACTTGATACTGAACAAGTTTTCTTTAATTCCTGCCTGTAAGACAAAGAACTTATGATATTCTATTGACTATAACTCGTTTTTTGTTATCAAGCAATAAAAAAAGTACGGATTCTCTCCCCTACATGGGTATTCAGAATTAGCTTTTTCAAAATTTTTGATTGATTTAATTTATCCCAGATTAGTTCTTTTATTGTTTTAATTTTCGTACAAATTAATGTTTTGATATAAAGTATGTTAATGATTTTACACGCACATACATATCTTAGATTTTTTGTGTCTCAAAACAAACGAGGATGTTGCTGATGATAGTGTGTCAAAATGAAATCAATTATAGTGAGAAACGTCGTGTTTACCACAATCTTTCACAAGCAGCCTCATTTTTCTAAAGACTGAACTGTTTTGTCCTGGTAATCTTCCCTCTTGTGTCCAAATCACTTGCTTCCTGAAAATATTTTTTCTAAGAAATTCAGAATAAAGCTTGAAAAATTTTAACTGAAGCATAAGATAAAACAGAGAGGGGAGAAAAATGTAACGCAACATCTGTTATCTCTCCACAGAAATCCAGATTTGTCGGCTTTAAACAGGTGTGGGTTGTTCTGGAGCGAGGTGTTCTCTCATATTTCTTGAACAGGTTAGATGATTGTTTCTTTTACTTCATCGAATTTTTCTTGCCGGGCTCAGAATTGCAGCTTAAAGCATTTTATCCTCCTCCCATTTTTTTAATGACATAACAGCTGCGTCATTTCTTTTTCTATTGATTATTATATGATTTGTGGCATTTTTTTTGTTCAATTTAAGTTTTGTGGAAAAAAAAAATAAGAGAAAAAGAATGATATCTTTTTCCTAAATAGGCAGGAAGTTATTGTATAATGAATCAAAGCTCAGACAGTGAAATTTGAGACTTTTCTTGTTCCTTTTATATCGTCTATATAAATCATGCCTTGCAAACAGTCTTACCATATTGAATCTAAGAAATTTGCTTTTGAAAAAGTATACAATTAGAATGATAGTACAGAATTTCCTTTTTCTGCTGTATTAAAATATATCGAAGTAAAAAGTTTTTAGTTAATATCATACAGTTTTCACCAACGAGGGACCCGCAGATTTTCAATGTCTGAATACCAACGGCTCGGAAGGTGAAAATTCTGGCACTGTTAATTATTTGGTTGAGATTACAGATTAAAGATTGAGCTTTAAATGAAAAATTTTAGTTCTCATTCCAAATTTTATATTTTTTCCTTTTTTCTTTCATAGAGGCGATGCATCTACTGGTTCCAAGCGCAAAGGCATGAAATTCTTGGATGAAGCGCGGGTTACGGTGAGGAAAATTTCTCGTATTTGATAGGTCTATCATTTATAGTCTTTATATTTATATCATTCTTTGTCTTTTTTAACTCGTCTGTTTATTATGTGTGCAGCATGCTTCACCCAAGCCTAGCTGCTCTGGCAACAGGCAGTTAACTTAAAAATATTAGTAAAACTTTGAGATGTAGAATGGTTGTGGTCAAGAAGTTTCTGAAACGATTCAAAATTAGGATCAGTTATATGTAGATTTAATAAGAATAGGAGGCTAGCTTAGTTAAATCTCAATCTATTAAATTTAAACATTTGTTTAAAACTCCCATTTTTATGTAAATGCAGATAAATGTGCAGCTATGAATTCATGCAAGGAGGTGCACCTCTTCACTTGTTATACAGGAACTGAAAGACTGACAATGAGGGTTTAGAAGGATCTTTAAATAGATCAGAAACATTCAGAACTAGCTGTCTTCCCTTTTCTTTTTACCTTCAACTGTTATATATGTTAATGATATAATTATATATATATATATGTTAATGATATAACTATATGTATGTATATAGAATGTATATATTTACAAAAATTTGAAGAAATATTTTTTTCTCGTCCAATATCTGCACTGTATAGCAAACGGGTGAGAACCGTGCAGAACTGAGACTGCAGTACTCTGACGGCATCAAGCACACACTGCAGGTCGTCGAACCAGGCGGCTCCAGTCACATGGGTGTACAGGTCCGTCTGATTGAATTGATTGCCACTTCTACTACTTAACTGGAATTTTTCTGTCCTTGTGATATGTTTGTAATAATTTAAAATCCCACCCCAATTTTTTTTTTTAAAGAAATGTTTTATGGGCCTGATGAAAACATATGAGACTAGATAAAATATTTTGTGTGCTTGGGATGAAATATTGTCTTATCTAGGGGTGCAAGCACAACTTTCTCACCTTACCCTGATGTGATTAGGTACCAGGCTGGTGCACAGTATAAGTCAGTGAGTGCAGCAATGTAAAGTCCATCACCCCAATGTGGAGCATTTGAAACTATTTATCATGCAACTGACGAAAACAACTGGTGACTTAGAATAGCTGTGGCACCTTTCGAACTTTTCGCTCACAAATTGACTTTTTTCACTATAATTAAGATTGTTCTATATAATTATTTTAATTTTTGCTTCATTTTTTTTGTTTCCTTGAAAATCTGTCTTTGTATGAGTAGGCTTGAGAGTTTTTATGTAAAATTTTAAAATTTTTTAAAAATGAATCCCCAACAACAAAATTTCACCTTCCAGAATTTTTAATTTTTGTTTATAGAGGACTAAAGAGATAGTGGTGCTTCAAGTGGACACTGTTTTCTCTCTATTTTCTTTCTCCCAATCTGGTCCGACTACAGAAGTGGCTGAATGCCCTTCGTGAACACATCGCATACAGTACTCACTATATCCACAAGGGCGAAGGCATTGTTGACGAAAGTGATGATGACTTGATAGTCAGCCTCGGGACGATGAAAGACTCTCTGCAGGTACATCAGTTCTGTTCAAGAGCTTATTACAGCCACACTCTAAAGTCTGTAATAGAAATCAAAATTTCATCATTTCCATAATACTTTGATGCTCTTCATGTATACTATTCCTGAAATCAATCCTTTGTAAGGCTTTTTTTTTGACATTGCACGGCAACCATTGTTTATGACAAAGCTTCAGCTTTGTCTCAAACACTGTGACAGTCTGTGTTTCTGACATTTCCTTTTGACTTTCACTACAGATTTTACAGAATTATGCCCCCTAGTAAGGCACTAAAGATGGATTGTAAAAGCAGCAGCTTACAATGGTCAGATCTATTAAGTTCAGAAAATAATGAAAATTTTTTTTAGGAAAGATAAATAAGGAAATTCAAGATTGAATGAAATACTTCAATAAAGATAGCATGTTTTTGTTGGAGTGTCAGCAGCAGTGTCTGAAGTGGGGATTTCTCAAGGGTGCAGAAATTCAACTCAGAAAAAAGAGTAACGTTGCAGAGATCCTGTAAATGCTTCTGATCTTTGAACAGAACTCAAGACTTCTAAAGGACATAAAAATCTTTATGAAAATCGCATTCCTCATAATACTGTGATCATCAATATTTCTCAGACTGCTGTTACTGAAGCGACGAATTATTGTATTTTCTTTACTTTTTTTTTGACTTCCCAGAATGCCCAGGCTCACCAGAGCCACCTAGAGAAGCAGGTGAGCGCCCTTGTTGACTCCGTCGGCAACATGAGCAGATCACAGGTGAGGCCTCTGTCAGACCCTGGTGACCTGCCCAATGGAAAGATGAGCGCGCCACTTAAAAAACGAGACAGCATCAAATCAAACAAGAGCAACAGTAGGAAATCCTCCTCCTCTTCCTCCTCCTCTCCACCCGTAGCCCCAGCGTCACTTCCAGGATCTTCGTGGCAGAGCGTCAGGCCAGGTGGGCGGCAATGGTTCTAAATAAAATCTGCATGCATCGTCTCATCCACTATCGCCACAGATTTCATCATCATGTTTAACATTAACCTTATTTATGTGCCCAAGTTGAATTCACTAGTCACGATTCAAAATCCCTCTGTGTCAGTGGAAGAGTTTGGGGTGTCATCTTACCAGCATTTTAACCACTTAAAATGCAATTAAACTGGTTTTTTGTTGTTTTTTTTTTTTTTGTAAATTTTTTTTTTAACTACAAAAATTTCCTTTATTTTATTTTTTAAAATTTTTTTGTTCATTTTCAAGGAGATCTGGTAATCATTGCATCTCAGGCAAACGACATTGTCAGGTCGTCGAGAGAGATGTGCCATGCCTTGAACCACTGCATGGCCCTGCTCAGCCAGCAAGAGGAGGTGAGTTCGAGTCCTGGCGTTTGTCGTAAAGCCTGTCTCATTGCATTGGTTGTTTCATTGCTCCAACTTCAGATAAAGTCATGTTCCGTCCCACTCTTGTTAATCTTAAGATATCCGGAATATCACCTCTTATGGTGGGCTTAGCTCATAATACTTCAATGTCCGATTTAATTAAACTTGGACACTAATACCATCTAGAATAAGTCCATATTAATATTTGTCTTCACCTTTTAATTTCATAGTAACCTGGGCCATGATTTTCTAGTATGATTATGCTTAACTTGGTAGAAAATCTTAACAAGCATCCTTTATGGTAGACTGGGCTGATACCACTACACATTCCACCAACTTAATCAATCTGCTTGATTTTTTTGTGTGTCCTCACTGTGAACTATTTGGCCCCTCATTATCTTTAACTTATATGTAGACAGAAAAAAAAACAACAAAACAAATGTGCTTTACAATTTTCAATGCTTGTTGGAAATTGATTTAAAAGAAAAAGTAGACTTTCGAGGTGTAAGAAGTTAATTTTCCAATCTCTGTTGATGTGTCAAGCCCAACTGCTGGTGTTTAATCTGTAAGGTTCCCTTAATATCATATGTCTAAGTACAGCTTGATGAATAGTTGCAAAAATAAATCAAGACAAAAACAGGCAAAGTGCAACTTTAAAATTTACAAAGCAGTACACAAGGTGACCTTTTGGCTTTACGCCTTCATCAAAACCAAAAAACAAGCACAAGAAACAGAGTACAAAGATTCACATGGAGGTGATAAGAAACTTAAAAAGGGATAAATTTAAAATATGGGATATATTCTACTACATGTACTACATGTACTACTACTACTACTACTACTACTACTACTACTACTACTACTACTGCTGCTGCTGCTGCTCCTGCTATGACTACCACTAACACCACTAAAACCACTACCACTACCAACTAAGAATTATAAGAGCTAGAATTTTAGGTAGTGCTCAGCAGTGTTTAGGATAAGGCTTGAAGTGAAAATGACCGAAAATGTATGAATTGGTGGGATTAGAACCATTGATTTATAGATGCTTCGGCACCCATCGCCTTGCCAGTTTTTTGTGATGATCAAACTTTAATGTTGAACTCTTTGGGTTTTTTTTTATTTTCGAAAGAGATATTAATTGATGTGAAAGTTCATTAAAGAATCCCTTTTCTTTTGTTTGTTTGTCACCTGGCTAATGCAAAATTTATTCTTTGTTTGGCTGATGGGTTGGTGTTTCTTTTTTTTTTGGTTTTGCTTTTACTTTCGTTTTCTGTCTTTACCACTTCATGACAACGTTAGAATTACAATAAGCAATAATGATGAGAAGATAACTTTCTATAGCATGGGCAAATCGAATGTGAACTTATTTATCTTTTGGATTAGAATCTTACGAAACACCGAGAGACCAGAATACGATTGCTCCCCTCTGATACAGCTTTTCCGTGCGTGAGCAAGACATAGCATAAATATGTACGTAGCCTAAAATACACTCTCCGGTATAAACAACATGTAGTGAGGTCAGCGTGACCTCTGATCTGTTATTGCTCTCTCGTACAGAAAACATGGATGTTTTATTTATTCTACTCTTTCTCTTTCTTCTCTCCTCTGTATGTGTCTCTCCTCTCTCGTACAGAAAACCTGGATGTTTTATTTATTCTACTCTTTCTCTTTCTTCTCTCCTCTCTCGTACAGAAAACCTGGATGTTTTATTTATTCTACTCTTTCTCTTTCTTCTCTCCTCTCTCGTACAGAAAACCTGGATGTTTTATTTATTCTACTCTTTCTCTTTCTTCTCTCCTCTCTCGTACAGAAAACATGGATGTTTTATTTATTCTACTCTCTCTCTTTCTTCTCTCCTCTCTCGTACAGAAAACATGGATGTTTTATTTATTCTACTCTTTCTCTTTCTTCTCTCCTCTCTCGTACAGAAAACATGGATGTTTTATTTATTCTACTCTTTCTCTTTCTTCTCTCCTCTGTATGTGTCTCTCCTCTCTCGTACAGAAAACCTGGATGTTTTATTTATTCTACTCTTTCTCTTTCTTCTCTCCTCTCTCGTACAGAAAACCTGGATGTTTTATTTATTCTACTCTTTCTCTTTCTTCTCTCCTCTCTCGGCTCTGTGTATGTCTGTATGTCTCCTCCTTCCCCCCCTCCCAACCCCGTCCGTATACTGCTCGATCTTTGACTCTGCATGTTTCTGATATTTGTCCTTTATTCTCTCCCTTCCTCCTTGCCTTCTTTTTCCCTGTCTGTCTAGTCTGGGTTTTTGTTTTTGTTTTTTTTTTTGTTTTTGTTTGTTTCTTTTTCTCTTCCTGAATCCCAGTATTGTAAAGCGGTATAGAAATATGAGAACAGTAAAACGACAATCATCATATTAAATTGAAGAAGAAAAAAAAACTAAAAAAAAAACTCAAAAAAAAAAAGCTGGTCGTTTTGCTGACTCGGAAATGATTTAAAAAAAAAAAAACCGATGATAATTTAATCAGAACTTCGCTTTCAACGCAACCAGTGAAAAACTGAGTGGGTGTTCCCAGTTTGTCATGTAGCGGCATTATAACTGCCTGTTCGCGTTACTAGATCTAGCGTTATCATCGGCGTGAGCTACATTCTACTTCTGTGTTACACGGATCGTCTCTTGTGACGTCAAACTAAAGGACGCAGAAGGGTTGGGGCTCTGGTGTCTCACGCAGACATTGATGACCGTTTTCTAATTTTTGACGATCGCCGCGGAGCTCTCCAGCGTGGAAGCAATATAACCTCGCATCCATCGGGCAGTAAAGGGTCACGAATTGTGGGATTGATCGATGTGCGAGGGAAATTGAGAGATAAAAGACGCTCAGCGGTGATCAGTCGTGAGTTTTATTGGTTGAAAATATCGAAGATCGAAATATCGAACCAGCCCCCGCGGCCATGATGTGAAGGCGAGCTGGCGAAATCACCACCTGTTGTTTACATCCAGAGCAAAAAGTCGAGTGGGCCCTGGTCACATGGTTTGCGGAAGTTTGATATCTCTCATCCGACTATGGTTTGGGATAGAAGGAATTATTTAAGTTGAGGCATATTATGAAATAAAGAGAGAGATGAAAAGAAAGGTGAAGGGGGAGAGAGAGAGAGAGAGAGAGAGAGAGAGAGAGAGAGAGAGAGAGAGAGAGAGAGAGAGAGAGAGAGAGAGAGAGAGAGAGAGAGAGAGAGAGAGAGAGAGAGAGAGGCAGGCAGGCAGATACAGACACAGACTCATGGACAGATAGATTACTAGAGAGACATACAGTCAGACGGACAGTCAGGCTGACAAAGATTAGAGAAGAAAAGAGAGAAACACATCTCAGAAACATTTCGAAACATGCACCAGATCCTTGTATTGGCCTCAAACAAGACTGTGTATTACACAGTATTTTCTAAAATCAATACCCAGCTGTAAGACCGAGAATAGCGAGTTTGTCCGTGGAGGAGGGTATAAAATTCTTTTTAATTTACCATGCATTTATTCATCAGATTTGGCGCAATCTTCTTTTTGTCCTGAGTTTGTCGCCTTCCTAGCGTGTCCATCAGTGATGCTGTGCTACATGGTATGTGCTTCATGATTCAAACTTTCTGTCTCGACACACGGACCAATTGGTACTAGATCTATGACTATAATTACCATCGTGAGCTTGTCGCCTTCCTAGCGTGTCCCTCAGTGATGCTGTGCTACATGGTATGTGCTTCATGATTCAAACTTTCTGTCTCGACACACGGACCAATTGGTACTAGATCTATGACTATCGTAAACATACTGGATTTTTTCCGCTCTGAAAAATCTTCCGCGTTAAGGCGGGCTTTTCTTCTTGTAAAATGCCTTGTCGTTAATTCTGTGTAGGTGCTGTTGTGCTGTGTTATGAAAATGATGCCGCCTTAATACGCTCCCTGTGAAAGTGATTTTTTAAATATATTCAGTATTCTTTGTGCTTTACTTCAATTCAAGAGGTGTGTACCTTTATTTCACTCGCTTGAATCACCCATGTCACAAGTATGAGCACCAGACATTCTTAGGAGACGGTTGGACCTTGCCTCGTATTGGGAATTTATGTGCGAGTCAAGGAAATTTTTAACTCAATATAACCCGTTGTGATAAATGAGCGGATAATATATAATGATTTCGTGTTAGAATTGTTTTACCCGTCATTATAATTTTGAGCCGGTTTCTTAAAGAAAAAAAACAAACAAAAAACAATTATTGCCTCCCTTGGAGTGATTATGGTGTGACTGTAAAACCAGATTGTCCAACGTGGTTCCGATGCCTGAGTGATCTGGTGGTTCGGTGTGGTTACGTGGTTGCAGGAGTGGTTATACTGGCGCTGACAAAATCTGTTATCTCTATACAAGCCTTTGATCGGTTTTGTTGACATTTTGATATTTGTAGTGTGATGTGATATTTTTCTTTTTCGTTACCAAAATAGTTATCTGAAGCTCTGTATTGAAAAAAAAAATAATGGAATATTTGTAATCACATTTTATCAACAACATCATCATTGTCAGTATCGTCATGTTGTCGACATCGTCATCATAATCATCGTCGTTATCATCATCGTAACCACCATCGTCGTCATCATAATTATCATCATCATCATTGTCATCATCATCACCATCATCATCAGTATCATCACCACCATCGTTATGATCATTAAACTGTTTTTGTTACGTTAAATATTTTAACCACAGCCAGGCGAACGCTGTACCTCTACCTCCTACATGTATACAGCCAGAATGTATCACCTTCAAACTTTCACCGGTTGATTGGCTCGTGTTATCTCCAGTGATTCGCGGAACCTTTTCCGGAATATTCTCAAACTTATTTTTTCTTAGTTTGGTGGGTGTTCTTCAGACCAAAGATATTTTTTTAAATACATTGACCACAAATTCTATAAACTAGCAAACTGTAGACACTTGCTGTACTTGGAAAATAAAAGCTCTGCAGACGACAGCGAGACGCCATCTTGCCAGAAGTGAACTGTAGCCGGACGATGTCGCGATGGGTCGACATGTTTTGCCCAATGGGCCTTTGGATATTCCCGGTAAGTGGCCTTTCCCGTCAGTTTTCGTGGGCTTTTGCTGTGCATGATTGAGTCTCTCTGTTTATGTCCCTGGGTTTACTTTGTTTGATGGAGCCCGTCCTGTGCATGATTGTGTCTCTCTGTTTATGTCTCTGGGTTTACTTTGTTTGATGTAGCCCGTCCTGTGCATGATTGTGTCTCTCTGTTTATGTCTCTGGGTTTACTTTGTTTGATGGAGCCCGTCCTGTGCATGATTGTGTCTCTCTGTTTATGTCTCTGGGTTTACTTTGTTTGATGTAGCCCGTCCTGTGCATGATTGTGTCTCTCTGTTTATGTCTCTGGGTTTACTTTGTTTGATGTAGCCCGTCCTGTGCATGATTGTGCCTCTCTGTTTATGTCTCTGGGTTTACTTTGTTTGATGGAGCCCGTCCTGTGCATGATTGTGTCTCTCTGTTTATGTCTCTGGGTTTACTTTGTTTGATGTAGCCCGTCCTGTGCATGATTGTGTCTCTGTTTATGTCTCTGGGTTTACTTTGTTTGATGTAGCCCGTCCTGTGCATGATTGTGTCTCTCTGTTTATGTCTCTGGGTTTACTTTGTTTGATGGAGCCCGTCCTGTGCATGATTGTGTCTCTCTGTTTATGTCTCTGGGTTTACTTTGTTTGATGGAGCCCGTCCTGTGCATGATTGTGTCTCTCTGTTTATGTCTCTGGGTTTACTTTGTTTGATGTAGCCCGTCCTGTGCATGATTGTGCCTCTCTGTTTATGTCTCTGGGTTTACTTTGTTTGATGGAGCCCGTCCTGTGCATGATTGTCTCTCTGTTTATGTCTCTGGGTTTACTTTGTTGGATGGAGCCCGTCCTGTGCATGACTGTGTCTCTCTGTTTATGTCTCTGGGTTTACTTTGTTTGATGGAGCCCGTCCTGTGCATGACTGTGTCTCTCTGTTTATGTCTCTGGGTTTACTTTGTTTGATGGAGCCCGTCCTGTGCATGGTTGTGTCTCTCTGTTTATGTCTCTGGGTTTAATTTGTTGGATGGAGCCCGTCCTGTGCATGATTGTGTCTCTCTGTTTATGTCTCTGGGTTTACTTTGTTTGATGGAGCCCGTCCTGTGCATGACTGTGTCTCTCTGTTTATGTCTCTGGGTTTACTTTGTTTGATGGAGCCCGTCCTGTGCATGATTGTGTCTCTCTGTTTATGTCTCTGGGTTTACTTTGTTGGATGGAGCCCGTCCACGACAGGCCAATCCCCGGCCTTACGTGCTGAACAGAGCGTGGCTGGCCGGTAAAGCGAGGCCTCTATCTCTCCCACTGATACTTTAGGTTTCCAATCCGAAATCTCTTGCAATGCAGTTGAGATCTACAAGGATTGAATATTAACATCTCTCTCTCTCTCTCTCTCTCTCTCTCTCTCTCTCTCTCTCTCTCTCTCTGTCTCTCTGTCTCTCTGTGTCTCTCTCTCTCTGACTCTCTCTCTCTCTCCCTTATCTTCTGGTAGGGCCACTATTTTATCTCTTTTTTTTTTTTTTCAGTCGTAAGCTTCTTACAATGTCAAAATCTAATCTTTGCAAAGTCGGAGCTGGAAGAAAAAAGCATTGAAGCCACAGCTGCTATATTAGATCTCCATCATGTCTCATCCCCGCCACTCTCTAATTATCGCACCCCCCCCCTTTCATCCTATAACGCGCTTTCTGTCAAAAGCTTTTTACTGAGTTAAATCTAGGCAAGGTCAACAACACCGGAAGAACCGGGGGTTTGATGAGGAAGGGAGGAGACGAACCAATCCAATAAGCAAAGAAAAAAAATGGCGAGTCAACTTCCCTTGCTGTCTTTGAGAACCTTTTGCAAATAATTTATTTTGATTCTTATCCCGGCAGGAACAAAAGAAAGGCAGAAAAAAAGCAGATATCGCCCCTTCACGCTTGTTACATCTCTCTCTCTCTCTCTCTGTCTCTCTGTCTCTCTTTCTCTCTGTCTCTCTCTCGCTCTGTGTGTGTGTCTCTCCCATCCTCTCTTTTCCTCTCAATTCTGTCGTCTCTCGTATTCCTTTTCCTCTCCCTCTTTCTACGTCGCTCTTTCACTCTCAATACATCCCCTCCCATTCTGTCTTTCCCACCGAAAGTTGCAGACTAGATTTATCATTTTTTTTTATTGGCCGGCTGGCTGTGATGCGATTTCTTGAAAATAATGTTTATTGTGAGATGTTGATAACAACCACGATGACCTTGACCTCAGCTTCGTGACATTGTCGTTAAGGAAACAAACCAATCGTGTGGCGCAGTTGGTTCATATCGATTGGTCAATCAGAATTGTATGTTTCATATCAGCCACTCACTCTGAACTGGGTGGGTCATATCGATAGATGGTTATGAACAGAATAGGTCTAAAGGGCTATCAATCTGAACTGGATGGGTCGTATCGATTAATCGTTATGAAGTAAATAATTGATATGAGCCATCAATCTGAACTGGGTAGGTTGTATCGATAGATCGTTATGAAGTAAATAATTGATATGAGCCATCAATCTGAACTGGGCAGGTCGTATCGATAGAACTTTATGAAGTGAATAAGTCACATAAGCCATCAATCTGAACAGGGTGGGTCGTATCGATTGATCGTTATGAAGTGAATAAGTCATATAAGCTATCAATCTGAACAGGGTGGGTCGTATCGATAAATCGTTAAGAAGTGAATAAGTCATATAAGCCATCAATCTGAACAGGGTGGGTCGTATCGATAAATCGTTAAGAAGTGAATAAGTCATATAGGCCATCAATCTGAACAGGGTGGGTCGTATCGATAAATCGTTAAGAAGTGAATAAGTCATATAAGCTATCAATCTGAACAGGGTGGGTCGTATCGATAAATCGTTAAGAAGTGAATAAGTCATATAAGCCATCAATCTGAACAGGGTGGGTCGTATCGATAAATCGTTATGAAGTGAATAAGGCATGTGAGCCATCAATCTGAATAGTGTGGGTCGTATCGATAGATAGTTATGAAGTGAATAATTCATTCGAGCCATCAACCTGGACTGAACGGGTCACTTACGAGTAATACGAACTAATCTCGAACTAAACCATGAGCAAATGAGTGTGTGCCTCGCCGGTGTGGCCCAACCCTTTCCTCACGGCCTCGTGTGTTTTGGAGATGAAAACAGAGATAGAATCGACTCTAAGATGAGCTGTACCAGAGACAGTAACACGGTTTGACATCTGTCATGAAATCAAGTGAAAAACAAACAACAAAAAGCAATTTAGAGAAAAAACAGCAAACCCTCCATTATTCGTTAAGCACACACACACAACCCCTCTCTCTGTCTCTCTATCTCTCCATCTCTCTCTCTCTCTCTCTCTCTCTCTCTCTTTCTCTTTATCTCTCCATCTCTCTCTCTTTCTCTTTATCTCTCCATATCTCTCTCTTTCTCTCTCTCTTTCTCTTTATCTCTCCATCTCTCTCTCTCTTTCACTTTATATCTCCATCTCTCTCCCACAAAACGCGTCCATTGTAAGATTCTTGATTATGTCCTCTTTTTACAGGACTCCCCGTAGAACGGAGAGATCTTAAGACCAGTTTAAAAACCATGTGCGCTAGAGACAGGACACTTTATCACGTCTGTGTGTGTGTGTTTACGCGTGTCTGTACGTGCGATTGATAAGCTGCGCATGTGTGGGCAGATTTTTGTTTCAATGTCGGAGTAGAACTTCCGGATCGCTCTCAGATGGCAGTTTGGATCACCTGGCGTTTGGACAGAGATGGGCTTCACGGGAAAGGAGGGGGGGGTTAGAGCTTATCAGGACTCTCTCTCTCTCTCTATCTCTCTCTCCCTCTATGTCTGTCCCTCTCTGTTTGTCTGTTTGTCTCTCACTCTGTCTTTCTCCATCTCTCGCTCTCTTTCTATCTCTCTCTCTTTCCCTAGCTCTCTCTTCCCCTCTCTTTCTGTCTGTCTGTTTGCCTGTTTGCCTGTCTCTGCCCCTGATTCTGTCTGTCTGTCTGTCTGTCTGTCTGTCTGTCTCTCTCTCTCTCTCTCTCTCTCTCTCTCTCTCTCTCTCTCTCTCTCTCTCTCTCTCTCTCTTCTTTCCCCCATTTTGTAATCTGGACAAAAGCGGTCACCTTGAGATGACAGATTGTAATCACTCAATACCGTAAATAGATCGAAACATGAGTTTGACGTAAAGAGATTCTCTCTCTCTCTCTCTCTCTCTCTCTCTCTCTCTCTCTCTCTCTCTCTCTCTCTCTCTCTCTCTCTCTCCCTATCCCCCCCTCTCTCTCTTGCTTTAAAGCCATTTATCAATCTATCTTTCTCTCTGTCACTCCAGTGTGGCTATTCGTGCCTCTACCGATGTTCTTGTTTACCCATTGTCTGATCTGATCTATCAATCTAATGATATTTTCGATCCGTCTTGTTTTTATATAATCTTCAGTTCAGCTTTAACACCGCCTCCCCTCCCCTCCCCTCCCCTCCCGACCACTCGCGTTACGTTATGCCCGACATATTTTCATGTGTACAGCTCTGACGCAACCATCGCCATGGTGTTTGAACTTTCTCACACTTTGTATCATAATTATATTTGTATCCGATGCCTTTCTTCTCTTGCAATAACTCATGCCTTAGATCGATGGATTAACCGAGATTAAACGAGATCTGTACGCAGAACCTTACATGTCCACGAGAACCGTGGTATCCGGATCATTCTCCATCATGACTAACTAGCAGTTCATGTTTCCGGGAAAAAAAACAAACATGGCGTCACTTTTTGACTGGTGTTTTTTTTTTTTTTTTTTTATAGCAGAGCGGTCCTTCTCTTTCTGACTGGTGTTTTTATAGCAGAGCGGTCCTTCTCTTTCTGACTGGTGTTTTTTATAGCAGAGCGGTCCTTCTCTTTCTGACTGGTGTTTTTTATAGCAGAGCGGTCTTTCTCTTTCTGTCTGGTGTTTTTATAGCAGAGCGGTCTTTCTCTTTCTGACAATGTTTTTTTTTTATAGGAGAGCGGTCCTTCTCTTTCTGACTGGTGTTTTTATAGCAGATCGGTCCTTCCCTTTCTTACTGGTGTTTTTATAACAGAGCGGTCCTTCTTTTTCTGACTGGTGTTTTTATAACAGAGCGGTCCTTCCCTTTCTTACTGGTGTTTTTATAACAGAGCGGTCCTTCTCTTTCTAACTGG
>JAWDGP010002047.1:0-72500 GCA_033675545.1 Elysia crispata
TTCTTTTGCTACTACTACTACTACGACTACTACTACTACTACTACTACTCCTACTACTACCACTACTACTAAACGACCAAATTGCAAATCTTTTTGGCGCTTTCACTTTATTTCAAGGTAAGCAACTCTGTTTTTTCTTATGTTGTAAAAAATTTTTGATACGACCCCCTTATTCTGCTGCGTCATACATGAATTAAGACCGAAAAGAAAGGGGTCGTCTCAAAAACTATTTACCACATAAGACAAAACAGAGTTCTTTCCCTTGAAATAAAGCTAGAAATGGCCAGTAATCCGCAATTTTTTTTGTCAGTTTTCATCCTCTGCTTCTTTTTCTTCCGTGTATTTTGTGTATCTTTTTCTTCTTTTTTTTGTTCTGCTACTACCACTACTACTATTACTGCTACTACTACTACTACCACTACAATGTATAAATGGATATATAAGAGTTAAATTGGGTTAGAAACCAAAAAGATGTAAAAAATTTCCGCATTTTTTTGTCAGTTTTCATCCTCTGCTTCTTTTTCTTCTGTGTATTTTGTGTATCTTTTCCTTCTTTTGCTACTACTACTACTACGACTACTACTACTACTACTACTACTCCTACTACTACCACTACTACTAAACGACCAAATTGCAAATCTTTTTGGCGCTTTCACTTTATTTCAAGGTAAGCAACTCTGTTTTTTCTTATGTTGTAAAAAATTTTTGATACGACCCCCTTATTCTGCTGCGTCATACATGAATTAAGACCGAAAAGAAAGGGGTCGTCTCAAAAACTATTTACCACATAAGACAAAACAGAGTTCTTTCCCTTGAAATAAAGCTAGAAATGGCCAGTAATCCGCAATTTTTTTTGTCAGTTTTCATCCTCTGCTTCTTTTTATTCTGTGTATTTTGTGTATCTTTTTTTTTCTTTTTTTTGTTCTGCTACTACCACTACTACTATTACTGCTACTACTACTACTACCACTACAATGTATAAATGGATATATAAGAGTTAAATTGGGTTAGAAACCAAAAAGATGTAAAAAATTTCCGCATTTTTTTTGTCAGTTTTCATCCTCTGCTTCTTTTTCTTCTGTGTATTTTGTGTATCTTTTCCTTCTTTTGCTACTACTACTACTACGACTACTACTACTACTACTACTCCTACTACTACCACTACTACTAAACGACCAAATTGCAAATCTTTTTGGCGCTTTCACTTTATTTCAAGGTAAGCAACTCTGTTTTTTCTTATGTTGTAAAAAATTTTTGATACGACCCCCTTATTCTGCTGCGTCATACATGAATTAAGACCGAAAAGAAAGGGGTCGTCTCAAAAACTATTTACCACATAAGACAAAACAGAGTTCTTTCCCTTGAAATAAAGCTAGAAATGGCCAGTAATCCGCAATTTTTTTTTGTCAGTTTTCATCCTCTGCTTCTTTTTCTTCCGTGTATTTTGTGTATCTTTTTCTTCTTTTTTTTGTTCTGCTACTACCACTACTACTATTACTGCTACTACTACTACTACCACTACAATGTATAAATGGATATATAAGAGTTAAATTGGGTTAGAAACCAAAAAGATGTAAAAAATTTCCGCATTTTTTTTGTCAGTTTTCATCCTCTGCTTCTTTTTCTTCTGTGTATTTTGTGTATCTTTTCCTTCTTTTGCTACTACTACTACTACGACTACTACTACTACTACTACTACTCCTACTACTACCACTACTACTAAACGACCAAATTGCAAATCTTTTTGGCGCTTTCACTTTATTTCAAGGTAAGCAACTCTGTTTTTTCTTATGTTGTAAAAAAATTTTTGATACGACCCCCTTATTCTGCTGCGTCATACATGAATTAAGACCGAAAAGAAAGGGGTCGTCTCAAAAACTATTTACCACATAAGACAAAACAGAGTTCTTTCCCTTGAAATAAAGCTAGAAATGGCCAGTAATCCGCAATTTTTTTTGTCAGTTTTCATCCTCTGCTTCTTTTTCTTCCGTGTATTTTGTGTATCTTTTTCTTCTTTTTTTGTTCTGCTACTACCACTACTACTATTACTGCTACTACTACTACTACCACTACAATGTATAAATGGATATATAAGAGTTAAATTGGGTTAGAAACCAAAAAGATGTAAAAAATTTCCGCATTTTTTTTGTCAGTTTTCATCCTCTGCTTCTTTTTCTTCTGTGTATTTTGTGTATCTTTTCCTTCTTTTGCTACTACTACTACTACGACTACTACTACTACTACTACTACTCCTACTACTACCACTACTACTAAACGACCAAATTGCAAATCTTTTTGGCGCTTTCACTTTATTTCAAGGTAAGCAACTCTGTTTTTTTCTTATGTTGTAAAAAATTTTTGATACGACCCCCTTATTCTGCTGCGTCATACATGAATTAAGACCGAAAAGAAAGGGGTCGTCTCAAAAACTATTTACCACATAACGTCGCCTCAGTACTACTTTGTGCCATCTCCACGATTTCTAGTTTTGAGAAAACTGTGGTTAAACTTTAGAACTTGTCTGCTTATAATTATTTGTTGATATATTTGCAAGAAACTTTGCATGAGGGAATGCAGAGCCATAAATCAATAGCAGAAGAAGAAATTTTATCATTTTGAGTATTATTAGCAAAGTTATTCACAATTTTCGTTTTGGAGATGGAACAAAGAAGCACTGAGCTGCAACAACTGCAGTGGTACATTGTGCCATCTCCACAACCCAGCCCCTCAAGCGTGCAATAGTGCCATCTCCATACATATCCAAATATAAGAGAATATAAAAACAGAAATCATTCTTATTGTATACAATACACAACAAGCTCATTTTTTTCCAAAGCATTCCAAAACAAACGATTTGGATTTTATTTACATTATCTTAAACATGACAAAATGTCATTTTCAGCATTTTTGCAGGAAGTACATTTCATTTTCAGGCCATTTTCAAGATTGCTTTAAAAAATCATACATTATTCAGTATAACTGAATTATATACATAAATTTAAGGAAAATTCAAGCTGTATACGAAAATTCCCACAAAATGCAAGTGGTAGCCGTGATATAGGCCCCATAGAAATTTATTTTATGTGAGAAATGAAATAAAAAATATGTCAATTTTGGCATTCAAAAAAACCAAAATTAAAATGCAGCATCATCCTTATAGAGTCAAGTTATTAATTCCATTGTAATTATATGATATGAATCTATTTCAACCAGAATAAGACTATTTGAGTTTAATTAACATTTTTAAACTCGTTGGTAAGTTATAACGGCACAACTCATTCTGTTTTACACTACATGTATTTAGATCACGCTTAACAAGAAATGTCTCAGTTAAGCCAGTAATATTTTATTTCAAACTACATATATGTAATATTAATAATAACACAATTTTAATCTAGCTTATGTCAGTTTTAAAATTTACAACTCTTGTTCGTTAATGTGAAACATGTGAATGGGCCACTCTAACTTTATAGTGTGCTCATGTAAATTCTGTCTATTTCAGGCATATACTGAAGCATTGAACTTATGTCTTTCATTTTTTCTGTTCCCACAGTAGGTTTTGGTAAAGCTTTGATCTGTGTTTCAATTACCCGTTTCGGTTGTGGTCCTTTCCTTGTAGACACTGACACGGAGGGGGTAACCTTAACACTTACCAAGGTCCAATCCTCAGAGCTATGGATGAGTTTATAACCAACCATGCCAGTGACTTTTGTAATTCTCAGCTGACGGACTTGGCTGAACGGTACCCTACTGAACATAAAGTCCTTTTTAGCCTTAGCCTGATAATCAAAGAATTGAGACAGTTGGATTGTCTGTGAATTTCTTATCGTCGTCAGTTTTCTGATGAGACCCAAAGGACTATACACCTCCTGGTGTCTCAGATGACGCTCAATAATGGAGTGGACACTGTCTACTTCCTGGATACTGCTGTGACCAGGTTCACAAAACTTTTGAGTTATTGTCTCTAATGTCGGATGGACCTTAATGAACAAGGATAATGCCAGAGTCATGATGCTGTTCCTGTTCTGGCTGACACAGGAATCAGACCACAGTGTAAGCTCTGTGATACCGGGGTGGTCCTTCATAACCTGCTCTAAAATTTTGAGCACAGCAGTAGCCATGTTGTTACCACCACGGCCACCAATACCCTCATGCCAAATAGCAAAGTATGCCTTTTTCGTAAGTGACAAATGTGCAGTCATGTTAAACGTGCACAGCTTCCGTTTGTAAAAAAAGTTTGAAACACCTGAAACAGGCAAGCTGAAAACATTTTCAAGGTCAAAACAAAGCACTGCTTTGGTCTTGTTATTACGGTCTTTTTCTCTTTCGTTTGCAGTGCTCACTTTGTTTTCAATGTGTACCTGTAAAGCTGTAGCTTGGGGGGGAGGAAGTGTGTCATTGATTCTGCCCAGCTCACACTTGTCGCACCGGTCTTTCTTTGGGGCCAGAAAACCAATATTGAACTCGCTATTAAATATTTCAGAGTATTTGTGCTGTTTAACAGCTGTGAACTCACTTTCCGAGCACCAGTCTTTATACAAACCATACATTTTGGTTATATTTAGAGCCTTCTCAAGAAACTCTTTGTTGGTGCTTTGGCGGCAGTAGTGGGAGGGTATTCTTGGGAAAGAATTTATATGTGATCTTACTTGATCAAGCTGATCATGACTTGTACAGTTCTTGGCGTATTTTCCACTTCTTGGGGGCAAAGCAACACCAGTCTCTACACACCGCATATTGGTGTAAAAATAAGACACCCTGGTTTTGCTAATGTCTAGTGTGCTAAGGAAAAAAGTCTTGCATACCCTTTCTTTCACAGCTGAGTTGCCTGACCTTAAAAAGTATTTAAACGAGAAAGTTTTGGGCTTTGCATTTGTTGTGCCCCTGCACCTTTTTTTCTCTTCCCTTTCAGTGTATTCACTGTAAAAGTGAGCTTTGTTCTCGTCGTCGAGAGACCAAAACATTTTGTGCAAATTTAATCTCTCTTCTGCAGAGATTTTTTTGCAACATTTAAATTTGCATTTGTTGCAGTCCTTAAGATCTTTAATCACTCTGCCAGGAACAGATTTTCCAGTCCTGGTGCTGGTGTAGTTCTCGCCAGCTTGCCGCTTGATCTTAGCTACATTTCTTTTCCAGTGTGATGGATCTCTTTTTCTTTTCCGAGTAAGTTTCCTAAGAAAAAAAAATAAAAACAAACAGTAGTTAAACCCAATTTCTCTCACAAAATTAAAGAATTAGGACAAAGATAAAGCAACGAGAAACCAATGAAGAATGATAATGCTCATTTACATTGAATTTGAAGGGTGTTGTTGGGTAAAGTAAAAGTAAAAAATTGAGATTATTTGAAATTATATACAGTATAAAAATTTGCACCATAGACCGCATGATTAAAGACACAAAGGAAAACATGTTTACATAATCTTCATGAAAGATAACTGCAAATCTTTTATCAAGAAATCACAACATGCATGATCAATATTCGCATTATAGATAAGCCGTTTTTAAGCAGACAACATTTAGGAAAAGATGTTAAAAGCTTACTGTTAAGTCTCAATTTGGAATTTGATTTCTAAAGGTGTCCCATCACTGGTTGATTAAATAATTTGTAAAAATCCAAGTGTAAACTAACCGAGAGTTTTCCTGATCATTTGCTTGATCTGATTGGTAAGAACTTGACGGCGGTGCTGAAGGACTACCATTCGAATTTTCTTTGCCACTTTGTTGTTCTGAGATGTTTCTGAGAAGCGAGAGAATGTTTAAATTATTGTTATGAAAATATCTGTAATATATTCTTCTTGATTCATATCCATAATCCAGCAAATATTTTGTTATGAAATGACAACATGCATGATCAATATTCGCATTATAGATAAGCCTTCTATGAGGCAGATAACATTTTAAAAAGTAATATTTTGTGTTTACTGCTACGTCTAGCTTTGAAAAATCCATTTCTCTAAAAGAGCCTTATAATTTTCGAGAGGAGATACACCATTTCAAATTATTATTATTATCATTATTATTATCATCATGATCATTACTATTACTGTTATTATTATTATTATGGTTATTATTATTACTATTATTTATATTTCTAAGTATTAATAAGATGTAAAAGAACAAAATTTCTTTTCTGGGTATAGCTTCATCATGAAAACAAAATCTAATATAAAATTTCAGATTTGGACTTACAAAGAGTGTTTGTTTTTGTGTCCTTGCTGTGTTTCATTTGACGTTGAAGGATTGTCCGAAGCGTCCAGGCCTCTTTTCACTTCCAAAGTTGTTAGCATTGCTTCTTCATCACTGCCGTCATTTATTGGCTCTTGGGGAATATAGTCAGGGTCCGCATCAGCGTCAGAAAAATTACTTTCTTCTGAATCGGATCTGAACGATGAAAAATAATATATGCATTATAAAAATAATAGCTCTCTAAAACAAGCTTGTATTTATTCATTTTATCATTATCGAATCTTAAACTAAAATATTCTTGTGCGTTCGTGCATTTACTTTTGATGTGTTGTGAAGCAGAGTAACTCTAGATCTAGGTTTTAGATCTAATCTGGATTTTAGTCTTAGTCTTTCCAGAGCCTCAGGAAGAGGTACATGATTGAGAATTAAACCTACATACACAGTAGACTGTAATTCTTGTCTATTCCACATTACATATATTTTAAGTCTAGATCTATATCTAGATCTATGTTTGGTTTCTGGTCTAGCCTGACGTATATATTATAAGAATCAAGAGAAGCTAAAAAGTGGAAGAAGAAAAAAAAGAAGAGTCAAGCCAAGCAAAAAGCCTGTGTTGAGAATAGAATTAAATCTAGTTTTATCTAATCTAGACCCTAGTCTATTCTATACGACACAACAATACTCTTTACATGATTAAATATGCTTATTTAAATATTACTTACCCATTTTCACCCATAAGTTCCAACATAGCCGAAGCAACAACAGATGAAAACAGTTTACGTTTGGGCGCCGCCATTTTGAATTTGCAGTTAGGATATAGAAATCATGTGATTTAAACTAAGAATGAGATTGGTCAAAGTGGAGATGACCTAAGGTAGCACTATCTTGATGGGAGATGAAATTCTGTAGTTCTGAAACAGTTGGAGATGAAGCAAATGCAACCGAATGAAATGGAGATGGAACAAAGTGAATGTTACCAAATAGCAAAAATTACTTTATACCTTGGCTACATTAGCCTAAGTATAGGGTTTTCAGCCATATTTTTTTATATATATAAAGAATGAAAGCAGTCATCACCCATGGAGTAGAAAGGTCCAAAATTCTCAAAAGTGGAGATGGCACAAAGTAGTACTGAGTGAATGCTGAACTTGAGAACAGTTTTTGTTTTGTTTTGTTTGTTTATTTTAAACCATTCTTAGGTTTTTATGAAGGTTGATTTATCTCGAATGAGGTGGTATTGAAATTCCCTTTTTATTTTTTTTCCTTTTTCCCTGTCGTGCATTTCATGAGTTTGTTTTATAAGTTTCAAAGAATTATTTCGATACGCTTAAAAATCTCTAAAATAAACAAAAAATATCAAACAAACAAATAAACAAAAACCCGCGTTGAAAGCGACAGTTATGTAAGCTGTCAATTAGCATTTTGATTTAAAAAAAAAAAAAAACAATTTTTTTTAAAACTCTTATATCAGATTTATCTGGCTTTTTTTTCTGCATTTATTTATGACATCAAAAATCCATTGCAGGCGAAGTTTGTAATATCATTTATAATCACATTAAGTTCGAAAATTTCTTACATCTATGTACAAACATAATTTTTTGTATCAATATGCACGAACTACCATTGTACCGGGTACTTTACATGTATTGTAAAATTTTAGAACGAATTGAAGAGCAAAACAACTTAATAAGAAAACGTTCTTAATATAAATTAATTCACATTGAATAAAAAAATCAATATTAAACAAACAATAGATCTACATTTTCATGGTTCATCTCCATAAAATGAAGCACTCTGATTTGTAACTTTTTCATTCAGAAATCAAGAATCCGCCCTTTGTTGCTTTTCTCGGGCCAGAGAGCCCTCTCCACGCATAGTCGTATCTTTGTACAGCGGTCTTCACATCCACTGTCTTCTTTGGATGTTGGAGAAGACAGAAACGAACGAACACTTTGAAATCTAAACCAAGCACTCTGTTTATTTGAGACGTGACTGGTCGTAGAAGACGGTTGTCCCAACGACTATCATTCAAACACCTCCGGGAAAAAGCGCTGAAAACCACGTGACGTCTCCTGTTTGATCCCGGTCCCTGGACAGCCACCTCAAACACTGCTTGCGTTGTTTTGCCGGGACGACACTTAGATAGATTTTTTAGCCGATAGCCAGGGCTTGTTTTGCGCTTGATGTACTGGCCAATCTTGCTTGTCGGAATGTCTTTGTGATTCGCCAAGGCGAGAAGCCAGGGCGACCATCTCAGCCATCTGAGGGCAAAGTTGCTCTCAGGAACGTTTTCTCTCTTTAGCAGAGGAAGATTTTGCTGTTTGAATTTTCTATCTTTGTCACATGACACATGATGTGGTTTATTCTTTCTTTTCTTTAAACTGATCGAAGGTCCGATGGTGTTTTTGCGTTTGAAAGACAATGTTTTTGTAAAGGATGCAGGCTTGTGTATTTTGGTCAGGCTTGTTATTTTCTTTATCTTCGGAGCAACATGTGCAACGCTAGTGTTAGGAGGATCTACTGCCTTATTGTCTCGCAAAGTCGCAAAGATGCCTTCAATGTCTTTTCCCATACCTGTTTGACCGCAACGTGCCCTAACTTCTTTCTCATACCCAGATAAAAGTTGTTCCGGGTTATCGCTCTCCTTGTAGCAGACAGCCATTAAGAGGTCAAAGAGACTGGTCATATCGGCGAGTTGCAGGCGTTTGCCGTCAGTGGCTGATGCCATTGTCTGGTAAAAGGCGTCAGCTTCAGATACATTCCCGCATTGAACAGCGTATATAGTGACGGACTCAGCCGAGAGAACACGTACCTCCTCTTTCCAATCGATCCTCTCCTTGTTCTGCGGATAGTCCACCTCATGCGGTACATTGTCACCAATCAGAACAACAGCTCGCCGAGAGATGGGGCTCCACGAAAGCTGCTTCCGAATTTTCCGCAAAACCAATTCGTAACATTCTGGTGCGTCTCCACCTCCGGTGCGGCCTACGGTTCGCACAAAGTCGCACAAGGCGGCCACATCAGTCGTCAGATCCAGTACTTTAGTAACGTAGGAGGATGGCGCGTCGCAATAGTCGCCGTGTGCTATCACTGCCACTCTGATAGAAGGTATATCAGCCTGCAGGCGTTGAATCAAATCTTGGACCCGCCCACGAATTTCCTCTAGGTATCCAAACATCGAGCCTGTCGTATCGAAGGAGAAGACAATCTCCAGAGGTAAAGATGTGCCGGACGACATAATCAAATTAAGTGTCTCGTGAAAAGTTTGTAATGAATAGATATTACAAGACAAAAACTTGAATCGTGGAAATTAAATCTGATGCTTGAGTACTACAGTGCGATCCTGATTTAACAACTAGATAGAGAATTGAAGTCCTCACTTTGAAATGAATTCGCTGCTGTGATGCCTGACTATTCGTGGGATCGTCTTATATATTATAACTTAGAAATCCGCGAAGTAAGCTGTAGGAAATCTGCGAAGTAAATTGAAAAATCTCTTTCCGCGAAGTAAGTTTTTATCTGCGAAGCAATGTGTTGTGAGGCCTGCTGTCGAAAGAGACAAAGAATGAGCCTGCCCTTCGCCCACCTCCCCCCCCCCCCCCCCCCCCCCCTCTCTCTCTCTCTCTCTCTCTCTCTCTCTCTCTCTCTCTCTCTCTCTCTCTCTCTCTCTCCCTCACTCTTAAAGTTGATACCGCCATGCATTTAATTTTATTTTGATTTATCCAATTTAAAAAAAAAAAAAAAAAAAAACCCTTGGCAATTTTGAAATAATAGAATATTATTATTTCTTGAACTACGTTGTTAGAGTTTTTGTAAGATATTAGTTTCAATCTTTTATGCCTTATTAAAATTCTAATATTCGTTCAAATGGTACGATGTGTGAGAATGTTTATTCTTTACTTTCCAAACGGCCAAATAAAAAATGGCAAAGTACGCAGTTAATAATTGGTCGTTTGAAAATGAAACTTAATTTAATTTATTTCAATTCTTTAGTTAAACCGACGACCCAGCTATCTTTGAACTCATAATTATCATTTATCGCATACAACAATTGCATTTGGAAAACCTTAGATTATTTGGTTCACACTCGCAAACAATTTTTTTTTAAAAGAAAAAAATAAGTAATAATCATTTATTTCCATTTTACATCACTTTTATAAATATATATTTATGTTATGAAATTAGAAATCCCACTCAATCAATATTCATTAAAAAAATCAACAAACGTCCTTTTTGTAACGAAAAGTGGGATCAAGATAGAATACTCATTTAGGCATACCCATTCCGCAAGTCGAAAAACTTCAATGGTCTTACTTTCTACGTCGAAGATTTCGGAGGAAATGTATCATATTGAGCTTAATGATAATTCCTATACACGTAAAGGGAATCGTGGACTCTAAAAAGTCTGGTACATGGTGTGGATTCCACTTTGAAGTTAATGAAACTAGATAAAGGTGGCTGAGCTTTCTGATCAAATGCTTCTTTCATAAATAATATAAGTCAAGATTGACAAAATCAAGCCCGAGGTAATACAGAGAAAACAAGCTGAAGCTGACCCAACAAACCTTACATACGAACATGAGGCTCCGTCGTTAAACACTTCTGCCCAAAAAAATTCACTGCTTCAGTCACAGACGGTGAAACTGCATCCGCCAGCTGACCCGAGCCGCGCACTGGTGCCATTTTGCAACGTGCGAACAATACATGTACTTTTTTTCGTCTGCCTCCATGTCCGTTGTTTGCTCCGGAAACCCATTGTCCTTGAACTATCTTTTGACACATTGCAAGCCAGCAGTCTCAGTCTTTTGGGTAAAGGATGAGGTAGAGTCTTTGAGGAGCCGGCTCTGACAGAAAATGTTTCGTTAGGGATCAAAAGACTGACCAGGGGAGAACTGTTGAATTGGCTAAAATGGAGTCTTGACCACTCCACTGGCCGAATTATTCTTGATTTTCTGAAGAATCCTGGTCAGCAGAGAAAAGAGGGCAAACGTAAAAATGATAACGGTCCCAGTTCAACGTGAAGGCATCAAATCTAGAGCACCAGGATCGGGTTTGAATGAAACAGTTTCTTTTACTTGATTGTTTAATCTTGACGCAAAAAAAGTCAATGATAGGAATTTCTGTTCAAACCATAAGATAGGCCTATGCATGCAGCAATTCAGAGTCAATTTTCCATTTCAATATATCTCTCCCTCCAATATTTCAGTCCCAATTCTCAAGCTGAAATAGACCTTTCTACTTTCACTTCATATTAATTCCTTCTATTTTGTTCTTCTTTCTCCTTATTCTTTCTAAAATCCGTCACGAATGCTCTTGGAACGACTTGGATTTCACCTTGTAATAAAATTCCTTTGAAGGCTGCGATGAATTAGATCATCCCTTATTTTTTTTTCTTTACCTATAACTTTCAATAAATGAGATTGAGAGAGAAAGAGAGAGATAGAGAGACAGAGAGAGAGAGAGAGAGAGAGAGAGAGAGAGAGAGAGAGAGAGAGAGAGAGAGAGAGAGAGAGAGAGAGAGAGAGAGAGAGAGAGAGGAGGACACTGCTTATTCTCAATATTCGTAATAGTTGAATAAAAAAAATAATTACGCAAACTTTACTTATTCACCGTTACCACAGAGTGGATTAAGGGGATTGTTGGAGAAGAATATCGTATCAAAATATTCTTTTATTATTCTTGGAAAATTTAAGTTTTTTTTTTTTTAATCCGGGCAAGGGTTTAATTCCTTATAATGAGAGGAATTTTAAGCTGAATTAAATATTATTAGAAAGAGAATTAATACCATGTTGTAATGATAAACTATTCCTCAAGGCCTATTGTAAAACCATGATTATAAAAAATGACATTATTTTTAACTTTTTTACACACACACACACAAATCTTTCAGCTGAAGCATGTTTTTTTTTTTTTTTTCAATCAATAATAAAACACAATTTGTGTCTACTGTGATCGATTAGTACGTTTTTCGTCTAACAACCTTCTTCTTCTTCTCCTTCTCCTTCTCCTTCTTCTTCTTCTTCTTCTTCTTCTTCTTCTTCTTTTATAACTGGTTGCGTTCGCTGTTACAGTGTTGGTTCTAATTTTTATTTAAAGTAAAACTTTTATACTATTCTAAGAGTATTTAATTCTAAAATTTCGATCCTTTGATGATGAAGATGATGACGATGATGATGATTATGATGATGATATTAATAATAATAATAATAATAATAATAATAATAATAATAATAATAATAATAATAATAATAATAATAATAATAATAATAATAATAGTGTGAGACATTCGTTTCCGGAACAGGGAGATGACTCCAGACGAACGTCCTTTTTCTGACTAACTTGTTTTGTTGACGTCGCCAACGATCACAACTTATTACTGCGATTAGAGCGATCATCACCTTCTGGTCAAACGTTTGGATTGTAAATATAGTACTGAAATTCTACTCAAAGTTAGTAATTACATTTCAAGGTTTTCAGTAACTTCAGATCTTTGATCTAAATACTGGATCTAACATCTGAGTCTGAAAACTGTCTTTAAATTAGGCTAAAAGGCTTATTTAGATAGATCTAGTTCCTTCTCAAGACCACAGGAACAATCTGTGGACCATTGCCTTTAGAATGTTAAAGTACTGCTTGCTTAATTTTATATTTCAATTATCTGATCCTTATTTCAAAACAAGATCTAGCTCTAGATCTAGATGTTCTAGGTATTAATTTTCAATGCTAGGCCTAGTCAATTTAGTATTTAACTATAAGATCTAGATCTAGATCTAGGTCTATTAATAGTATTATATTAAATCTAGTATCATTGTGACTTTGAATTATCAATGGCTGCAGGATATTTATAGAGGAAGAGGGACCTTTTACTGAAATTACTGCCCACCTTGTACTAACTAGATATAACTTGTTGCTGCATGCAGTTGGATCTACCCCAAGGTAAAAAGCAGAGGCAAGAAGAGGCATGGGATATCGACATTTCTTATTTTTTTTTTAAACTAGTCTATATTATCTATCTAATAGAGATTCACTTGAAGATATTTAGTAATTAAATCCAAGTGTCTCATGTCAGTTTTAAAGTTCATTTTACTTAAATGCAATAGCATGAAATTAAGACTCGCTGAAAAATTATAACTCAAATATTTCTTTTACTACCACCTTAATGTACTGGGTTTCATCTGTTTCAGAAAGAAAAAGTAAAATGCTGCTCTTATCACTTTACAGTCAACTTTTCTTTGTAATTTATTATAAAAAACAATGCAAAGAACCTAGTATCTGTTAAAAAATACCTGCCTTTTCGCAATAAAAATTAGTTCCAATTAAAGATAACCTTTAAAATTTGTGCTTTGAAGGGGTAACATTAGCTTAGTGTGACAAGGCTTTAGTTAAAGTTCTTAATAGTAATAATGGATAACATAGCCATCCCACAAAGTATTACATAATGATTATAAATGTGGGGGTATTGTATGAGGAAGCCTATCTAAAGGATTACTTTCACATTTTGAGCTACAGGCAGTAGAAAATGTATTGTCCTTAACAAAATGGCTGTCAAATCTTTTCATTAAAAACAGTTTCAGAAAAAAAAAAATTAAATTATGAATTTGAGTGCAGTTTTCATATTTCTGCCCTTTCCGATGATAAAATTAAAAAAGGTGCTAAGGTTTTTATTGTACTTTTTTATTAGTTTTTTGTTTTTAAATTTGTTGCCATACAGCTCAAGCAACAGGTTGTAAGGTTTGTTTCTAGTCTGAATCATCTGGTGATTGAATTGAATCTCATCTAAACTGCCTCATCGTTTGCTTGAAGGAAAACTGCAGTCTCTGTATAACGTTCTTTGGGAAACGTAGGGGACGTAAAACTAATAACACAAACCTTCTACAAAGTATTGCACTTTTTCTGTTTTGCCACATATTTTGTCAACAAGGCACTAGCATTGGTATCAATCATATTGTGGCTCCATTAGCTAGATACTTTTAATGTTTGATTTTCAAACAATTATTTTCATGAGCACAAATGCTGTCGTACATATAGTATACTTATTTTTTCTTTTAATTAAATCAATATATTGATTACAATTTGAAACCTGGGTACCTATTGACTTTTTTTTTCTTGATTTGCAGAATACAATTGTCAAATGACATTTCCATTTTCACAGGAATTGATCGACTATAAATCCTCTTACCTCAGAAGATGCTTTGGATTTTGAAGCACATAATGTCACGACAAGGCAAGAAGATGGCCTTGATGGTATACATGATCTTACTTGCTGTGGGAATAAAGTCTATGCCTTTTCCACCTGGAACTGATGGTCAGTAAAAAATGTCAAAGCTTCGGTAATTGCTAACCCACCACAAACTTTTATATTCCTAGTTTTAGGTTTTGTCAATCATGAAAATGAAGGATCACTATTGTCCAAAATGTTAGCCTAGCACCTTTTTTATTTTATAAAGACAAAACTGCATGTGCTGATTTTAGTTTTGAAGAAAAATATTATATATTTTATGAAAATCTCAAAAAGCTGCTATTTTTTTCCTTCTGGAAGAAAAATATTGAAACTTATTGAAAACTAATTAAATTTCATGAAATGAAAAAGAACCAACCTCTTTTAAACCCATGTCTTTGTAGCAACCACATGTGGGCTTGGCTGGGAGGAAAATCTGCCTATGGGATATGCATATTTATGTTTAGTCGATGAGGTTTGATATAGGTGCTGCAGTTCTAATAATATCATGTGTTCACTGGGAAGCCTATTTAAGACCACACTCTCTTCTAAACACCTGATCTCAGTTATTCTGAAAGTTGTGTCTTTGCTAAATTAATATAAACCAATGAAAAGATGGCACTTTATCCCTCTTTGAACTAATGAGAAGAGATCCAGGGCCCTAAAAGAGTGAAGAGTAAATTGTAACTTGGACATGTCTGTTGGTACCATGTTTCTTTTGCATGTAGTTGTTACTAGTACTGAAGAGTTCATAAAAAATCAAGGTAGTGATGATTGATTCTACACATAAGCTTCCCCCTAACTTGTCCCAACTACAACCCCAGCATTGACCCTCAATGCAGAGTCCTGTCAAGGAGTACGAATCGATATTGCCGTAGTCTTCCTTTAATCATGTGGATTGCAGCTAGTGACGGTGTCGTATATAACTTTTTCGTAATATCATTAGACCAAATCAAACTAGTCACATTTCAGTCACAGCCTTTAATGCTATTTTGAAATTGAGTAAAAAAGGCAGGTGCTTACTGAGATGTAAACAAAGGCATGAGTTGAGAGTAGAGTGTGCCTTTGCTGTTGGCGATTATTGGCTGCGTTCACTGTGCATCCAAAGATAGAAAAGCATTATGGTCTATTGTTCAGATTGTTGAACAAGATTTTTGTTTGATGCCTCCCAAGTTATTTGAGACAATGATTAAGTCAAGTGCCTGACAAGCCTCAAGGGCTGTTAAGGTTACTGCCCATATTCAGTTTCATCTATACAGTTTCACAGTTTCTTTGGAAATAAGGATATGCACTGATTCAAGAGGCAAGAACCTAGATGGAAAACTGTACTAAACTCGGAAGTTTGCTTTCTTTAAATGGGATTTGGTCTGCTTTCATTCTCCCCTCATCGCCTCTCCCACTAAATTAATTACGTATTTGTTTTACTTTCAATGCCAATTCAATCTCCCATCAAAGGAAGGATTGATGTTGTAAACTGAAAACTTGATGTCCAATATCCTCTCTTGAAAGCTTGTTTTGCTCAAAGCTTATTTGTCTGTCACACTTCCTTTTTGATTATAGCCATGAAGCATACATTTTTAAAAAGATATCATGGTTTCCAAATTAAATATTTGTAATTTGTTTTGCCAATAAGTGCCTCTTTAGACACTTTGTTATTAACTATGGTACAGAGGAAGCCCAGGCATTCTCCTTTGCCTTGTGCCCAATCCAGAAACTAACTGGCTGTGGCAGCAGCAATTTTCCTTCCCAACTGGGAGTAACTGTGAAAGCAGACCAGGAGTTAAGGAATAAGAAGGGGAAAGAGGAAAAAAAATGATTCCTTTCATGGGACAAAGTCATAATGCCCAAAGCCTAACTTCCTCTATTATGTCATGAAAAGCTCTTTATTTAACAGACAAAAACGGCTTCCTATATTAAAAAAAATATTTTAGCTCAAGAAAATTTTACACTTTAATAACAATTTTGAAATATCTATATGGTTTATGGCCAAATGTTAAATGATATTCTGAATGTGGAAATTTTAGAAATCTTTGGTTTAAATTTCCATGTATTAAAAAATCAAATCTGTAAAATATTGGGCAAAATAAATCTAAAGTAGCTTACCAATAACGAAAAGACTAATACCAATAAATTATCACAGGAAACTAGAAAAATAAAAGAATTTCCAACTTGTGTTTTTGGTCCCCCAGTATTTGATATGTGCCGCATGCAAGTTTTTGTGTATAAATCATCTGTTTCTTAGATGTAGTTGTATCAGAATGAACTCATAATATCATTCTTTTTGGTAAAAAAGTAGTGAATTACTTATATTGTTTTATTTGTAACTTCATAGCCTTGGTAAGACTTACTAAAATTAAATTTTGCAATGCCCACAGAGCACTGTAAAGTGATTTGCTGTAGGCTTGTAACTATTATTGTTATTTTGTTATGTCATTATTTTGAGTCATATTTATTTTAACTTTAGTTTTTTTTTGCTAAGCAGGTTTTATTGAAATGAAATATTTTCATAAATGTGGTAAAAAAAAAGTTATGCTCACCCAGCTTTTTTATATAAATAATACATGAAAAAAATTAGAAGAAGAAAATAATTTATAAAGGTTTTATCAACAATGTAATTAATATCTAAATCTTCAGGAAGTGGAGCTGTCAATGTACCTGGTGGGATGGGATATACTTTAGAATCTTTACGAAGTAAAGCTGGCAATATATCTGTTGCAATTAAAGATGCTACAGGATCTGCAATACATGCATTTAGCAAAGTTGCAGCTGGGGATGTTTCATCATCCTCAAGATATGCACCAGGTACTTATGGAGTTAAAAGTTCTTCAAGTTCTTCAGAACTTGTACCTGACGCTGGTAGAGTAGGAAATGCTTCAGGTTCTGCAGAGGCTATACCTGACCCTCGTGTAGTTGGAAGTTCTTCAGGACAAACTGGACCTGGAGATACTGGAGGATCTGAAGATACAAAACCTGCAGATAATGAAGGATCCCTAGGAACTCAAACTGGTAAAATATTTGACACAGTTGGGGCAGGATCAGAACCTAGCAGGACACTGAATGGTGGAGGCTCTGATATTCCAGGATCTCTAAAAACTGTACCTGGAGACACTGAAGGATCTAAAGATACTAAACCTGCAGATAATGAAAGATCCCAAGGAACTCAAACTGGTAACAAATTTGACACAGCTGGGGCAGGATCAGAACCTAGCAGGACACTGAATGGTGGAGGCTCTGATATTCCAGGATCTCTAAAAACTGTACCTGGAGACACTGAAGGATCTAAAGATACTAAACCTGCAGATAATGAAGAATTCCAAGGATTTCAAACTGGTAAAATATTTGACACAGTTGGGGCAGGATCAGAACCTAGCAGGACACTGAATGGTGGAGGCTCTGATATTCCAGGATCTCTAAAAACTGTACCTGGAGACACTGAAGGATCTAAAGATACTAAACCTGCAGATAATGAAGAATTCCAAGGATTTCAAACTGGTAACAAATTTGACACAGCTGGGGCAGGATCAGAACCTAGCAGGACACTGAATGGTGGAGGTTCTGATATTCCAGGATCTCTAAAAACTGTACCTGGAGACACTGAAGGATCTCATGATACTAAACCTGCAGATAATGAAGAATTCCAAGGACTTCAAACTGGTAACAAATTTGACACAGTTGGGGCAGGATCAGAACCTAGCAGGACACTGAATGGTGGAGGCTCTGATATTCCACAGTCTCAAAAAACTGTACCTGGAGATACTGAAGGATCTCAAGATACTAAATCTGCAGATAATGAAGAATTCCAAGGACTTCAAACTGGTAACAAATTTGACACAGTTGGGGCAGGATCAGAACCTAGCAGGACACTGAATGGTGGAGGTTCTGATATTCCAGGATCTCTAAAAACTGTACCTGGAGACACTGAAGGATCTCATGATACTAAACCTGCAGATAATGAAGAATTCCAAGGACTTCAAACTGGTGCAAAATCGGTCACAGCTGGAGCAGGATCAGAACCTAGCAGGACACTGAATGGTGGAGGTTCTGATATTCCAGGATTTCTAAAAACTGTACCTGGAGACACTGAAGGATCTCATGATACTAAACCTGCAGATAATGAAGAATTCCAAGGACTTCAAACTGGTAACAAATTTGACACAGCTGGAGCAGGATCAGAACCTAGCAGGACACTGAATGGTGGAAGTTCTGATATTCCAGGATCTCTAAAAACTGTACCTGGAGACACTGAAGGATCTCATGATACTAAACCTGCAGATAATGAAGAATTCCAAGGACTTCAAACTGGTGCAAAATCGGTCACAGCTGGAGCAGGATCAGAACCTAGCAGGACACTGAATGGTGGAGGTTCTGATATTCCAGGATCTCTAAAAACTGTACCTGGAGACACTGAAGGATCTCATGATACTAAACCTGCAGATAATGAAGAATTCCAAGGACTTCAAACTGGTAACAAATTTGATACAGCTGGGGCAGGATCAGAACCTAGCAGGACACTGAATGATGGAGGCTCTGATATTCCACAGGCTCAAAAAACTGTACCTGGAGACACTGAAGGATCTCAAGATACTAAACCTGCAGATAATGAAAGATCCCAAGGAACTCAAACTGGTACAAAATCGGTCACAGCTGGGGTAGGATCAGAACCTAGCAGGACACTGAATGGTGGAGGCTCTGATATTCCAGAATCTCAAAAAACTGTACCTGGAGATACCGGAGGATCTCAAGATACTAAACCTGCAGATAATGAAAGATCCCAAGGAACTCAAACTGGTGCAAAATCTGACACAACTGGGCAAGGCAATGGAGCACATGCAATTCCTAGCATAAGACCTGAGGAATCTTATGTTCCAGAATCATCGGACAATGATTCAGAAATATATGCAAATGCCGGTGTAGATGTTAATCAAAATGGAAATAATGACAACTCCAATGGCTATGGTGCACACAATGTACCTTTGTCAAATGAAGAGTCAAAAGAACCTTTTGATAAAGAAGTGCCTAATCAGAGACAAAACCCCCAACCATCACAGGACCTTGATGAGAGATATGATTATGCTGAAGATGAAAGCCCAAGTTCTGGACACTTTTTTGGATTTTTTCTGACTGCTGTAGTTGTGTGCATTTCAGGATATGTCATTTACCACAATAAACAGAAGGTAAGTTCAGATTTTTTTTTTCTTGTGGAAATCAGCATAATAAATAGCGGTTAGCACAAAAGTTTTTGCTAACAGGGTCAAGTATGCAACCAGTATATTTTCTGATTTACAAAAAAAAAAAAAAGAGAGGTGGGGGTTGGGGGATCAGTGGGGTTGCTTTATATGTTAAAAGGATTTGAGAAAACGAAAAAGAATTTAAATAATGTGATATAATTATTTTTTTTTTTTTACAGAAGTATATATAGTGTTCAAAAATGAAAAGTAAATAGGTGAAAAATAAACATAGTCATGTTGCATAAGCTTTGGTTCAAAGTCAGGCCAATATCACCATACACAAAGAGGGCAAAAATTTGTGAAGGACTAAGACAGCAAAGAAAATAAGGATTGTAAATCAATTCTAATTCCACTCAGAACAGGTCTAAATTTTTCTGTTTAAACTCTCAAACTATCACTGTTATAATTCCCTTTTAGTTCAGACTGTTTAAACTTTCAAACTGTCACTGTTCTAGCACACTTTTAGCTCAGGCTGTTTGAACTCAAACTATCACTGTTCTAGCACTCTTTTAGCTCAGACTGTTTAAACTTTCAAACTACTATCACTGCTCTGGCACACTTTTAGTTCAGACTGTCTAAACTCTCAAACTATCACCGTTCTAGCACACTTTTAGCTCAGGCTGTTTAAAGCTTAATTCTCAAACTATCACTGTTCTTGCACATTTTTTTCTCAGACTGTTTAAACTCAAACTCACTGTTCTAACTCACTTTTAGCTCAGGCTGTTTAAACTCTCAAACTATCACTGTTCTAGTTCAATTTTAGTTCAGACTGTTTAAACTCTCAAACCGATATTGAATACTTGGAATGTCTGACAGTGTAAAACTCAAGGTGTGAACTTTTCCAGCAGCTGGTGATTAGACATTTGTAACTAGGACTTAGATTGAATTTTAGACTGAGATGTATACTGCTTTTTTTGTAACTTACTGTTCACATCCAATTCGTTTTATTTGTCAGCAGTAAAAATCCCAGGAGAATTTTTACATTGCAGATTATTTAGATTTGTGGATTAACATAATCATAGCTAAATTTTTCAGTCTAAAAAAAGGAATATCTTTTAATTTAACTTTTCATATGTGTTCTGCTGCTTTATGTTTATAACCGCCATAGTAAATAAAAATGAGATGAATTACAAAAATTGACAAGGGGTAGAAATACCCACATAAAACAATAACAAATGATAATAAAAAAAACAACAAAAACAAATGAATTATTAGATAAGAGCAGCAGGAAGATTATGTTAAGTTTTAATGATAATATGTACCAATTGGGAAAACAGAAAAACGTTATCTTTTTTTTTTCAATCTCTATATTTTCAGATCATGGCTTTTTGCATAGAAGGTCGCAATGGCCCTCCTGGCAGACGGAGATCAAATGGTGTCAAATATTCCCAACTCAAAAGCAACGTTGAGGAGGTCATGCCCTCTCTAGAGAAAACCACAACCGCCAAGAACTTTGTTTATTAAGACAGAACCACCCCAAGAAGATTAGTTTCTGACACTTCAATTGAAATTACCTGATTTTTCATTATCCTTGGCTTTGGAATCAAAAGGTTCCATCTTTATACCTTGATGCCAAGCCTGCAAGTTGTTGATATTTTTTTAAATTTTCCTTTTTCATGAATTTTTTTAAATATCTTTTTTACCTTGGAAGTAAAATGGACCCAGACCCAAATTAAATTTCACCAGATTTCTCAGTTTTTAAATTCCACAGAGCTGTGATGTCATTTTGAAGACTTTAAAGTGAAAAGCATTTAAGCTTGAAATCCAAAATAATAGTTAATTGTATATCATTTAAGCACTCATCAAGTAAGCCTTGCAGCCCTGGCTTATAAAACTTTTGGTTTACTGAATGTCAGTGCCACAGAGTTATACTGTGTGGCATGAAGGTGGCACACTCTTTTCATTCTAATAAGTTACCTTTTAGTAAATCCTATTAACATTGCAATGATCTCAACCACAAAACTTAAAATTTGAAGGAACTTTTTATCTTTGTTCCGTAAATGTCCAAGAATAAAATGAGTTTTACAATATAGTTTAAATTAGTTTTCTCAGTTTGGATTGTTTCACTTCCTTATTTTGATCAGCATCTAACTTTTTGTAGTCCATCTTGGATTGAGACCTCAGCTTTTAAAGCTGGTTGAACAAAATTAGTACTTTGAGTTTAAAGATCAATAAATTTATATTCAAAATTAAATCAACTGCTTTATTTTAAACTTTGTTTACGCAGTACAATAGTATTAACTTTGTTGTTTTTTCCAACTCTGGTTGTTAAACCCTCTAATAAAAAGTAAATTTCATTTTTTAGAATCCATGCTTGTTCTTGTCTTTATTCTTTTTGGGGCATGATTTCCATACTTTGATAAAACACATGTTTTGGAAGGCATTTTGAATCTCACAGCAAAGGGCATTCTGCTCAACAGAATAGTATTCAAAGAAGAAAGTATTATCAGTGCAAAAGAACTAGTGCCGTTTTTTAATAGTCCAGACCAGACATGTGAGATTAGACTAGTTCTTAGGGAGCGACGCTATGCATGAATGGGTTAAATTTCAGAACACATCATGTCTTTGTTTGCGCAGTTACAATAATATTAAATAGATTTTTTTTTTTCCAATATTCCATGTTTGTTCTGGGCCTAACCCTGTCTTTATCTCTTTTATTTAAAAGATACTGCTGGACAGCTTGTTTTATTTTCCCTTAAATTTTATTTACTTGTGCTGATATATATTTTCTTCTTTCCAAATTATTGCCTCTGGTAGATTCGCCCCTGTTTTTCATGTTATACTCTTTTGTTACATTTTCTCAGATCAACAGGAAGCAATTGAATTGTGAAAATTTGCAAATGCTCTGATTTCATGAATCAACTTGTTATAGAGAAAGCCTGTGATATAGATTTGTTACCTTGTCTGAATGCTTATTAGTTTGCTAATTGCCTTGTTTTTAGGGAGTACAAAAATAGAGGTTGGATATTTTTCTCCAGTGTACATGTGGATTACTATTTTGTCCATAACATCAGCAGTAAAAGATCAAAGCAAGAAATAATTCTAAAATCTTTTACAATTACACGAATCTTGCTGCCAATACAAGATTTGCCGCATGACTCAAATTAAGGACACCTCTCCCTTAACGTCCCTCCCCTCTTTTCAAGAAAATTAAAATGCTGTCTATTTCAAATCACAGTTAGAAATTATCCTTCGAGGAATCTTATATAGATATTATAGAAATGTATTTAAAAACATAAGTGTTTTTTTTTTAAATTGAAACAGATATGTTACCAAATTCCTTTTATACTTCTTCGTCCTATTATCAGACCTGTCATTCTCGGTGTAACCAATTTTTATGTAGTTTGCATAATTATGGTCTCAAGGTCTGACTTTTGACCATGTAGCAAAAGCTCATGTGTGTCTTCTGTTCTTGCAGTATATGTTAAAGCTTTTATAAATATTTTTTGCTTCACATGTCATTTGGTGTTGTATTCACTTTCAGATATTTAACATCATTATGAAGCACTACATTATATTTAATCTTGCAGTGTGTAAATACATGTCGTTTTATACTTTTTTTTTTCTTGTTTTGTTCATTAATTAGCCCAAACAAGGAACATGATGTAAGGATACATGATTGCTTCAATTTTTTTCTTTTATATCAATCAAAAAATTAATGCTCTGTTGATACCTTATTCCCATTGCAATCAATGCTTGTTCCTAATTACATGCATGTCAAACTAAAATTATGATATATTGAGCCCTGAATTTGGAGACAGAAAGGGTAAATGTGTACCAAATCTGAGCTACCTTTTGGCTTTAGAAGGGACTTAATTCATTTTTTTGTGGTTTTAATTGCTACCATTCATTTTGGGAAACTTTGTATAATTGCCCATAAATTATGTTTCACACCTGTGGGAATCTCTTCCATAGCTTTTCTTTTTAAGATGGTGATAGTTGGAGTTTGAGTATTTTATGTCTTAAATAGATTGTTTATGTGCAAGAAATTATGATAAAAGGAAAGAACATTGAGATTAGATTGGTACCCATTCATGACTGAAGTAAAAAATAACTAAATGACTATGAATAATATACATATTGGAAGACTGAACATTTACATCAAATATTGATAAATAGCGGGTGTATTATGGACTTATTTTGCATTTATGTTTCAAAATATCAACATTTTACATATCAAAAACACTTATATAAAGGAATATTTAAAGAAAAAATTACTCCATTTCCATTGCTTTTGACCAATTTAGCAAAGAGGGATTGTTACATTTGTTGCTCATTGTTACATTTGTATTACACATTTCAATTGCATGCTTTGATTTTTTTTGCTTATGTTTGTGAGCAGTATTGTAAATTGCCATCATTGACAAAATAGTCATTTTATTTCCTCATCAAACCAGCAGTTCACACAATGTTTGCATTGTGGAGATTTCTGAATTCTTTTATGCTGTGTAAAGAAAAATGATGTTTGAATCTAAAAGGATCTGACGAAAGTAGTAGTTTTTAATGTTATAAAGATGAAAAAAAAAAACCATCAAAAAACATCGAACAACTTGTTTAAAGTATTTGCACCAAGGAAGAGGAAAATAAGAAGTTAATGGAGCACAAGTTATGTTGAGATCATTTTGATATGAGGTAAAAAAGTGGAAACCCCAGATGACAGTATTGTTTTAGCATGAAACAAGTGAGAGGCCTTTATAATGCTTCCATCATTTTCTCATTGAGAACATGGTTTATTTTGCAATACTTTTCTTGATTTCTAAGATTGCTTAATATCGCATGAAGAAATAGAGACGAGTGCAAACTTTATAAGAAGTGCACATGTGTTCTGTTAATGTGAATTTTGATTGTTTGATGAAGCCTGCTCACCGTAGACTTTACAGCCAAACAGAAGAAATCTGAAATGATAAAGTTTCCTGCTAATCGACTGTAGTCCAACCTTCTCCTTAGTGAAAAGCTCTTAACTGTTACTCTTCAGATTTGTGTGAGTGTAAGCTTTACTTAGGGATATTCACCCATGTTCCATATATTGTTTATTTTTTTTGGTTGCACAGTCATGATACAGAATTGTCTTTTTCCATTTTTTTTCATTTTGGGATAGACGTGTTTGGTACGGTACCAGTTTTCTTATTTGGTGTGATTGAGATTGAAATCTATAAAACTCAGCTTTGTTTAAGAATAAAATATTTTTGTCTTTAGATAATCAGTGAGGCATGCGATGTGTGTTAAATCTCCAGCTCATATTTCACATTTATTATGTAATGCTGGTAACTATTTTTAAATTTCCCTTACTTGTCAATCAGCCACTAGTAAGTAGGTTTATTCTTAACAATATTCTTGCCAAAAGCTCATGATCAAAAAGCCTGAGGTTTGAGTATTTTGATTCGTGATGCCCAAATCAACCACGCCCTTACTTACCCTGGATCTTGAAATAGTAAGTTTGTACTTTTGTTTGTACAGGTTTTGCACAGGGCTGCTTTTTATAGTTTTTAATCTTTTACAAAATTAACCCTCAGGTTTCAGACACTTCAAGTTTGTGATGTCTACTTTTTTTTCATAGTCAAACTTGCCTCATTGAGGAATAGATCTGTACCATTTCCTTATTGTCTAGTAGCTTTAAAATTTTATTATTAATTTTTCAAGTTCTGTTATACATTATCAGTCCCTTTTCTTTTTTAATAAATTTCATATGACTACCATAAAATGTCAGGATGAAAAAATTACACTTTAACTACATTTATTTAACCTTTTAGAGTTTAATAAATATAAGTAAGTAAGTTTCATGCTCCAAGTTTTTGTATGTTTTGTTTGAAGATGATAGGGAAGAAACAGTGAAAAAAAAAAATTGAAATACATGTAGGTAAGTGTTCCTGCATTGTCTATTCAAATCATATTTTCATTTATATTTCTCTTTTTTTTTTTCTCACATTTTCTTCAAGTTGTATTTCAACAAAAAACGGTCATTACATGGTGACTATAATCATTAAAACATATTCTGTTTCACAAATATTCCCCAATACATTTTTTTTTACTGCTGAAATGATGGCATGTTAAGGCATGAAGTCTTGATATTGATGAAGTTCAATAGATACTGTGGTGTTTCTACTTACTTGTTGTACCCTTTTTGTTTCTATTTTTACCAGTATAGTAAGTTTTTTAAGATAGAAAAGGTTTTTTTTAATTGATTTCTAAAAACCAGTAATTTAGATTATGAATATTAATTTATCTATGCAAATACAAAAAGAATGTAAGAAAAATGACAGCTTCTCTCTGCAACTTTTGGTAAATTTAATCTTAAGTCTTGTTTGTAAAGGTCTTGTTTTGTTCTATATTATTATTGAGTAGATGGTTATAGGACAGAGGGTTTTTTATTGTGCCAATTCTTCTCATTCATTATGTTTTAGAATATATGCTGAATATACTTCTCCATTCTCACGCTTATTTATATAGACTCATTTACAGAAGCCAATTTAAAATGCACAAATACTTGAACAGCCTATTTGAAAATTGAGTGAAGAGTCTTGGAATTGAGAACCAAAATAATTGTGAAAATGGGAAAGAATCCTTATGAAATTGTTTTTATCCCTTTCCATCCTCTACCCTTTAACAAGAAAGGTTCCCAAGAGTTTTTAGTTGAAAAAAAAAATTCAATTATTATAAAATTTTCTTCCCATTGGTATTAAAGTTGTATCCTGCATATCTATTGATCGATAAATGTATAGCATTCTCTTGCCTGTAGCCTCATTCTATCCTCTCACATAATATGACAGCTTAACATGAGACCTGCACGTATCAAATCATATATTTACAGCATCTATTATTTTACTCTTGTCCAGGTGACTAATGTCAGATTACCAATTAATTAAATATCACCAAAACTGAAAATTAGAATTAGATTCTCAATGTGTAAAGCTTTGAACCTTAGGAAGGGGTATTAGGCACCAGATGAAGCTCAAATGAGTCATGGTGGCTGTATTTTTTTGTCATTGTATCTCATGAAGGTGATTGATCATACTATCATTGCAAATAAAGTCAACATCATTTGTGACTTGATTTGTTACACTTACCCACTCTCAATGGGATACAAAAAGAAAGGGATTTTTTTTGTGTTAGGCATTTGGTTTAATAAACCAAAAGCAACATGTCATTGCTATATACTTGACCATTTGCTGTCTTTTTGTCCCCTTATTAATTTCTTTGGGAAACTTGATGGATGTAAAAAAAATGGTAAAGACCAATGCCCTCACATTCTTTACAACATCATAGAGATAGGAGAACATGAAAAGGAAATGCTAGGACCAAAATAAAAGCAAAATCAATGTTCCATCTCCCAATTATACCTAATTTCAAGGGTCTATTTTTTTTTTTTTGAACAACTGTATGAATTAAATTTTTCATGCATGTATAATTTTGTTTTAATTGATTAGGTGTAAAGCAGATCATTGGAAAACTTTATAATGGCAATTGTATTTATAGTTCAGTCAAACCTAATTTGATTGTCTGGTGTAGGATTTGGAAAAAAAAAAAGATCTATTAACTTAACCTTCTTTTAATTCATTCCCAACTAGATTGGATATAGATTACAATGTTACCCCTAGTTATGTTCTTTTTGTGATTGATTGTTGCTTTCTTGATTTGTCAATGCCTTAAAAATGGCCTGTGTGGTATTTGAGTTAGTGTCTGAGCAGGCCAAGTTTGAGTGGCAAGTGTTACATTGAGGGTTTGTCAATATTCCACATGAACTGTTATTAAAGATTTGGTATTTTTATGACTCCTGGAGCAAGAATAAAAGGGTTTTATTTTTTACATTCTTGACTTTATATTTTAAAATATTTGTGTTTGTTCTTGTGGTCGCTTACTGTTCTACAACTCAAACTAAAAATGCTGACCAATATTTATATTTATCTACCTCATCTGAAGAAAGACTAACAAATCATTTAAAGTCCAGCTGGTCTGTTTCGCATTTTATTTGAAAAAAATTAAATATCTACATCTAAATTTTAAAATAGATTACCATTATTTAATACTTTGATCCTTTAAATTTAATTGTGTAGCATACAAATGAAGATTTACCTTTTAAGGAAAAGTTGTCTCAAAAATGCTCAATGCTGAAAACTTTTTTTTTCCTGAAATTTCATACTGCAAGCAATAGAGAATGTTGGCTTCTTCCTAAAGTCATTCTCTTTGTCACATCCAAAAGCATCAACCTCTTTCTATTGCCTGTATGTAACTCGTCCCTTGAACCCGATTTTCTTTCACAAATTTATCACCCATTCAGTGAATATCAATTTTGGAGTGAGGTTTGGACTAGTTCCAAAATATAAAAGGTAAAAAGTTGTGCAGATCCTAATACTTAAAAAAAAAAAAGAAGCTACAAATGAACAGTTCTAACAATATATTTACTCAAACCAAGCTAGATTAAGATACATACTCTTTTTTAAGTTTGCTCTCTCCAGTCCATGGCAAGGTAATATTAATTTCCTATTGCTTAACAATCGCCAAATGTAAACTAATAAATTATATTTTTAGCCTTTTTTTTAAAGTTGAGCATAGTTATTAAATACTTCAAAATTCAAAGCTCTTAATTCAAATGGGATCTCAGTATTGATTGTAAATGTAAGAGAAATCTTAACATTTTTCAAACCTTGAAATTGATGCATGTCTTCAAATTACTTTACACCCCCTCCCTCCTAAAATGATGCTCAGACAATTAAAATTTTTAATGGAAAATTTATTATCTGAAGTCTGATTATACTCAAACCATTTGTGAATACAATATTTATTTTTTGCAAATAAGGTCAAGCTATCATTAGCTGATATTCAGATGAATAGCGATTTTTTTTTTTGCTGGGTGGTTCTCACTACCTCTTCCATCTAAAATAGTAATTTTTAACTCGATTCCACACAGTATCCTACTAGATCTAGATCTAGAACTTAAAAATCTGGATCTATGAATTATTTGGTCTATAGATCTATATCCCCTGGTCGTAAGTTGATAAAAATTTGTCTCCCTACTAGATCTAGATTTATCAAGTATTTATTAGAAAGCAGTGTTAGTGTCTTGAATCTTCACAGCCTCTTATTCGTACAAAGTCACAGAGGTCTCGGTCATATTTAAGCTAGGTCTGTTTAATTTCAAATCCGTTGGTCTATTACTATCAGCCTAACTATCCAGTGAAAGAGGTGTCTGACAAATTACTGCTTTAGCCTTGCCTATTATAACTCCGACAAATGGCGTTTGAGTGAATTAGTAATTTTGTTCTTTATGAACACAGACGAATCCATGAACCTGTCAAAGTTAGAGCATTTTACATTAACCTTGGATGGCTGGGCACGACCTTGAGAATTTATGGAAATTAACCCAGATTGTAACTAGAAATAGCAACCAATGAAATTTAAGAATTTATTTAGTTCTTGTACTCTACATAGCATGAGCTAGTCTGTGCCACATAAGGTGAGTCTGTGAATTAAAACTTCTTGAAATTAAGTTCTCCAGAAAAGGTGTATGGGAAAGAAAAAAGGCTAAAACTGTTAAGCCACGACCAGAAAAAACCATACAATTAAAAAAAGTGACAAAGTCTTACAATCCATAATAATACGTGCAAGGTTGGCCGCTCTGCATATGAATATGACTTACATTTGAGCTAAAAATTGATGAATTAAGCGAAAAAAATACAAAAGGTATAACAATACTGCAGAAAAACAAAAAAAAATAAAAGAAAAAATATAAAGAGCATGTCAAGTTAAAGTAAACTATGAATTTATTAGAATCAAAGAAGAATAAATCCTTGCTTGAATTGATAAAAGAAATGATACAAAAATTTCTGTATGAGTAATATGAACAATGATTAATTTATACTGTGAAAGATGCTGAAATGTGTGGTTTTAATTATAGTTATATGACAAAGTGGTCAGACATAAAAGATCATTTTAAGCTGTAGCTAAAAGTGTATTACTATTGATAACAGACATAGAAATTAAAGAGATAAGAATGAACTGTTAACCAGTGGCAAGCAACTGTTGGGTGCAACATATAATTTTATACTATCTAAACAGCTAAGCAAACCAAAGCTCCATTAATCATTTGTAACCTTCCATAAAATACCTTGATGCAGAAGACCCAAGAACCACTGGACTCTTCAAAGATATCTACACTCTATCTTTCCCATTCTGATCTTAAGGGAGCAGCATTGAATCCCATATCTCGCAAATAAATGTAGTACTAATTAGTTGTCCTAGAATGCAAACCCAAGTGCAAAGGTGCTGCTTTGAAATATTAAATTTACCTCAATGAGTATTTACAAAGACAAAATAGTACTTAATTTCCATTAGAGCATGGATTCCCCAAATCCATTGAAGAAAATTAATGTGTTTGAAAAAGTTAAGTTTAAGGATAGAAGAATTGAGTAAAGTTATGTCTCATTTATTTTCATATACTCATTTATTGTCTTATTTTGCTTATTGATTGATTCGTCACAGGGAGGAAAACAGAATGATAAATTCCCTTAAATATCCCTCAGCACCCTTGTCCCTTATATCTGAAATAAACCTATTTATCTTTGTGACTTGAGCATAGGGAGAATTCTATTGGGCCTAAACAGTGGTAGTATAATGGTCTAAGTTCTGCAACAGGAGTAGAAGAAACATTTTGTAGGTCTTGATCTATTTAATTTCTTTCAAAAGCTAAGGAACCACTAGTGATGAGACTGTTCCATGAAATTTGTTTTTATCACCAATAACTTGATTTGCCAAAAAGTGAAGATTACACAGACAAAAAGAGGGAAAACAGAAGAGTTCCCATTCTATACATGAGGAAAAAAAATAAACATGGGAAAAACAATAATGGAAGAACTGCAAACCTTATAAAAATCATGACAAATGTTTGTTCACCTTTACTCATTTCAAATTTTCTTCACGCTTATTGCTAATTACATGCACAATATCAAGATTTATAATTTGTTTGCCATAAATTAATTATACTGCATACATGATGACTTAAAATAAGTTATAAAAGATATCTGATGTGACTAGCAAATACAAAAGCAAAGAAATATGAGTAGATAATATAATGGGATACAAAAGGCATAACTTCATTTTGTACCAACAAATACCAAATTATACAAATCATGCTTTGAATCATTATTAATGTCAAAAAAGTAGAAAAAAAAATTTGACAAGGACAAAAACCAAATGCAGTATTTTATGCACACTAACAAAAGATCCAAAGAAACTTAAGTGTTTTTAGAGCTCTCTTAAAGCAGGAAAATAAAAAAGATTTCCTTCTTTACATTTAATATTCTAAACATCATTTATTGACTAGCATCAACACAGTCTTCTGAATATGCCTCAAAACAATATTATTATTACAAAAATTATTTTTGGCTCTTTTGCTTATCTCAATAAGCTTGCTAAAATTCATAGGGCTTTTGGTGCAAATTGTAAATTATATAAATCAATAATTTTGAGTGACAATAGTGTCATAAAATATTTCATGGTAACATGTGCAAGCCTGGTGAATTAACTCACCAGATTCACATGGGCTATAATATCATAATGATGTTGAGAGATTAATCCCAAGGGAAAAAAAAAGAAACAGAAAAACAAAAATATTTGATCACGCTGAAAACTTTATTAAAGGGTAAATCTTTATGGTTTTTACATAGAAGGAGATTGTTTACTTCTGAACCATTATTTCTTAGCGATGTATTATCTTTTGTAATAATCATATTTCTTACTTTACGAGAAAATTGCAGAGCGTAATTAGTGGTTTTTGCAGTAAACGTCATCGCTTCAATTTGGGATTGCGATGTCAAGGTTCTAAATTTAGAGATTAGACGATGCATTACACCCTTGAAAATAAAATGCTTTTGACAATTTTTCTCCTCTCTCCATTCAGACCTGATTGAGTGTCAGCTCAAAATCATATATCCAGTCCATAGTATAACTATCATGTCCTGCAAGTAAAGTCAGTTGAAACTAAGGTAAGCTGAGATTTACCTCTGAGTCTGCAAAGAATCTTACTTGACTTTAATCTATGCTGTAAGAGATGCTAATGAACTTTTCGCCTTGTTTCAGAAGTTAACATATGTCTTGTGACGACTACTAATGAGTTAAACAACAAAAAATTGAATTTGGAAAGCAGCATAAAAAAAGAGATTTTGTTCATTTTTTTTTCCGACAAAATCTTTAAAAAAAAAGGAAAAAAAAATTATTAAAACTAAAAATGCTTCAGAGAATTATAATTCTTTCAAAACTGTATACCTGGATATCAAATGCAAGAGCTGGAACATCCAGCTTATTTTCCATCTATAATAGAAATATTCAGAAACATTTATACAATAACCACCTGTAATTTTTAACTTGTCAGATTTTGGAACTTTTTAATTTCTAACCGCAATGATTAAGAAAAACTTAGAGTAAATTAAAAAGAAACTTGGATCAAGCGACTTTATGGTTAAAATTATTAAGACTTTATAACAAAGGAAACTTACGGAAGTAAAATAGATAAGCAATCTCAACGGAATAGTTAATGAATTTAACTTATTGTGGCAAAAAAGGGGTTAAGAAAAATCCAATAAAAACAACCATATATATATATATATATATATATATTTTCTATTGAAAAAAAGAGCAGGAAAAAAAAGTTGAAAATAATTGAAAACTGTGTGAAATCCATTCTGTATTTCTATAAACAATGAAAAAATGGTCTTGAAATAACCATTGTGCTCAGTGACACAATGAAAGAACAGATCAAGTCATCTATTTCCAACGAATCATATTTTTGATTCTCCCAGGAAAATTTGTGCCTTGAAAAAGGTTCACCTTCACGCCAAATTTTGGCAAGTGGCTTTGCACAAAAACCTTTTTTTTTTCAATATTTATAGAGCCAATTTGGTACTTATTATAATTAAAGGTACCAGCAATATGACATACACTAGTGTGGATGAAAAATCAATAATTACAACATATGATATTATGCCTATTCACATAAATCAAATAATACGATAATTATCTAAAATTCCTTCATAGACATATGTTGAGCATCTTTGATACAACATTCATAGATTTCAATACTTCAGCACTAATATCAATGTAGCTGGTAGCATGTACAATCCAAAAATAAAATCAGTTCTGATGTTTACATTATATTAGCCCTTCAATATTAACTTTATGAGCCATCATAAAAATCAAAATTGCATACCCATGACTACAAAATTAATACAACACACAAACTCAAAAGATATCGTGGAGGTCTAAAAAGTCATAGATCTGATGAGGAGCTCAAATTACATAAGAAAAGCATTATTAATTCTGAAAAGGCACTGGGTAATTATTCAAAGTTAATACCATAAAGGGACCTTTGTTCTCTCAATAAATAATACACCCACTGAAAAGAAATACATCCTTACACCAAGAAACAGAGTTGTAAGATAAAAAAAACCAACCTTTTATTTTAGACACCAAAAAATATCTTTGTAAGATACACCAAAACTTCGCTTCACTAAAACATCCAAACAATACAAAACCTTATCATAATTCATGATAATCATTCTTCAAATCACGCACTCTCATCAAACAGTGTTTTTTATGTACATTGGTAACGTTGCCTATACAATGGCTTTACATGTTCATAATTATACAGTTTTGATAATCCATCTTGCAAAGAAAAGATTCTTTTTGACACCATGCTAATCTTACTTTATTCTACTCAGTAACAGGATTTTTGGATTTGATATCAGGGCAAGAGAAAGGAATGCCGACAGAGCCAATATATCAGGGTGAAAACAAAATGTTCAGCCTTCAGAGGCATACACCATGCACATGTCAATTTTCTTTGTCAATAAAAATTTTCCTTACCATACCACTTTCAACTTTCCAAAGATTAGGTTATACTGACATCAATATAACTATATCTCACCGTTTAACTGTGCAGAGGACTGCAACTGTCTCTCACATGGTAACTAAACAGAAATGAAAATGTTGTTGTAATAAAAATATATGGACACTAGTACCCAAAAAGCTGTTCCCCACAAATTAATAGCCAAGAGAGCAGCATGTGTTTCTGGTACAGCAAAGTAAACTGGTGCGCGGCCGGAGAAAAACTCGTGTCCACAATACAGGGCTATGGCATTCATGCCTGAAAAATAAATAGGAACATGAAGTCAATGAAAAAAAAACAACCCATTATTTCATGAGAGGGAAGCATCAAAGCAAAAAATTAAACACAACTGCCTCTATATTTGTACCAAACAAAAAGAATCAATTCTTCATGCAAATACACATCTTGCAGTAAATTTAGGAACCAATATAATCCTTTGGGTATTCATACAAAATTTTTGGCAACTAGGGCTTTGTTTAAAAATAGTAAGATAAAACCTACAAATTTCACAGAAAAATAACATCAATTCAAGGGGTGGGGAGATTGGATGTAAAATATCCACCTCTGATTACTTTTTTCTCATGCCAATTATTTTTAGCTGCTCACTCTAATGAGCAAAAAAAAAAAAAAAGGTGGCACAAGTAAGAGATTTAAAAATCAAATCTGTGCTTAACCTCACCATTTTATTTATTTGTTTATTTTTTTGGAAACAGCATTTCAATACACACCACATTCTACAATTGTTTCAGACAGAATTTACCAAAAAAAAACAAAGAAAGAAAAATTCAGCTTCAATTTCTTGTCACAAAAAGAAAATTCTAATAAACTGCTTATCAGGTGTGGCTTTCAGGCAAATGGTTATTTAAATGTTTCCCTCTATTCACCTGCAAATGAGAAAGGTGCCCCACTCCAAACTTTGTAGACATCAATGAGAATGTAGCAGATCATGAGCAAGAAAAATGACATGGCAGACATCACCAGAATGTAAGACAATGACCTGGAAGAGGTGGCGAAGAAGAAAAGATGTTATAATCATAATGCTCCATAAAATATCTTAAAGCCATTAAGCCTACTGAAAAATGATCACTGTAATTTGATAAAAACCAAAGGTGTTAATAAATTTTCTTTCCATTTCAGCTTTGATTGCCCAGTGTTTGAATTTATTTACAGTCATTCAATAGTTTGCTGAAAAGTCTAACACAAAAATTAAAATTTTGACATATTCTTTCATACTGGAGTAATTCATTTTCAATTAGTATTTATGGATGTCCCTTTGACTTCAAGTTTCTTCAACCTTTGTTTGGGACCAGGAAAGACAACTCCACAGGGAACAAAAAGTTAGGCTGATTGTTTTGTCTATTTTTTTACCTTATTATGTAAAGATAGAGAGAAAGAGCATTTTACTGTAATGGAGAAACTTTGTTTTTTAATTAATTTTAGAGCTTTTTTTTTAAAAGATTTGAATTTATTTAATCTTTGATTTTTTCTTTTAATGAGAAAAGTACAGTAACATTAGCATAGTACACGGCTGTTTGCCAGCGCTCGCTTAGTTTTCGCCCGGCCTATCAGGTGACACCCGCCGTGCCCCTGTGAACTTTTGACCTGGTTCGGCCAGCCTCCTCGGCGCGGTTAAATTTAGATCTGCAGCGATTGTGTTTTTGTACCAAATCTTATCGGGAAAAATACAATTTGAGCCATAAGATTACATTCTAGAGCCTTAAGAACGTGTATTTTATTAACAAGGATAGTTTATATTAATATGGAATGCCAAACTGTCTCAAAAAATGGTTTTGAAAGAATTTAATGGGGTTTTCTTAATACAGGTTTTTATTAGGTCACGATGACACACATAATGAAAGGTAATAGTAAACCATGAATATCTTCAACAGCCCACGAGTCATAGTTGCAAAAACAGAATTAATGAAAAGACAAAAGGTTCTACCTTGTATTTGGTGAATATCTTGATGGTCTCTGTTTAAGTTCGGCGGTGAATCAAGATTGAAGAATCATTTCATATATTTTCCAATCCGCATGCGATGTTATCCAATCCAGGTAAGAAAAGTTACTGATAACTAGAGGTTCAACTCAAGTAATGAGTGAAACTGTTCATCTTATAGCTAATTTAATGTTGATACATCACAAAAATATATGGAAGTTTAGAATTATTATCGTTTAATACTTCACAAACGCACACTCTAATTCCCTTTTTCATCATTTTATACCTCCACACACACAGACTCTCTCTCTTCTTTCAACTCTAATCCTTTTTTCATCCCCTTTCTTTCTCACAAACTTTTCTCTAGAATTCTTCTTCTCATTTTAGTTTCTTCTTCTTGCTTACGGAGGATTGCTCTCTCTTTAGTTTTCTTCTTCGCACAGGTACATTTACTTCCTTTCTTAATTGTAATCATATTCTTTTTTAACTCTCTTCGTGCACCTCTCTCTCTTCTCTCTCTCTCTCTCTCTCTCTCTCTCTCTCTCTCTCTCTCTCTCTCTCTCTCTCATATATATATACATATAACTGTATCTATGTTATGGGTAAGTTTTGGTAAATCAATGTTTTTCGCTTAAGTTTGTCTTTCTTTTTTTGTGTGGGATAAGTGATTGTAAATGTTTCGATGTTTGGAGAAGGTGAGACTTCATTGTGCTTTGTAGTTGACATGCTTTATCTTTCATCGTTTGTGTTCTTTTTTGTATTTTTCCTATTGTTGAGTGTAAGAGTTCCCCACCCTGTTCTCCCAGTAAACCCAAACCAAATCTAAATCTTTGTATAAAAGGTATGCAATGATGCTCTAAAACGTGGTGCTTTGGAAGAATTTTGTCTGGAAAGTGTCTGCGGTAAACTGCCATATAATGATCTACTGCTTGCTGTATTTGTGGTATGTCGCTAGAGTGGATTGGATCACAGTGTGAAACTAATTTGTGGACTCTCGAAAATGCAGCGTTAATACATTCTAGTTTTGTTTTAAGAATAAATGCTTTGTCTATAATGTTTTGATTGTTTGTGCATTTTGTTGTTTCATAAAAAAGATGTTTCGTTAGTTGTAGATGGATATCTGTTTTGAAATACTTGTGGCTGTGATTTCCTATAAAACTACGTCCATGGTATGCTTGTGGTGCAATGTTGTTTTTGTTGAGGATAGCATCGAGGGTGCTGCAGATAGGACCACCTCTTTTAATAAGGTCTGTCTTGCCAAAACTATCAATTTCTTTATCTATTCTATCAGCTTTTAATTTCCACTTTTTTTCTTCATAGGAGTTGTATGATACAGTCTGACACGTTCGGGTAAAGTTTAATTTTTTTTTCATGTCTGTCACTGTCAGATAATTTTCTCCATATTGCAAAAATTCCTCAATTTGTTCCGTCTTTGTTGCATCGTCGGTAAAAACCATACGATCAATTTCATCTGCAGCATCCTCAAGCAAAGTGTGGTGTCTTTTTGTAACCCCCAGCAGACAGTGTAGGTATGGTCGTGTCACTCTGTCTAATGGGATGTCTAAAATGGGTTCATGAATGGAGTTGTTGTAGCTAGATGCGTTCTTTTTATCACCCTTGCCAACATTCATAAAACGCTTATTGTCTGTAAAGAGGCTGGATAATGTTCTCTCTGGTTGTGGACCTCGCTTGTATTGGATTTCTGACTTTTTAGTCAGACACCACAAACAAGGATAATTGCCATTGGCACCAGAGATACCGTATATTTTACACAAAAAGTCGTAATCCCCAAACAGAAAAAGTTTAACTTTTTTCCCTTCCCATAATAGATTTGTTACATCAACAAGCTGCTTCCTAATCGTCTCAAAAAATATCTCCATGTTTTCCCTAGAATCTTTAATATTAGCCATAGCAATCAAAATGTTGTTATCTTTAGAATTTGGATTTTTCGTGTTAACAAGTGCCAAGCTAAATTTCAAACTACCCTAACCATGATCCCCTCCAACTTTCACCCACACCTCACTTTCAGGAATGGCTCCATCATGCCATGTCAGACTCTCTTTCTGATTCTCTAGGAGTTAGGTGAGTCTCACCATTGGTTTTCCAACCAACCCCTTGCCAGCAGAGAATAAGAGCTCAGTGACTCATTGCCAATCAACTCATTTGCGACCTTTCTTTCCGCTCCCTCATGAGCAATCCTTACCCCACTTTCTCTCATAAAATGTCTCAGCTCTCTTTGTTGAGAGTATGTAAGCCCCACAGCTTCTTTCATGGCAAGGGCATGGTGTTTGTCTATGTGAACTCTGCTTTCAAGGCCGGTTTTCTTAAAAACCTCCCTACATACTGGATTTGATAATCTGTTGAGTTCATGTGTATGCTGTTTTTGTGTTGCTTCTTTTGATGTTCCTGCTATTGCTTCTCTGGTTGTCTCTATATGTTGCGATCGTTTTCTTTTAGTGGATGCGCTGGAATCTGCTGAGGATTTTCTAGGATTTGTAATTTTCATGACTGAAATAGGTTGTCCTCTTGTTTTGCATGTGATAATGCTGCTGTTTGACTGTGCTAGCTTTCTCTTTATAAAGTTTGTGTGCTGTTGTTCTTCCATATCTGTTAGAGGTGTATGTATGTCTGGCAGTTGTTTTGGTTTAAAGTCTTCCTTAAACATTGGAGATGTGGCACATTCTACTAATATTAGTTTTTGTCGTGGTGGAGTTGTTTGTGTTGTGGATTGACTAACAGTGCTGCAGTTTTGGTTATATGTTGATATGTTTCTTTCCTTGGTCGCAGTGTGAGCAGGTGTTGGGGATGTGAACTCACTGACTTCAGAAGTCTGGTCAATCTTATCGCTATGTGTAATGCTTGTGGCTGAGCTATCAATGTCTAGTGTTGTGCTGTCAGTCAAATCATCGTCAGATAGTGCAGTGTTTATGAGGGCGCCATCAATGTCTAGTGTTGTGTTGTGTGCTGAATTATCATCTGTTGGTGTAGTTTCTGTGCTTGGTTTCTCCATGTCTAGATCTAGTGTTATGTTGTCTGTTAACTCCTCATTTGCTGTTGTAGCTAGTCTGTTGTTTGTCTGTTTAAATTGCCGATTCCCCAAACATGTATTATAAAATTGAACACACACGACACACTCACTTTCACTCACGTTCACATCACATTCAACCCACATTTTTTCTGCCTTGGCCGCAATCATCAGAGCATTTTCTAACGTTTCTTCACTACCCTGTTTTTTTAAATTTCCCATTTTTTTTAGACATTTGTAACAAAAAAAATATTTAGGTTGAAAACCATTGTGTCTTTGGACATAGACATTAAAAATCATCAGAATGTCAGAGGTAAAGTCACCACATAAAAGTTTTTTCCTGTTTCTCGCCTTCTCCGCCTTGGTCAAAACACGATTGCCACACAATCTACACAGTTTGTTAAGTTTTTGTCTATGGCTTTCTGTAGAATGCTGCTCCATTTTTTAAATTTTTTTTAAAACAATGAAAATATTATGAGTTTTATAGGAATAGTTTTTTTTCTCTCGGTTGAACAAGATAACTTTAAGCTTTTAGTTATCTTTAAATATGTGTTGAATCGTCAGAATATTATTTTCTTTTGCATAACTGTACGTGGTAGGAATCTTTTCAGGCTACACACTGAATGACACAAGCAAGAAAAAAAATCATTAAAAAAAAACTAACAGAGAGACCATTTAGCTATTTTCAAACACATGTCATCAAATCCTAAGTAAAGTAATGACACTATTTGTTTTTAGAACAACCGCGGGGTGTTAATATAAAAAAAATAAATAGAAAATTAATTGAAATTTAAGAGAAAATTTTGTACAAAATCACGTACCACAGAAAGTAATGAATAAAATCACAAAATGAAGAGATGTGAAAATGAATTTTAGTCCGTCTTGTAGTGCAAGAGAAGATCTTTTAAATGATATTAGACTTGACTATGCTTGAAAATTAGGATTTGGTGACTAAGTTAATGGAATGTGCGCATTTCCGACCAATTTCTATTGTACAAGCCGGCGCCCGCGATGCATAGGCACAGACCCCAATAACGCCGGCCCAGCCTGTCAGATCAAATTACCGGCAGGTGATAAATCTACGCCTGCCAGCCACCCGTTTAAATAAAATCGTCTCATAAGCACAAAGGGGGTTCTCGCCGGTCCCCAAAACTAAATTCCTGCCCTGAGCGTTAGAGCAAACAGCCGTGAGTAATAAAAGTGACGCTTACCACAAATTTTTGTTGATTGGGATCCAACCTTCGTTGAGAGAACCTTTACACAGCAAAATACCAAGGCCACCCTATTAGGGAAAAAATATTGAGAAAGAATGTTTACCAAACATAAAAAAAGCCCAAAAAACATAGAGCTAAGACAAAATAAAAAAAGAGCTCTCCTATCACTTTTTTTTTCTTTACGACCCTCAAAATTTCTGTGGGAATCATAAAAAATGTAGATGCATCAGAATTCTGAGAAAGCAAAATAATTATTAAAAAAAAAATCCTCCTTTTGGACCTCTAAATTAAATTAAGAAAAAAATGTGCGTTCTTCAAAAATATTATTTACCCTTTCAGTTCTATGTAAACAAGGGAAAAATATAGAACACGGACATAATATGCAACATTATAAATGTTTGAAATGGCATACACTTCTAATCAGCAAGAAAGATGGAAATAATTAGTGGGTACAAAAGAGGAGCATGTCTTGCACTTCTGTTAGAGAAAAGACAAGCTTTAAATATATTTCTTTAAAGACTTACTCTAAGTAAGTTCGCTTTAAGAAGTTTTTCGAAAGGGCTCTCATACAAAGCAAGGTAAAAAAGGTTACTTTTTATCATCTTACCAAAACCAGTGACCAGATAAAAAATCTGCGTGATCGCTGCACCCAGTCGGTGTAGACAAACAAGATCTTTCCAGCCTAAATGAAAATGAAGTATCATGAAGCTTGGATAAAATCTAATGAAAACATTTTATGCCATTAATAGATTTTAAAAGGCATTCAAAGTTCATAACAATAGAAAAAGGTCCATGAATAAAATACAGTGGTCTACGCCTAAGAACTCTTCCTTTGGGACACAGGAAAAACTGACTCTTATCAGATTTCAAGCAAATTGATCCTGCGCAGGACAGTGGTGACAGAAGGCATGGCCTCTTTGATCTTGCACATGAACCCATGCCTTCCCCTCTACACCACATGACTTGAATTCTTTGTCACTCCCAACTCTAAGGACAATTCTAGATATGGATAGAATCAATCAACTCTGTAGATAAATCTATGAAGCTTTAGAGATGGGAAATATTTTTACAGCCCTCCTCTTTTAAAACCAAGTTTATAATCACAGATTTTGACTCAAATAAGTGTTCTTAAGTTCTAAAGATAAAAAGACAAAATATAATGTTTCACAGCGACAGAGGATTTCATAGATGGAGTAGGTTCTAAAACAGGTAAATCTTTGATGTAAATCACTGTTTTTTTATTCTGTCTGGACCATAAAAAAAGGTTGAAACATTGGTTACAGTACTTCATTGATGAGAGAAAAAAATTTTTTTTTATCAAATTTAATTCAAATAAGGCACAATCCATATAAGTCAACTTTTTTGAAAACTTTATGACAATGACCAAGCAGAATTTTCATTTCTCAAAGGTTATTTTAAAAATAAATAAAAAAAAAAAAAAACAACAACACACACACACAGAGAGAGAGAGAGAGAGAGAGAGAGAGAGAGAGAGAGAGAGAGAGAGAGAGAGAGAGAGAGAGAGAGAGAGAGAGAGAGAGAGAGAGAGAGAGAGAGAGAGAGAGAGAGAGAGAGAGAGAGAGAGAGAGAGAGAGAGAGAGAGAGAGAGAGAGAGAGAGAGAGAGAGAGAGAGAGAGAGAGAGAGGAAGAAGAAGAAACAGAGCAAGTAAAATAAGAAATCCAAACAAACCTGTAGACCAAGAAAACATAAAACACATGAGCTCAGAGTTCCCAGCAAGCCCTCTGGATCATATGGCATGGTGCTTTTGTAAATTTCCTGCAATTTATGTATAATCATATGATAGGTATAGAACTTTTGACAATTGTACATGTGTAACTGCATACCTGAAAATGTGATCCCTCTCATTTCTGATTGCAGCTCAAGAAATTACTACAACAGCCAAGTGAAGCATAATAGATGTAAGCTAACAAATTGAAAGAACTTTATCAAGAGTTTTTGCCTGGTAAGATGAAAAAAAAAATGTTTCACACCAAATTCATTATACTCGATTTTTGTAATTAACATTGCATGGTGCTATTCCCATGTCTTCATCCTGATCACACTCACTATTTGTGGACAGACACAAGTTGAGTTGATATAATCTAGTGATTCTGTAATAAGTTCTAAACTATGACACTTACTATGCGAAACCACAAACATTATCTGAATATTAAAAAACATACCACCTCAAGGCACTTAATTATTCCACCTCTTTACTTATTATTCTTGAGTGCACACTTACTTATCTTTGTCAGAGGAAGTGGCATATTTTGTGGCTTAAAGGCAAGTTTAAAACTGATAACAACCTTTTGTTGGGACATTCATCTCCACTACAAGTGATTGCCTAAAAGTTTTGTCTTCATGAAATTTGAAAAAAATATATGTTGTGCTGTTAATTGAGAGATAAATGATTAATTATTAATGTCTTAAAAAAAAAAAAAGAAAAATACATTCTTTAATTAAAGCATGAAATTCCTTAAACATCCTCCTTGTTTCACACAGGAAGAGTTAACAACAGAAACTTTATGCCAAACCAAGATTTTTCTATGCACCAAATTTCTTCAAATATTCGTGTCAACCTTCAGATTATTATATCACTCTTTTTTAATTTTTTTTTTCCCTCATTAACCACATTGGCTTTTTATTTCAACTAGTTGAAAGTCAGTTACCTTGGAAGTAGGGCTGGCATAGATATGATTATTTCCGAATATTTTACGATCAATGTAGCCAGAGGCACCTCCAACACAATTGAAATACTTCGCATTCTGCTCAAGTCCACCTGGTCCCAGGTAACCTCTAAACAAGTGATAAACAAGAAAATATAACTTGAGAATGGAAAGATAGGAGATATTTAAGTACAGCCATGAGAGCTCAATTAAAGAAAAAACCTACAAAAACAAATAAGGGTGTAGCTGATATGCCATATCTTAAGCTCCAATAGCTAATTCTCTAGTGACGTAAGATAAAATTAGTTTGCCTACCTAAAAAAATGTTTCAAATGCAGCTCATTATTTACTTATTGTATGTATTTCTTTGAATTCAGTCATGATGAAACGCTACTACTTAGATGAGAGCCAAGTTGATGACACTCAAAAAGTGGAACTAAAGAATATCAATCACACATGCGCTCAGCAGATCATTAGGAGAAAGATATAAGATTATTTTAGAACTGGGCCTCTTCACCATAGGTTTCTGTGAACAGACACAATTCTAAAGAAGAGTCCAAAGTCATAATAATTCTTTGTTTAATATCATGTCTATAGATTTTCATATCAGTCAAGCAACAGAGAATTTGTGTGTTTTGCCACGTAATGAAGGGTGATACTGACTATGAAGTAAACACAATTCTCCCCACCTGGGACAACCTGGCACTGGCATCGCCATGGTGATGCTGAGATGCAAAGCCACAAACAAGAGGTTGACGATCCACTCTGGCCAAAAACGAGTGATGTCACGAATTCCTGGAAACTTGCCCACCTCAAAAGAGAGAATTAAAAAATGTCCAAATTAAGCATGAGGATTATTGGAATTAAAATCCAAGGATAAAATCACAGCTGGTGTATTCTATGCCAAGGAGTCCAAAGTTGTCTGATTTTCAGCATTGAACTTGCTACTCTTAATTTCTACATCAGAAATTATTAGAATATCTAATTTTTGCGAATTTGTTCACTTATAATCAGGCATAATTGTCTACATTTCACCGTTTCATTGCGAAACCTCAGTATATTTAAAAGGAAAAATGATAATTAATGTTTGCATAAGAAAATGAATCAATGGCAACAGTTCAGCTATCAGAGTGAATGAGTAACTTTAAGATAAATGAAAGAAAAGTTTATCTGATAAAAACAAGGTAAACCATAAGTCTTCAAATTTTTTTCAACTGTGCTGTCCAAGAATCAATTAAGACAAAAGGCATATGATAAATGTAAAACATGGTAAATGTGAAGTAGTTATGAAGATCCCTGTAATAAAAAAAAAAAACCAACTTCAAACACTCTTTTTAAAATCATCAAAGTGTTTTGAAGAGACAATGTTTTCCCTTTACATCTGCAGAAACTGGAAGAGTCTGTTCCGTGAAACATAATGTAAAATTATTGCAAACTGTTGAGAATATCTGTAAATATGTATGAGTGTTTTGAATTTCACCAAGCCAGTTAAACTGTCATGCACTTTTACATTCCTCAATTGCTTTTCTTTTATGTTTTGCTTCCTTATGGTATTCAATGTTTTACATGTTTACTATTTGCAATTTCATTTTTCACCAAGTCTCTTTAATCTGAGTAGTTGCATATTTGATATTCATACGCATATAGAAGTACACTTTTCTCCCAACTAAGTAATTCTTTTAAGGCACTGCATGGATGCTGTACATAATTATCTACTATCCATATCATATAATGTTCAACAAATAAAATTTTAATAGCCCTAAGTGTGTACAAGATAAATTACAAGAGCACCGCTGAGCTGATGTAGCCGCTGATTTTTAGGCCCTGTCACTCATATAAATGATTATTTTTATTATCATTATTATTATTGTTATTATTATTATTATTGTTATTATTATTATTATTGTTATTATTATTATTATTATTATTATTATTATTATTATCATCATTGTTATTGTTGTTGTTGTTTTTATTATCACTAATAGGGAATGCACTTTCACAAAGTTATGCTACCTAGCTGGTAGTCATGAGCTCTACTTTAAGTTGTTGTATCAAGCAATAGCATCTGCAAGATTGCTCAACGGTGTGAAATTTGAAGTGAAAAAAAGTAAAACATAAAATGAGTATATGAGGAAAACAAACTTATTAAGTTCTGATGAGATCTTCAAAATTCTTTTGAATATTGAACAATACTTCCAAGAAAGGGACATAACTCATTGTGAAATAACATTCCCTCTATTACAATTATCTAATATAAATGAATAGAGTGAAGCTCTCTTAAATTAAAAGTATTTGAAGCATAGTAATTGGTTAAAACGAAAGGATATTTGATCCCCAAATAATTTCTTTCTTCATCAGTAAGGTTATTACAGTCCCTGAAATTTAGGTTTACAGCCTTCCTGCCACCTGTATTATTATTATTGTTGTTGTTGTTGTTGTTGTTGTTATTATTATTATTATTATTATTACTATTATTTATCAAGGTACATACAAAGCGACAACTAAAAAAAATATTGCAATTTGTGGTCTTAATTAACAATTCAACAGCTCTATTTTAGCCTGCATCATTTTGCTCTCGCTTACCAACACACTTGGATATAAAGATATAGATTTTGTCAATGCACCTGCAAAACATAAAAACAAAAGCTGCTTCTTGGCTGCAAATGCTAAAACTGTTGCTACAACAAAAACCACAACACTTACTGAATTGATTTCTCATAGTCAGGTTACAAACTTATACATTCCTTTCTTATAATTGGATAAAAACTTTATCTCGAACTCACAACTTCAAGTCATATGCAATGTATACAAAAATATCCAACAGCCAGTCCATGTGAGTGGTAAGTTGCTCATATCAAATTAAAATTTTTGATATACAGAACAGTGAATTATTCCAAATTGATAAATAGTGATTTTATCAAAACCCTGTGAAGAGATAAGCAACCTTTCATTTAATGAAAAAAAAAATGAAAATGAAAAAGAAGGATCTATGAGCTTAAAAAGTTTTGTTTCTCCAAAATAAAAAAAAAACAAAAAAACCTGACACCTGACTCCTACAAACTGACTGCATAACATACAAAAGCAATGTAAAAAAAAATAACAAAACACCAAAAACCGAAAACAGAGCAAAAACAAAAACAACAATAAACATCAAAGATATAAGAGAATATGTGAAATAACCAAATCCATGAAAAAAAAATAATTATGTTTCCATTATCCCAGGTAAGTCACATTGTAAACCATTTTAAGAATAAATCCTGGTGCATCTCTTCAAGGATCGTGAAACAAACATAACAAAAACAAAATCAGAAGTCTATGTCTCTGTTCTTAAGCAAGAACTGTAAAAGGAATTTGGATGGACAATATGTAAAGCAATCTTGACTAAAAAAAACTGCTGTGCAAGCTACACCAAAAAAAAAAGGGCTAAAATCTGAAAATAATGAAAGACATTCGAGGTAAATGTATTGCATGTCCTGTAAAATACAAAATTTTTATTTTCTATTTACATTGGAAACCTCAAAAACCGAAGTATGCAAATTTCTCATAAACCGAATTTTGCAAGATGATAGATTATTTTTTTTCTCTTTGGCTTTGTTAAAATTGGACCCGTATTTCGAAGTCTTTCCGATTCAATTCTCTTAATTCGAAGTCAATACCACCCCATAAAGCATTACAAAAGTACTACATGCATCTCTCAAGCAGCAAGCAATGCTAATTACTGCCCAAGAAAAGCTGATCAGTGTGCTATCTAATCAAGAAGGGAGTGAATGCACTAACAATTAAGTGCCAATAGCAAATGTGTACTGATACTGATAGGAACATGGGACAGGAGTACGGGAGGGTTGCTCGTTGCAAGCACAGTACACACTCACTCAATGAGTCATAGATTCTGTTATACACAATTTTGTAATTGAAATACTCTTAATTCAAAGATTTAATCCATTCCCATACAATTTGAGTTATGAGGTTTCCACTGCAAATACTTTAGGGTACTAAAAACCACGGATGGCTAGAGGCGAAGGACTCTAGACCTATTTTCTAGGTTAGCTGTTACATTGATTTAATATCTTCATTCTAAATAAAACACACACACACAAAATATTGAAATTTGAAAAAATATCAATTTGATTCCAAAGAGAACCTTGGCTTTTTAACCAAGGAAGTTCCAGGATACCAGCACCACCACCACCACCACCACCACCACCACTTCATAAACTCTTTAAAAAAAAAGTGGACATAACAAGGATCCTTTGCTTAACAAGTTTGGAGTAGGGGGAAATGAAGATTGTTACACTAGGCAAGATTTGCATAATTGCTAAATTTGCACTACGACAGATACAAATTAAACAGCAAAAGAAGATTAAATATATTTAGCAGTGGAATAAAAGAATTGAACAATTTTTCAAACACATCTAACTCCACAAAAAATGATAAATTTCTATTGTAGCCAAATTCTTTACTTCTCTGTCAGTTTATCTATTTTTAATACTTATTAAAAGCCAAACTGGGCAATAACTTTCAGTTCCTCTTTGAGAGATGCATGAGACATTTTTAGCAATGAATATAATTATCTATTAATGTGCTCTTCAAATGAGCTGCACTACATTTTTAACATGTGAAAATCTGTCACCTTTCATGCAAAGAGGAAAAAAAAAAGAAAGTCATAGTCATAACAAACAGAACATAAAACATCAAAGCACTGTTAAGTTTGAATGATACTTGGTGGTTGTTGGTGTTATATCAGGAAAAAAAAAACTATTCCAAAAAAAGAAAAATCTAGGCCAACTTAGAATGACGCACTGCATTTACTGCTGGTGGGTTAGTGACAGTCAGTTTTAGATTTGCCTTTTCTCACCTTCCATGCTATGTCTGTGTAGCTGTTTCTAGCCAAATTAAAAAGAAGCTGAAAATGAATTTAAATCCAGGGAGATTATGAAGTGTGTGTCACAGCAACTGAAACTAAAAGCTGAACAGGAAAGATCCTGTGTTTTTTTGTTTAATTTTTTTTTTTTTTTTTTTTTGGGGGGGGGGGGGGGGGGGCGGATTGGATTAAAAAAAGCATACGGCAGCACATGAAATTTCCTCTTTTTCATTTCTAATCTTCATGAAAACTTAAAAATAAAAGTAATTTTTTCTAAATCCCTTTGAGCATAGTCCACCTGAGATTATTAGACAGAAGCTTCTGTGGGCTAAGGTTGCCATAATATCCCTTGATAAAGATAAGCACTGAATGATGAATTGGTACAAAGTTTTGCTTTGGCTTTTTTCAGCAGTCAATTCTTTTGAGTTAGTAAATTTGATATCACTCAGGCTCTTTGAAGGAGCTTGTGAGATGCAACACTTAGCAACATTTTGGTCGACATTACAAATGGTTGTTGTGAAAGCCCAAGCTCACAAACTGTTCTTCAGAATCATCCAGTAGTTTGAAATAGCAGGCAGCTAAGCCAAACATGTCGATTGAGTTGCTGTGATGGATATTCAAAATCATATTCTAACTGGCTACCTGATCTTTACAGACTAGGAGGCGGTCATTGTACAGCTAAATTGACCAAACTGTCCACATTCCCTCGTTGACTAGAGCTAGAAAATTTCAAAGATGATTGAAACCATTTCTTCTCACATATGAATAATTTACATCAGTTTAGAGTCCAAGAATCTTCTAAAGTAAATTTTATAAAAAAAAAAAAAAAAAAAAATTATAAATACTCCTAAAGCTCATCACATTTCACTTTGAATCCTGTCAAAATCACCTGCACTGCAAGGCTGTTTGTGGAGGCATACCTAAACTAGTATGATTACATTTTGAAAAACTTAACTTTGGCATACCAATCATTAACATATCAACAGGGTTTATGGCTCTTTGCATAATACACAAACAGGTAAAAAATGCCACAACATACAGACTCCTAGCCAAGCCAATGGTATGTAATGTTCATATTAAAAAAAAGTGATACCTTATTAGAAAACCTATAGAAGGCACAGGCTCTTTGCTGCTGTGTGGTATGGCTAGACACAGAAAATTCAGGGTAAGATCTATAATTTCTCTAGTAAAAGCAACTTGTACTGTTAAAGGTTAAAGTAATAAAATATACTGCTGTTGTCACGGGGACCCGTAATGCTTTGCTGCCCATAATTTACCTCGCAAAGCAGTAATAAAACAAAACAAAAATAAACATTCTAGAAAAAAAAATGGAGACCCAAAAAAATAAAAAGAAATGGAAAGAAGCACAACTGTTGATTTAAAAAAAATATAGACCCCAAAAAATAAAAATAAATGGAAAGAAGCACAACTGTTGATTTAAAAAAAAAAAAGAATTTTATGTGAAGAATAACTAAAGAAAGAAAGAAAAATGAGGGCTGTTGTTGATGTTGCTGTTATCATAATAATTATTTTCATTATTACCTGCAACTTCATTTTAAATAGTTATATTACTATTATTATTATTATTGTTGTTGTTGTCGTTGTTGTTTATTAACATTCATATCATAATGGAAATTATTGTTGTTATTTATATATCTGTTGTTGTGATTAAGCTTAGTATGGAATCATTCAGAGCTTCACACAAAAAAAATTGTTTCTTTATAATTATAGACACACTGCACAAAATTTCTTTTCAAATGCTAATATGGATGTTATACAGTTCTACTGAATAGTTTAACACAAATCAAGACTGGTGTGTTAAAGAGATCATGATGTACAGTCTTCATATACCAAATAAACAAAGGGGGAAAAAAGCTATTATCGGCATTTAAGTATTTTCATCAACTGACTACGCAGCATGTTCTGAAACATATTTTTTTTTTTGTTACATGTTAACTCAACTCCAATACAGGCTGAAATACAAAATAGATAAAGCAAAAGTCATTTCTCAATTCATTTTTTTTTTTCGCTTAAGAGATCCCTACAAACAAAAACTATCTATCAACATATATGAATATTTTAAATTATTTGTGACATTACTAAGGTTAAATGCTCATGAAAGAAAGTGATATTAAAAAAAAAAGATTTACAGAGCTTGCTTTAACAATATATCGTAATTCCTGAGATTCTTTTGAATCATGCCATGACAAATATCTCTCCTTCACTCTTTGTTAAAAGATGTATAGCTTCAAGAGGTTCTGAATTTAAAAAAAATTAATTAGACACATACTGCTACTATTTAACCAGAGACGTATAGCTTCAAGAGGTTTTTTATTAAAAAAAAAAAACTTAATTAGACACATACTGCCACTATATAACCAGAGAAAAAGTGTCCCTTCATGAGGAGAGACCCGCAGAATCACAAAAAAAAATGCACATCTAGATGTCTAGGAATAATCTCAAAGACAAAAACGTGTGTCTTGCAACCTTTCCAAACAAGCTTCAATGTCAAAAAAAACAACAACAAAACAAAACAAAGACATTCTGTTACAGCCCATGCCCACATGTAAAATAGGAAAACAGTATCAAACTTGATTCTTATATAATTCAGGATGGTATTGCTCCTTATAAAAATACAGATAAAAAATATTTTGAAAATTACTTGAAAAAAAAACAACAACAGCAAAATCCCTGACGCTTATATTATTTCTGACATCTAGTTTATTTGGTAATGGTTGCAAGATATTTTGAACTAAAAATTACCTGGTTTGGGTAAAATTGTGGAGTCAGAAACAAATACACCGTTGCTGTAATGAGATAAGTTCCAGCAAATCTTTGCAGGACCCCAGGTATTCTGAATTTTTCAAACTCAACACCTGAAAAAAGATGAATAAAAAATAAAAAGAAACTTAAGTCCCAGAGAATTTGAGTAATTATCATTTATCAGCCGCGAAGAATCCAAAGTAATAAAACTGCCGATTATTTCTATTCTAATGATGTTTTGTCCGATTTTTTGTTAATTTCATGTGAGCAGACAGAAACGAAAAAAAAGGAGGAATTCAGAGAATAAACGATTATAGGTTTCACATGATTATGTCTAAATACCTTTTTTTTGTAGAATATATCCAATAAAATAACATTCTATGTATTTTTCTGTCTTATACATTTAAATATATTATGTCACATGTTAAATGGGCAGCACAGATTAGATTCCACACAAAACTTTATGCAATTACCATTTTAGAATTTGCAGATTTTTTAAACTGTTGACTACTATTTTTCACAAACTGCATAAAAGCTCTCAGATCCTTTTTATTTTTCTTAAGGTAAGCATTAGGTTTATTCATTCCATTAAGAATTATAAAAAGGTATCATGTACAATGGTGCCTAATGGAGAACACAGTTACAGTACACAGCTTAACACTTTGATGTGTTTGATACTAATGATGGTTGTTAACAAACAAAATAACATTAAAATGCATTCAAGATAAAAACTTTTCCAATGAGGTGATGATAAGGTTTCTCAAAAAACCTGAAAAAAAAATGCCTATTATATGGAAGCCTTTACTTTTATAGCAAAATCAATAAACAAACCAGCTCCAGCTGTACTAGGCGACTCCTAGTGATCTCAGTGTCAGAAATGGTAGTTTTGAGTGACATGGATAGAAAAGTAATTCTACATACTAAATTAGCACAAAACTCTTAAACAAAAGATGGGTGCTTGAAAAATCTTTATCAACTGTTTAACTTGAGAAAAAAAAAAATGTATACCATTTCTCACGCCAAATGAGTTGATAAGCAGGCCCAATAGAAAGAGTGTGGCTGAGCGCCTGACAATTTTCGTAAACATCTTCCACCTCGGCACATTGCGACGAATCTGACTCTGGAAACTGAGAGCCATGGCTGTGCCCATAATAAACACAAACCTAGGGAAGATACAAAATATGTTAGCACTGCTTTGTTTTTTAAATTTTATATAGGTTAAGAACAATATTGATTCAGGGATATATAATGTAATGAGATTTACTTCAACAAGTGATAAAAAGTAAAAATTTTATTGTGCTTTGTTGCCATAGATTAAAGTTATAAGAATGGGCAAAATGGTAAGACAAGAGGGCAAACTGAAGCTTAAAATGTATAAAATATTACAACCAATTAGAAATGGAAATTGCCAAATTATAATTGCCCTTGAAAGGAGCAGGGGTAAGCAGTATTTCTGAAGGGTAACTTTTCAAATTTTGTGTGTGTCTTTCTAATAAAGATTCATCTGTAACCTAGAGCCTCAATCAAACTTATAAAAGATTTAAGTCTGCTGACATGTTTACAAGGGTCAAGCTAATCAGTATTGTATCTTGTAGAGCTAACCTCATTAATATCAAAAGCCTGATCATGTGCTATCTTTATCTATATATAAATTTCTTATTTCTTTCTCGTAGCCGGTCCTAATGAGTCTGATGTCAGAGCTCTCAATAAACAGAAAAGCAGTATTTCCACATAGGCAAAGTCCTCTATTTCTTACATATCAAAGGACAAAAGCTGCAGGTTATTTCAGAGCAATAAAATGATTCAAACAATTTTCACTGCTAAGAAGGTAAGAAAAACGCAAAGTCCTAATTATCAGCACTTTTGAATGTAAAGCTAAAACAGAGACATGTGTTTTATCTGGACTGGGTGCAAAAATGCACACAATAATCCGAAATATTCTGGATTTTTTTCCCACTTATATCTTGGGACACCTTTTTAAAATACAAGATGTCAACTTTTGTTGTAGCTTTGATGCCCAACAGATTATCTGTATTGGCACAGTAATAACACCTGATTGCAGTCAGTTTGCAAATATTGGGTTCCAGTATCAATATAAATTAATGTACTAAATTTTATCTTTCGCCTGCATCTGTCATTTAATACATCGTGTTTAACGCTCTAAAGGAAACACATTTTTTGAAAAGGGTAAGGCTCACCAAGGAAAAACAAGATCAGCTACGGTAATTCCATTCCATTTGCTGTGTTTGAAGAACCAATAATTGCCACCACCATAGTTTACAAAGATCATGATGACGATAGAGATACTGGGGAAAAAAAAGCATAAAGTATATTTTGCTATTAAGTGTTGTATTTTACAAGTCATTAAAAAACAAAAAAAAACAAAAACAATTCTTTGATCATTTAAATTTTTTCTTTAATCAGAGAGAAGTATTTGCAATGCAAAAGCTTCAGAAAGACTTCTATTCTCAAAGTTTGCAGAAGCAAAACTTTTAAAAACTTGAAAAAAAAAACAACATTATGCTACGGTGAAGTATTTCAACTGCAATAGAATGCGAAATCATGCAAAATCTTGACCATGATATCTTACTAAATAAGTGATTAAGAGATGAAACCTAAAAATAATTTTTTTTTTAATTTCACAAATGGCCCAAGCATGGATCTAGATTAAAAAGGGTAAGGAAAATTAGGATTCTCAGAAGAAAAAAAATAGAGCACTGAAGTTAGCTTGAAAATTTTAGTTATTTTAATAAAGTTTATATATTTTTTAAAATTGTAAATTGCATTTCTGATGCTTGATTATGATTTAAACTAGAAAAACTTCTCACCTCTGCATTTTATTTGATATGCTTTTTTTTCATTTATTTTATTGTAGACTGATTCAGGTTCGATTATATATTCAAACTCTATTTCAATTAGTGAGGAAGCCAGTGAAGCACTACATTGTATTGTCCCTCGCATCACAAACTAAGCAAGTAAAAAAAGCCAATCCTACAGATAAGCTCATACAGCCTACTGGTACCTCAGTCACTCAAGATAATAAATATCAACATAACCTGTTGAATGGCTTGCTTCAGTGCACCATAAAAAGTGTAATAGCTTTGGAGAAATACTCTGTATTATTCCCAGTATCCAATCACACAAATGTGCACAAATGTTCACCTTCCATTTTAAGCTAACTTTATTTTATTATTATTACCAATAATATTCTAGTTTATTTATTGTTATAACTTTAATATTCATAATGTTGCTGGGGAGGTGTACAAAAGTCAGTGTAAGGCATTATTATTGTTTTATTAATTTTTTTTTAAAAATATGAGGGACAACACTGGTGTATCGTTCGTTTCTTAAAGATTAGTTAATTCATTGACAATACTCTTAAGCAGTTCTAAATGGCCAAAAACGGTGATATTTTTTTTTTCCTCAAACTTGCTTCCACTGTAAAAGTTATTTCATTTGCTAGTTGATCACAAAATGTTTATTTTGGAATTAGTGATTACACTTTAAGGTTGAACATGTGACTTTGATTCTAGAATTCCCTAGGATAAAATTTGACCTTCATACAATGACATTTGACTCTCAAAGGATCTTTTTGTAAGTAAAAAACTTAAGACACCATTATATGTTACCCTCTGAAAGTATCCAGAGATTTAAGACGCTCTTTTGTGGGTGGAGGTGCAATACTCTCTGAAGAAGGTGTTCCATCATCCACAGGATTGATATTAGTTGGGCTGCCTAAATCCTATTGAGATATGGAGGGAAAATCTATCACAGCAGCAACAAAATAGTAAGCCCAATTGAAAGTCTCAAAGTAATAAGTATTTCATGACAATTTTCACACAATCATTACAATTCTTTTTCAATTTTTAGTATGCTTGTGAGAAATATTGAATGTAACTAGATAGGCTCTATGGATTTGGACTGGATTCATAATTTTTGTAAATACCAACAGTGACACTTTTTTGCTCCTTTAATCTCAAACTTCCCACATGAGAAAAGTGAAGGCAATCAGTTATAATTTAGCCTCAAACATCCATGAGATAAAGACCAAAATTATAGTAAAAAGTAATCAGCTTAAGGCTTAGAGCTGTACTCTTATATTTTTACGAAAAGTCACCTTTCAATTCACCACTAAGAAAAGTTGAAATATGCCTTTAATTTCATTTTAATAGATGATTTAACTGCCTTAGGGGCACATGATATTCAAACCTATTATATTTTAAATGCACAGTGAGTATCCTAAGCTCTTACAGCCATCATGCTCTCCGTACTCCAGAAGCACAAAAAGAGATGAATGTAGCCTTTCCTGAAAAGAGTTAAAGGTTGAATGAAAATGGACAATAGGTGAGTCTTGTATTTAAAATGAAAAGTTGTATTTTTCATGCTAAAAAAGTTCATGGCTCGAATTTTGACACAACAGAGAAATTACACCATGCTCATTCCCTAATTGCCCAAATCATATTTTGAGAGTATCAAGATATCTTACCCATTGAAAACTTTAAGACTGGGCTCCTAAATCTATAGCTAAAATACAATAAATTATATTTTGCCATTGTGTAAAATAGTGATCTTACAAAAAAGAATATTCCAAATACAAGATTTTTTAATATGAAAAAAAAACCACATTTTCTTCTTGTTTTTCTCAAAATATCCAGAAATAACTTGTGCAAATATGGAATGAGTATTGAAATTATCTACCAACTCTACAATTCTCTTTATTTCTTGCAAAAAAAAAAATCACACAATGACTTTTTTAAATCCCATTTGTTACCTTGCACTTATCTGATGATTAACCATGATGCAACAGCAGGAGGATGCATTCTGCTGCATCATAGTTAATGTGCTGAGATTATGATTATTTGATACTTCTTGTGTTAAAACTTTTTGGCATTGTGCTATTCTTTAACAATTTATTTCCTTTTAGTTTGATCAACTTCTTGTAAAGCTGAAGGTAGGTAAAGCCAAGAACATTGAGGCAAATTTGGATGTATGGTGGAGGTGCTTGCGCTAAGATATCTTATGATAAATTTAGTAAATGAATTATTTTCATCTTTTCTTAAAACCTCATCAAGATCTAGTTGTAACAGAATATATACTAAAAATTGCATTGTGGAATACCAGTATTACTCTTCCATTTCTTTCTTTTATAAAAAAAAATTTGCAAATCCAATTTGAAATTCTACAGAAGTCTATTTGGACAGAAATTCTCTCTCACACACACGTATACAAAAACAAACCAGCAAATAAACACTTGGTGAAAAAGATTTATCCAGAGCTGCCAACCCGTGTTCCTCTAATAGACATTCTGAGAGAAAAAAAGAGGTACACAACAGAGTTTCTGCTTTTATCACACTCAGATATGGCGGGAATATCTATCCAAATGCAGGATACTTATAACGTCTGTCTATTCCTCACTTTATAACATTAAGAAATTCCAACAACTGAAGCTTACTTGTATAGGTACTTTCCACATGCCCACAGGATTGCTAAGAAGATGAAGATACCAATGGCCACATAAATGGCTGGTTGGGGAAAAAAAATGAAGCGTTCTCCAATGATAGACAAGGAATAAATAATGCGACAGAATGAGAGTAAAAAAAATGCGGATTTCTTCATGATTCAAAACTCCTGCTTTAAACTTGTTGCGTCTAAGTTAATATCATATCTGCTAAAAAGTCCAATTCTACGGAAAGCAATATTAATGAGGGAATTTTATGGCCGTTCCTTTAATTCATTTCATGTACTTCAACCTATTTCCTACAAGATAATATTTAGTTAGAGTGTCTCCTCTTTGTCACAGCTTTGCCATCACACCACAGAACAGGTTTAAGAAGCTAAAACAAACACCGTATCAGTGCATGGTTGATTGAAAATAAAAGGGTTGTTACATATTTCATTTTCAGTTCATATTTAAATTGATAAATATATATGTGTTTGAAAAATTTAGAAACTTGAAAATATCAAAAGCGACACCTACAGAATGGCCATATTATGATGTGAATTTCTAAAATAATAAAGTAAGTGCTATAAGTGTTTTTTTTTAAGTAAGCAAAAATTCCTAACCAAAATGATTAAAAAGAAATCTTTCCCAAGGAAATCTCCAAATTTGAATTATGTGAAACTGCTTATGTAATTTTTTTTTCTGCGCCTCCAACCACCCTCCCACCCCCCTTTTTTTTTTATAATAACCTAAAATGTCAGAATCAATCATAGTATATAATAAAGATGGGGGAAAATGGTTGATTAGAGAAAAGCATCTAGTATTTATCAAAATGATATTCTAAGATATGATTACTTTTTATACTTTTTATGATAATCTTTAAAAAAAAAAACACAGGTGAACTCTTTTGACAATAAAATCATGGAAAAAAAAAACATCTAAAAACACACTAAAATAAGAGGCTTACATATGTTTGGATCTGGAGGATTGGTCATGGTCACAAGGTTGCATTTGATATCTTCATCTTGCACACTATCTATATAAATTTTATATTCACCTCCCTCTAAGAAATGCCGGCTAAGATGTGCCTCACTGTTGGATGATAAAGAAATACAGCGGCTGAGGCTTACTCCTTACACCTTGAACAAACTAAACAGCTCATTAAAAAAAAATCAGCTATATAGATGATAATAAAAACTTGAAGCTAAAAATGAAGAAGTTATGAAAAACAAAAAAACATGTACTAAAATGAACATAAATATTTCTAACTTTGCATGCAATCTCAGTCTCATAAATAAAGTATAAAATATATTTTTGTATTTGTTGAGCACAAAAAAATCTTGAAAAAAATGACTGCAGCATAAACGAAAAAAACAAGGGCTGCACGTGAAAGAGTAACAAACTTTGTACCTGCATTTGTCAGTAGCAGGAGCCAACCCATTTTTCGTCTCCAGTCTGACCTCCAATCGTGTTTTCCATCTTGCATCCACTCTGACATCACAACTAGAGTTTGCCCTTGCCACAGCAATCAATTCGCACTGTATCAAGTGGGGGCCAATATAGATAAAATTAAAAACTCTATTTTTGAAATACAGTGAATACAGTGGAAACCTCATAATTTGAATTGTATGGAAACGGATTAAATCTTCGAATTACAAAAATGGCTATAACAGAATCTATAACTCAGTGAGTGTGTGCTGAGCCTGCAACAAACAACCCTCCTCTTCCCGGTCCCACATTGCTATCAGTATCAGTACAGATTTGCTACTGGCACTTAATTGTTAGTGCATCTGCTCCCTTCTTGTTAGCGCACTGATCAGCCTCTCTTGGGCAGTGATTAGCATTGCTTGCTGCTTGAGAGATGCATGTAGCACTTTTGTGATGCCTTATGGGGTGGTATCGACTTCGAATTTAGAGAATCAAATCAGAAAGACTTCAAAATACGAGTCCGATTCTAACAGAGCCAAAGAGATAAAAAATAACCAATCATCTTGCAAAATTCTGTTTATGAGAAATCGAATAATCAGACTTAGGTTTTTGAGGTTTCCACTGTATTTCATGCTGGTCTTTTTTTTTATAAACTTAAATGGCAGAGATCAAGTTTATGCTTCTATTTATTACAAGCTTTCACAACATCTCACAATAATCTTTTTCTTTACTATTTGATCTAGTTACAGATGATGGGCAAACTAACAGTGTGATTCGGTACTGAAACGTCAGCATTGATGAAAGCCTCTTGAAATGTCCTGTATGAGTAAGGCTAAAGGCATCTCTTCTTTATACGTTTAATTGGCATCTCTATACATGCCCCATCATCTTGCTTTTATATTGGGTTTTTACTACCACAAAACTCATATATATGTAGATGTGAACTACACCTGACCGATTTTTAAAAATTATTCACAGCTTCCCTACTTTATAATTTTTTAATGAAGGATGAAAGACAAAACAGAACTAAAAATGATTGAAAAAAAACAACACAGGACTATATAGATCTATTTTATGTCTGCAGTAAATCAAATGTTATGATCAAACTTACCTTATAGCACTGTTCAGACTGCATCATGATCCATACTGGATTTTGGCTTGAAAGTGAAAAGCTATTGCCAGTGTCCACAGTTAGAATAGCAGAGTTGATCTTGTGTTCCATATTATGTTTTTTACATAACGGGGGAATGATGACACTCATATTGATGCCACTAGCACTAAAAACAGTGCCAAGTTGCATAGAGAGTGCCATAAATACTGAAAGAGTTTTCAAGCACAAAAAAACCCCAGTTTAAAGCATATTATATAAAGGCAATAACAGTAAAATATTTATTGGCATACCTAAATTTACTTCTTTCCCTTGTTGCTAAATAGACGATATCCCTAATAAATTTCAGCGAGAGTTACCTTCCTTGAACAACTTGCAAACACAGTCTGGGCTTAAGCTTAATAGTTAGTTTGTTAAGTTGAAATTACTGTTGAGAGACAGAAAATAATGAATTTTATATCTTATCTTCAAGCAATTGATATCTAGGTTAAATCTAGACATAATAAAGTCAGATGAACAAGTAAAATTATTCTTAAAAAAAATACTTTTCAAGATATAAGCACTTTTGTGTTGCTCTAAAATCCGATTTAAGTATATAAGTTTCAATTTCATAGGGTTATATTAAATTGTGAAGCCTAATGTGAGTTGGGCCGATACCTGCAATTTTACCGATGAAAGACGTAAAAACATAGGAACAGATATCAAACCTGCACCTCGATGCGACACCCATTGCCTTGCCGAGACAAGACCAGGCACTTAAACACTAAGCCATCCACAGCTACAAAACGAAATAAATGCTTCAGGAACACTGAATTTCATGCTGGCTTGAATAGGCTAAGAAGTTGAATCACTAAGAAGCAAGGGGATGGATGCTGCATCGAGGTGCAGGTTCAATCCCTGTTCATTCCATCTGTTCCTATGTTTTCAGCCTTTTGTCTTATTTGTCGGTCTCGAGCTACATCTAATATCTAGGTTTGTGGTTAATCTTTCTATACTATTTAATTTCTTTATTTACAGTCACTTGCATCTTTACATCCTTAGATCTAGATCTAGCTTTGTCTGTTTCAGCCTCTAACGTTGTTTGACTGCTAAATGTTTTCCAGTCAAATGTGTGTCTTTCTAAGATCCGTTAGAGGCCACTTTATGTCCTGTAAAACTTGGACTTGATTGTTCTTAGTGATTCAACTTCTTAGTCTATTCAAGCCAGCATGAAAGACTGTACTGTTCCTAAAGCTTCACTTTTGTAATGTGGATGGCTCAGTGGTTGAGTGTCTGGTCTTGTCTCGGCAAGGCAATAGGTGCCCATTGAGGTACAGGTTCGATCCCTATTCATTCCATCTGTTCTTATGTTTTGACGTCTTTCGTCTTAAAATTTGTCCGTCTCGAGCAAGGTTCTAGATCTAGAATCTATATCTAGGCCTATTGTGGTTGATTTTTCTATACTAGATCTAAATCTACATAAGTATATCAATATAGCCTAGATTAATTCAGACGATGATTAACAATATCTTAAAATCCATATGGTTTTCGCGTGGTCATTTCAACTTACCGAAACAAAAAAAAAGAGAAAAAGATTTTATGGAGACTTTGTTTTGAAAAGACCCCATTCTTCGTTGGGAGGACAGCGACATTTTGTTCAGAAGCTTTGTATCATGTGATGTTTCGGTCGGTATGAATTCGCTTCGTCTCTTAGGTCCTCTCCCTCTCAGCAGAAGGCGGTTTATTGGGCGAAATGAGACCGTGCTAAAGATTTATGAATAACTTTTTAAGGTCATATGAGCTGCTTCATAATTATTATTATGTCTATCATCCATCTAAAAAGGACCTTGGCCTATCTTCATGATGTTGATCGCGAGGCCATCCGAGCTCACGTGAAAATGAGCTGTGGGTGAGTAAAATAGATTAACGGTTAGGTTAAGAAGATTATTATTTATCTTCTACTTCGATTGACCAGTTGGCTGAGAGTGAGAAACCAAGGTATACTAAAACTGAATGATTTCCTTCCGAGATAGGAGTGCGTTTACAAAAATAGCTACACTTAGCCAGAGTCTTGTGACTTGGTGTATGCTCGTCAGATGCCTATCTAGATAGAAGTGAGTAGACGTATACTCCACAAAAACCTCTTTTCAGTTTTGCTCATAATGTCACATTTCCTTATCGCACAGTTGTTTCATTTGAAGTAACTACATGATACTACTACTGGGGAAAAAAAAACAAACAAAAAAACAAAACAAAACAAAAAAACACACTCAAAAATTAGATCAAAGATCCTTCATATATTTAGACCTACATTTTAAAATACGCCGATGTTTACGTTTATATCCCCTTATTTTCAATGCATTCGGTATCCTTTCTTTTTTTTTTCCTTTAAATTTAGATTTATAATTTATTTCCTTATTTTCCTTTCATTTATATTTATTTCCAATATTCATAACTTGGTTTGCTAAAATAAGCTGAAAAAGAGAGGGAGAGAAAGAAAAAGAGAGAGAGAGAGAGAGAGAGAGAGAGAGAGAGAGAGAGAGAGAGAGAGAGAGAGAGAGAGAGAGAGAGAGAGAGAGAGAGAGAGAGAGAGAGAGAGAGAGAGAGAGAGAGAGAGAGAACTCGGCGATAATCACCACAAAATTAAAAAAAAGAATCGTATCTCACAATAATTTAAAAGATGCTTTATTGACTGCCAGTAGCATTTTGTCTCGCAGCGAAGCTCTATGAGGTATCAATCCAAAAACAAGATATATAACTGGCAACTGGTCGAAGGATAAAGAACGCTGTTCAATGCATTACATTGATCTAAGGAGGTGTTTTTTCGCTCTTATTTGTATCAAAGAACAAACGTACCAAGTTTCTTGCAAAAGATAATAGCGATTAATATATAAATGATGGTGATAATGATGATCATGATGATGATGATGATAATGATGGCGGTAGCGGTGATGCAGATGATGATGATGATGATGATGATGATGATAGGGTTTTGTGATGATGACAAAAGTTGTGGTGGTGGTGGTGGTGGTGATAAAAATAGAAATGATGCTGATGATGAAAATATAAGATGCGTAAGGGTGAAAATGAGGACACATCATTAATATTTTTATTTCTATGTAAGAATGAAAAAATAAGACGAATTTATAAAAGCTTAAAGGGTTAAGAAGTGAGAAGACATGAAAAGGAATAGGCTTATACAGATTTGACGGTTTCCGAAAAATCAAACAAACCGTATCTTCCGAGCTATCCCGACTTTTTGCCTTAATAGTGAACGCTCACAATTAAAGTCCTGAATATCTGAAGAACCGTACACGAAATGTTTAGGCTTTTTTTTTTTTTGGGGGGGGGGGGGGGGGAAGAGGGAGGAGAGAGCCTTGTAATTTTCACCGGTTTTTCTTTTTTCCATCACGCTAAGTGCTTAAAGTACAGCCCAGACCTTCGTGTTTTGCTAGCTGAGGATATTGTCCGTGACTAAGATTTCATTATCATTTTTAAACTGAGAAGACGATTTAGGCCTACTTTCTTGCAGTAAATCAGATATAAGTAATAGTCGATAAATTGGAGAAATTCTCATTTTCACCTTACATCAATAGAGAAATTTAATAATTTTTCGTGACAGCATTCGTAAACTATTTGGCACTAGCCCAAAACTTGTTTTCGATATTGCTTTAACCTCATTTGCGACTCTAATCCTCAACTCTGTACTGCCTTAACGATAAAGGCACTTAAGCAGCAGTATAAGAACAAGTGCTGCAGTGAAAAAAATCAAGGCAAACTGTACTGGGCTCAGGTTACATTGCGAAAAAGGGTTATTGCGTCTTTAGATGAAATTTGATAAAGAGCCCAATATAGAAGTTTTTAGAATGAAATTACTTTTTGAAAAGTTAAGTCTTAACGGACGCGCGGTTTGATTTCATACTGTATTAGAGTATAATTTCTATAATTATATTCCCTTATTTCACGAAGACTGCATACTCTGGTGCGCCATGATTATTTCGTAAATTTTGTTCCATTTATAATTATTGTCTCTGCTGCTATTGTTGTTTTAGTTGTTAATAAAAGTATTGATTTTGTTATTGGTGCTTTTTTTTTCTGATTACTGCTAAGCTAGAATTACCAGTTTAGACCAATTGCTATAATCTAATTAAAATTTTCCCCACAATTGAAATACATGTACTTACTCCCAGTGTTTCATTTCAATGTGACATAAGGTAAAACGATATATTTACTAATAATTAACAGCTTTTATTCTCTCTTTATATTATATTTTACCAAGCCCAATTTCGTTCTTAATTATTTTTTTCCAATGCTCCAGTTACTTGGAAATATTTCATGATTTTTAAGAGAGCAGTATATTCATTCTGTGAACTCAGGTTGTAAATTTAAGTCGATGTATGTGTGTCTATAGACATGTGATTTTCAAAACTCTACCCCGACCGAGACTGACGCGATAGGCAAAGGATCTTCTTCAGATACATTAAAAAAGGAACTAAAAACAAACAAACGAACAAAACAGAATTTGAAACACCTGTGGGAAGCACGAGTGAGGCTGAAAAACAAGCTGACTCATAGCGAGCGAGCCATGTATTTAGAAAACGTGACTGTAATATCAAATCAATCAATCTTAAACGAAGGATGGAGAGACTTTGGGAAGAAGAAGAAGAAGAAGAAGAAGAAGAAGAAGAAGAAGAAGAAGAAGAAGAAGAAGAAGAAGAAGAAGAAGAAGAAGAAGAAGAAGAAGAAGAAGAAGAAGAAGAAGAAGAAGAAGAAGAAGAAGAAGGAGGAGGAGGAGGAGGAGGAGGAGGACAAGGAGGAGGAGGAGAAGGCAGGTGTGTGTGTGTGTGTGTTGGAGAGGTGAAATGTACGGGGAGTAAGAGTATTACATGAATAGAAAGAGAGGAGGAAAATGAGATAGATAGTCAGAGAGTGAGATAACAGATATAATTTATATATATATATATATATATATATATATATATATATATAAACAGATGAATAATAATAATAATAATAATAATAATAATAATAATAATAATAATAATAATAATAATAATAATAATAATAATAATAATAATAATAATAATAATAATAATAATAATAATAATAATATTAATAATACTAATACTAATACTAATACTAATACTAATGATGATGATGATGATGATAATAATAATAATAATAATAATAATAATAATAATAATAATAATAATAATAATAATAATAATAATAATAATAATAATAATAATAATAATAATAATTTCTAGAACGCCCTCTCCCTAAGAAAGAATCCAGCTTATGGCGTTTTTATATGTAAGAATTTCCTTAAAAAGAATATGACATTGAAGGAATAAAAAATGTTAATAGGTCTACATAAGATGAAACCACAATAGCATTCATGTGTACGAAAACATGGTTTCATTCGTAACTCAGCCAATCTAGCTAGATGATGGGACAAATGCGTTTTTTATCAGCTTTTTAACTCTTCTGAATTTGTGTCTCCCAGTCGTTATCATAATTATGGTAGGCTGTTTCAAATTTTCGGCGCAGCAACTCTTTCGCCATACTTTCCCTCTCGAAACAAATGACCGTGACGATAAGAAACGAGTATGCGTGCGTGTGTGTGAGTGTGTGTGTGTGGTTCGGGCGGCAAAAATTAACAAATATCTAGTGTTATTAAGACATTTATAACATGGAAATTGAAGTTTACTTCTTATTAGAGTGTCGATGATTTAGGAGAAGTCTACTTGGTCCCGCTTTCTTTTGCCTGTTACCACCCAAGCAGCACTGTTTATAATTGGTGCCTTTGTAATCTATCGTTTGGTAAGTTCAAATCTAAAGAATTACAATAGTCCAAGCAAAGGTCTTCTTGATGTTTGGTTCAGGAATTTTGTCATAGATAGACATATAGATAGATAGATAAAAAGAGAGAGCCAGAGAGAGAGAGAGAGAGAGAGAGAGAGAGAGAGAGAGAGAGAGAGAGAGAGAGAGAGAGAGAGAGAGAGAGAGAGAGAGAGAGAGAGAGAGAGAGAGAGAGAGAGAGAGAGTAACAAAGTAATAAAGTGCTAATAAAGCAGCGATATTTAATGTAAGTCCAAACTGCAGAGATCAGAGTAATATTTATTTACCCTCTTGAGTGCATACAGAAATAGTCGCACTTTTTATTTATTTATCTATTTATTTTTTTTTACTAATTAACGGTGTCAAGGTTTAAAGCCCAATCTTATCTTAGTTATTATCCCTACCTTACCGGACCGGTACTTGTTGTTTTGAAAGCTGAAGACTATGCATATGAAGCAGGACTGCTTCATCAAAAAATAATATAATTTTATAATTATAAATACATGATGACTATTCTCAGAAACGAATAAATGAAAAGAACCACGGCGAAATTTCACGTCGGAAAACAATTAGAATTATTTGCTTGAAGCAAAAAAAATCAATCTTACAATTCAGAAAAAAGTTGTAACTATTATTATAATTTCTTTTTTGAACGAGGTTAGTAGTGCCCCCCTCAGCAAAAGTCTGGTTAATTCTCTTTTATTAGTCCAATTATAACAAATGTGTAACACCTAAATCAATACCAGAAAGCAATTGGAAGGCATTGACGTTGGAAATTGTAGCTATAATGATAAAACATTGAAATGTTCCAAAGCCATAATAATTTGTCACTAGATCTGATAGTTCGATTCAGCTAGTATCCTCTATGAGCTCTTTGGTTGCACATTCTATGAAGCCGATTACATATTTTTTTTTTTGCAAAAAAAGTGTGTGTGTGTGTGTGTGGGATATTTCAAAGAGAGACGAAAAATTGTTTCTTGTGAACAGGGCATGTGCCGGTGCGTTTGTTGTGCTTTATATTTTTTACAAATTGTTAGAGAGATCCTGAATGATCTTAATCTTGTTTTGTTATTTGTAATTAATCGTATCAAAATACAATGAATATGCCCTCATAACAAACATTAAAAAAACAAATGATTATGCTCAAATAGTTAACGTAAAAACCTGGTGATTCTGCCCCCATAATAAACATAAAACCTGATGATTCTGCTGACATAATAACCATAAAAAACCTGATGATTATGCTCACATAATAAACAAAAATTAAAAAAAAACAAAAACGGTGAAAGTCTATTTATTTTTTATTGCGACAAGCAATACAATCTTTAACTTTGTAAAATAAAAAATACAAATTAAAAGTGAAAGTAAAATTGTTAATTATATAATAATTTTCAAATAATACTACAACATGTATCGTGAACAAAAATTGCATACACATATCATTCATAAAATAAGACTGCTAGAGAGATTTTGTCAGCTATCGGAAGTTGGACGATTTAGAATTTTCTACACTTTAAGTTATGCTGAACATTATTTAAGGCTTCTATTTCTTTATTTTCTGAAGAAAAATGAAGAAAAAATAGGAACTCAAACTGAAACAATAAGAATCATTTGACAAGAAGCGCAGGTGGCTTTAGCATTAGAGTGTCCAGCTTGATTTACGAAGAGCAAAGGTCTCCTTCGCGGGTTTGAGTCTCTCACTTTGGTTCAGTGCCTTCAGGGCATCATATTTTCAATTCGGCCCTGTGCGACGGCATCTTCTAGATGGATAATGCAAACAGGACATCAGATATCCATCCTGTAGACAAGCTATATCTAATAGAGACATAATTTAATATTAGGTCTACAGGGGCTATAAAACTCTCAATCGGCTAAATTTTTGTAAGATTTATAATAATCAAATCAGCAGAGCTAAAGAGTTAATTGCAGTGGTTGCATTTTCTTATCAGACACATAAACTTATTATGAAATCCGCCAAGGTTATTCTCCTCTGACTACAATTCCAAGTTATAAATATTCACTTACATAATGGATTGAGCAAGAATCACGGTGTAAGGAGCAGAATAAATACTTAAAAGCAGGACTGTGCAGGAATAGTAGTGTGAAGAAAACGAATAGTAACATTTATAGCATCAAAAATATTACTAGCATCATTATTGATAAATAGTAGCGGTAAATGTAGCAACACCAACAGAAGTAGTAGTAGCAGTAGTGGTGGTAGTAGTAGTAGTAGTAGTAGTAGTAGTAGTAGTAGTAGCAGCAGCAGCAGTGGTGGTAGTAGTAGTAGTAGTAGTAGTAGTAGTAGTAGTAGTAGTAGTAGTAGTAGTAGTAGTAGTAGTGGTAGTAGTAGTAGTAGTAGTAGTAGTAGTAGTAGTAGTAATTGTAGTAGTAGCATCAGCACCAGCATCAGCATCCGCAGTAGTAGAAAAGTAGTAGCAGCAGCACCAGCAGCACCAGCAGCAGCAGCAGCAGCAGCAGCAGCAGCAGCAGCAGCAGCAGCAGCAGCAGCAGCAGCAGCCAGCAGCAGCAAGGTTCTGCGCCTGCCAGCAACAGCAGCATGCAGCAGCCTGCAGCAGCAGCAGCAGCAGCAGCAGCAAAGCAGCAGCAGCCTGCAGCAGCAGCAGCAGCAGCAGCAGCAGCAGCAGCAGCAGCAGCAGCAGCAGCAGCAGCAGCAGCAGCAGCAGCAGCAGCAGCAGCAGCAGCAGCAGCAGCAGCAGCAGCAGCAGCAGCAGCGCTGCTCGGCAGCAGCAGCAGCAGCAGCAGCAGCAGCAGCAGCAGCAGCAGCAGCAGCAACCTGCTGCCGCTCTGCCAACCAGCGCCTGCTCGAAGCAGCAGCAGCAGCAGCAGCAGCAGCAGCAGCAGCAGCAGCAGCAGCAGCAGCAGCAGCAGCAGCCCAGTCCGCCGCCAGCACCAGCACCGCCTGTTCTGCCTGCCAAACGCAGCAGCAGCAGCAGCAGCAGCAGCAGCAGCAGCAGCAGCAGCAGCAGCAGCAGCAGCAAAGCAGCAGCACCAGGGCAGTAGTAGTAGCCTAGTAGAAGTAGCAGTAGTAGTAGAAGTAGTAGTAGTAGTAGTAGTAGTAGTAGTAGTAGTAGTAGTAGTAGTAGTAGTAGTAGTAGTAGTAGTAGTAGTAGTAGTAGTAGTAGTAGTAGTAGTAGTAGTAGTAGTAGTAGTAGTGGTTGTTGTTGTTGTTGTTCTTCTTCTTCTTCTTCTTGTTTTTGGTAGTGTAGCAAGGTCAAAAGTATATGGGCAGCAGTAATGTTTGCAGAGGAAGATGTTTACTGTAGCAGCAGCTTTTGCTAAAATAATCTTTTGATGTTTTTCTTGTTGTCCATATAATTATGCAGAACATAAATATTCCTTGTTATGTTGATTAAAATATTTGTATTGGAGGTGATACTTTATGCACAGAAAAAAAACCCTTTCAACGACCATCAATTTCACGAGTATACACATGACAATGCCTACAAAAAATATATTTATAAACACTGTAATTATATTGAAAAATTCTTTTAAACCTGTTGGAATAAAAGAAATTGATACATTAAATAATTATTATGTATATAATGCAACGAAAAGAACTAGAAAAAAGACGAGATATTATTATTAAAAATTCTAAAACTGCACCCAAACTGCAACACCGTTGGGACATATAATTATTTATATTATCTTAAGCACTAGTATTTACTTTCAATTCAATGATGCCCAGTTGTCCAATAACCCATCATTTTGCCAGCTTCTTTTCATCGGCATTCAGACTGTTCTAATAATCAATAGGCTTGCTTTTTTAAATTTTATAAACGTAAGCTATGTCGGGAGCTCAGGATTTTATCAGCTACGAAAAGGAAAGAGGTAGTGGGCATTCTTTTCACAAGCATTGGGGAATTTTTTTTTTTGCCCTGACTCGCACTAATGAACAGGTTTCAAGCCTTCAAAGGGAGGAGAGAGACTCTTTGATCTCATCCTGCAGTGACGGTAAGACCTCAGACTCTGACAACATGTCCAGGATGGCTGGCGCACAAGGCACTGGAGTCTTAGCACTTAATCCGGTTCTTTCCTCGCTCTCGACGGCATGTCTGAGACCGGAAGATGGCGGCGCAGCAACACTCGGTAATCCCCTAACTTGAGTGCTAGAGGTGAGTTTTGTGCCAACAGCAGAGAGCGAGCGTGAGTCGGCATAAGCTGTGGAGCCAAAACTTTGGTTGCTCTCTCTGCTTTGTTGCTGAAAAGTAGGGATTTGAATCTGTCGAAGAATATGTTGCGGGGTTTCAGACAGATTGAGATCATCTGTATAAGAATAACAAGTATTGTCAAGCATAGCGGTTTCCTGTTGGGTAAAAGTAGATTCAACCGAGTTGATGAAATAGTTGTATTGAGGCTGCTGTTCTCCACCCCAAGAGTTATCCCTTAATCCATTGTAAGAAGTACTGGCGTCTTCATGCGCAGAGGTATCAGTGCTGAGCTCCTTTGTCGTCTTCTCGAAATCTCCCAGCAATTCTGCTGCTGGGATATTTCCGGTCATGTTGGAGGTCCGACTTGCGTCTGCCACTATCGAACCTCGATCATCTGGTACTATCGATGAATCTGTCTCGGATGTATCCATAGTTTGCTTTGATAGGGTGCCTTGAATTTCCACCAACTGATAACGCCCATTCTCACGATAGATAACCTTGTATGTTTTACCCATAAAATGTAAAACGCTCGTTTTAGCGGGCTGCCCACCATTTTGTTGAACAATAGAATGGCCTGAGCTTGAAAAAGGGGGCTGACTAACAGCTTTAAGTGTAAGAACTTGATGACTTTGCTGTTGTAGGTTGGATGAGCTGGTAAGTTGTCCCCCTTGAGCGGACTGCGTCGCAGATTGGTTGTCACCCTGGTTCATAGGTACTGTATGACGCCGGCACGAGGGTTTCAAATGAGCTAGAAGAAGCTGCGGCCCTCCAAGGGGATTTCCTACTGTTTGCTTTTCTGAGGGAGAAACGCTGCACTGTCTCGCTCGCGGCTCCGATCTTGGTGAAGATTGAGCGATAGGCCGAAGAGATTCGCCGCTGAACAGCGCCATTGGATCTCTAGCCTCCACCCCAGAGGTCGGGGCATCGTGCAGTGGCTGTGCGGTAGAGCTTGTATTCCCCACCGCTGGTGATGCCCCTGACGATGTGCAGCTGTCACTAGAGTTCTGCTCCATGGCCACTGGATTGTTTTGCAGGGATTGGTCGGTTGAGGACTTCCAGTCACGGAGTTCCTCGGGTAAGTTGCAGCCTGCCTCGATGTGTTGCTGGATCAGTTTCTCAGCTTGCGCAATGAACTCTTTTAGTTTTCTCTGCGTTTCGGTGTATTCCTCGTTTTTTGCTTCCAGAATTTCGTTTTCCTGGAGGAGGAAGAGGATAAAAATGTTTCTTATACTAGATAAAGGCCGGTGTTGTTTTTTTTTTTTCGGGCTGATATGGACTTCAATTTAATTATTCGCATTCTCTTACATTTTTTTGTTCACTATGACCAGAATGTCAGATCACAGATAGACAAGTATAAAAGGTCGGGAGGATAGATGGATAAAATGGATAAATAGATAAGCAATGAAATATAATTATGTGCGGAGATGAGCATAGAAAATAGGTAAAATAATACTTAGATAGACAGATAGACACACAGACTGAAAGATAGATCAATAAGCAGATATATAGATAGATAGATAGATAGATAGATAGATAGGTAGATAGCCAGGTAGCATTGGGCGATCTTACCTTAAATTTCTTGGCATGCTACACTAGTGTTTCAAACAGATAGGCATATAGATAGATAGAGAGGTAGATAGATAAATAGATAGATAGATAGACAGATAGATAGATAGACAGATAGATAGACAGACAGATAGATAGACAGACAGATAGATAGATAGACAGATAGATAGATAGACAGATAGATAGATAGATAGACAGATAGACAGACAGATAGATAGACAGACAGATAGATAGATAGATAGACAGATAGACAGATAGATAGATAGACAGACAGATAGATAGATAGACAGACAGATAGATAGATAGACAGACAGATAGATAGATAGACAGACAGATAGATAGATAGACAGACAGATAGATAGATAGACAGACATAGACTATATTGGTGAATGGATTGAACGAATCGAATATAATAACTTTCAACTGATACGTTGAAGATATGAGACAGAAAGAAATAGAAGACCAGTCCCTAGATCTAGTTTCTGCATCTTTTTTTTTTTTTTTTTTATATTTTGCTATTTTTGTTGCAAATTTTAAAACCGAAAAAAAAAAAAATACAGATCATCACTCGGAAATTGAACAATGAGAAATATGTTCAGCAAACATAATTACTGTAACTACACCGACCTTCTTAAGTGCCATCAGTGTTTTCTCTTTCTTTTCGCGGTGCTTTTTCGCAGCCTCACGGTTCTTTTGTTTCTTTTTTGCTTCCTCGTGAGTCAGATTAGCCTGGATATTAAGAAACGGGACAAAACAATGTTAAACAACATACTATCATTTGCATAATATATCCAATATATATTTTGAAAGAGATCTGGCTTGTTAAATTAAAAAAAAAAACATGATTTTTCTATACATAGAATCTTTCAGAAACAAATTTTCATTTATTTAGCGCTCACTACGAAAATAATTAAAGTTTATCACGCATGGAAACCAACGCAACCTTATCACCTATGGCATTCCTCGAACGTTCATTGAAACCCATAAGAGCCGCAAGAAAAACAACAAAAAACTATGAAGCAAATATAATAACAAGAAGTGTGATATTGGATCAGAATTAAAAACCAATTTTAAAGACCTAAAACAACAATTTTAAAAGTCACTTCGAATAATCCGATTTTGAGTCTCTAAAAATCATTTTTTCTTTCTTTTTTTTTTTTATTTCATTATTATCTTTTATTTTTGTTTCCCCTTAATCTATATATCGACAAACTTCATAAATACGTGGCCATGCCGATAATAATAGTATGACAGTAATGATTGTTTTATTCAATACTTGGAGTCAAATTGCACTGTTTCATAATTTTTCAGCTTGCCCTAATGTGAAAAACCAATGAAGACAACAGTATAAATTTTTCGTTATGATAAATCTTCTTTACCTCATATAATTATACTTCTTAACATAATTGCGAATATTTAATTATCGGTATTATCAAAATAATGTCGACAGACTTGGAAAAGTTTGAATAATAATAATAATAATAATAATAATAATAATAATAATAATAATAATAATAATAATAATAATAATAATAATAATAATAATAATAATAATAATAATAATAATAATAATAATAATAACAATAACAATAATGAAACGAAGAAGAAGAAGAGGAAGAGGAAGAGGAAAAGGAAGAGGAGGAAGAAGAGGAAGAGAAAGAGGAAGAGGAAGAGGAAGAAGAAGAGGAAGAGGAAGAGGAAGAAGAAGAAGAAGAAGAAGAAGAAGAAGAAGAAGAAGAAGAAGAAGAAGAAGAAGAAGAAGAAGGAGGGGGAGGAGGAGGAGGAGAAGGAGGAGGAGGAGAAAGAGGAGGAGGAGAAAGAAAAGAGTTGATGACGATAAAGATTATGGTGATGATCATTAATATGATAAAACTGGAGAAGAAGGAAAAAGTGTTAGTGGCAGGAAGAGGGCTATGAATGCAAAAGAGGAAAGAGAGCTAGAGGAAGACGAAAAACGAACAAATCAATAAATTATAATGAAAACTGAATCCCATTTAATGACAGCTCATCACCATTATAATGCTTTTCAAGGAAATACTCGCGCTGAGGTTATAGCTCGATACAGGTGGAAAAAAAAAGCGTTTTGAGGGGTCATACAAATGAAGATCGGTCTCAAAATAATTAACTTTACCTCATCCTGCGTCCTTCTTCTACCACCCCCGTTCCGTCTAGGTTGATCAGACATTTTGTGGTGAGTACTCTGGGGAAAGAGAAAAACCACAGTTCAATTTTAAAATTAATTTTTTTTTCCGTTTAAGGGCATTGAAACTTATATATTTTTGTTCATAAATAAATTTTATAACTCCTGTTTTGAAACAAAAAATATCGGCAAAATCCACCATCTCTATTTTTCTGGGTCGACTATGTATGCAGTAGACTCAAATATTACCATTCAGTGATACTGGGACATTAAGAATGAACTAAACTGCTATTAGATCTTGGAGGTACGAAATTTTAAATTGTAATCTACTGTGCTTATTGAACTAAATGTTAAAAATAGACAACACATCCGTACTGTTATGATCATAAAGCAAATTTGATATCTCAACCATGGCTTTGCCAGTGAATGCTTTGAGGTAAGGAGTCAATGATATCTCTCTTATAATTTTACCTATTTATAATAAGCTTTCATCGGAGGGGAAAATCACGTTTAAAAAAAATAGAAAAGACAAAATGCTGATTGTCACCTTTATTTAAACCCTATCTTAAAATTTGGCTAATTATAATGCAAATGCATCTTCCTGCTGGCTCTTTGATTGAACAATTGAATCTCGCCTGCATATGTTATAAAATCAAAAAGGTTATGACCTTTGAGCTTCTCTTTCTTTTAGCTGTCACTAAATCATAATTCCGCCTCATCAATCCCATATTTATTTAGTTTATATTTATTTTTTCCCTCGTAAATATAATATCGAAGATCCAGGACATTTTTGGCCTTCACTAGAAACTCAAAGAGCCATTGTAGGTGCAAATAATCAAGTAATCATATCGAAAG
>JAWDGP010002047.1:77500-95000 GCA_033675545.1 Elysia crispata
GTATAGGCCTATTGAACACATCTTTGTGAAAAAAAGATTATAAAGAGCAGTGGTAATGTTCTGAGGAGGCTACGGCATTGGGAATCTTACGCGTATTTGCATGTCACATTTACTTTACCAGCAAATGAATTTTTCTACACTGAGAGTTTTAAGCATAATCTTAGGATAGCATAAACTATGTTTAGTTTCAGTGGAATAAGCATTCATTAACGCTCTATGTGATATTGAAATAAGAGGTTTCCCTGCTCAAATTAGATCTCAGAATTACTTGGACAGTCTATGTATGTGTGTTTGTATGTATATGTGTGTACATATGTTTGCATGTGCATACTTATTTATGCACGTATGTATGTATGTAAGTATGTATGTATGTATGTATGTATGTATGTATGTATGTATGTATGTATGTATGTATGTATGTATGTATGTATGTATGTATGTATGTATGTATGTATGTATGTATGTATGTATGTATGTATGTATGTATGTTAGTTTGTATGTATCTACTATCTTCCTTCTATCTATCTATTCATCTATCTTGCTCTCTAATGCATCTATCTATCTATCTATCTATCTATCCATTTATGCATTAATTAAAATACCGTATCTAACTCTTGATTCTGAGACATTAATCCATAGATTTGCGTTCTTTGCTACATTCAAAATAGTTTTGTTCTTTAAGGAGAGTCAAAGAAGCACACAATTCTTGAGTTATTGCTTTATTAACTCTAAGGTATTTAAAGCTACTCACCTATCGGTCTATCTACCTAGCTATCTGTCTGTTTCACTTTTCATTTCTTTACTTATCTAGCTATGTATTGGATTGTTTATATATTAGATTGCCTTTCCGCCTAACCTAACTATCCTTCTCTCTATGCCTCTGTGTCTCTGTATCCTGGCTTTTCGCCATGCTCAAATTATCCTTCCAGTTCTTTCTTACCCAGATAACATAGTAATGTCTTCCTTTACTCGGTTGCTATAACTTACGCTTTTCGTAAAGCTACACCTGAACTTATAGCTAAATAATGCTAATGTGGGTAATAGTGTAATTCATTCCATATCATTCTAGGACTGTGGATCCATATCCAAGGAGAAACTTCCCCACAATTCGACAACAATGGTTATGTGGTTGCTACTGACAGACAAGGCACATTCATCAGTGACTTCAAAGATATGCTGAATCTTGCCCAACGGTAAGTGAATAGGCTTTGCTTTCCGAAAATGCACATATAACCTACAAATTATGATTGTTCAATAATTCAGCGTTAAATCTACTCTTATGTAAGCTATACAATAGCGACACGAATAAAAATGCGCCCACATCTCAACAAAAATCATCAACTAATTCATGTGGATTAAAATATGATTAATCATGAGAATTCGAAAGTCGATACAATCTTCATAGCCATCATCTTCAACATCCTCATCATAGCAGTGCAACTGACAAGTAATGTATGAAAACTTTTATACAAAAAGAAGAAGAAGAAGAAGAAGAAGAAGAAGAAGAAGAAGAAGAAGAAGAAGAAGAAGAAGAAGAAGAAGAAGAAGAAGAAGAAGAAGAAGAAGAAGAAGAAGAAGAAGAAGAAGAAGAAGAAGAAGAAGAAGAAGAAGAAGAAGAACAAGAAGAACAAGAAGAAGAAGAAGAAGAAGAAGAAGAAGAAGAAGAAGAACAACAACAACAACAACAACAACAACAACAACAGCAACAACAACAACAACAACAACAACAAAACTACAACAACAAAAAAAAACAACAACAACAAGAGCAACAAGAACAACAAAAACAACAACAAAAACAACAACTATGAATTAATCACCATCTTGACCATCAGCAACATAACCGCAATCATCATCATCATCATCATCGTAAATTTTGTTTAATAACATCACTATCGTTGTCATCATTATCTACAACAACTTGGATTTCCACTCCCCAAGCTACGACATCCTTGTTGTCCCCACCCTGTGGAATGCCGCCGTCGACCAGGACCGGAGTCATCGCCTAGATGGACTGCTCCTGGACCCGCGGAAGCTGGCCAGCTATATCCAGATTGTGCTGACCCCACTGGTCAAGGCCGTCAAAGGTCACCCGGCGCTAGGAGCCTGGGATATCATGAACGAGCCTGAGGGCATGATTAAACCTGGAGAGGTCAGTACGTAGAGCCCATTTTAATTAAGAATTAGAACAGTAAAAACAAACAAAAAAAAAGTTTTGCGAAGCGATTCCTATTATAATTTCAATTGATATCGTCCGTTCCAACTTCGGCTTTGTGCTTTGGCGGGGTCGCTTTACTTGAATTTGAAAAACTTAATTGTTAAAAACTGAGTCATAATTCTTTGACTGGTTCATCAAAATTCCCCTTATCCCCCACACTTTTCTCTCTCTCTCTCCCTCTCTCACTCACTCACACACACACACACACATTGTAATGGAAAACAATTGGCAAAGCAAGAGTCTCAATACACTTTTCAAAAAGCTGTTACATACATTCCTTGGAAAAAGAAGGGAAACGAAACATTATAGGATGAGAGGTAGAGTGGCGGGCGGGAGGGTCGGTAGATAGAAAGAAAAGACTTTTTTAAAGGAAAGCTTTTATCTCTCTCTCTCTATCTCTCTCTCTCTTTCTCTTTCTCTCTCTCTCTCTCTCTCTCTCTCTCTCTCTCTCTCTCTCTCTCTCTCTCTCTCTCTCTCTCTCTCTCAGAGCAACCCAGACCCATGTTTCGACACGACCAGACTGCAGAACAGCGGCGCCGGTTGGGCTGGCAAGAAATACAACTATCAGCAAATGCTCAGGTATCTTTTTAAAATTATTTCTTCACTTTCTGTTTTCTTGTTATTTTGCATTCTATAAGTTTTCATGTGAAACGGGGATTTTAGGTTCAGTCAATGATAGTGTTGGTCAAGTGAAATCAGCAGGATCGAATGAGGAACTTTCTCGTTGCCATGTCAACCCTCTATCGACTGAGTTATCTAGCGTCCTGGAATTCTTGGATACGAGTGAAATACCACTTTGTTCAAAACTATAGTATCTAGGATCCAATTTTCATGGGTCTTACGTTGTTTCTTTTTTTTTTTGGATTTTTTTTTTACACAAATCAAATTTTCATCGACATTTATATTGTTATCGAATAAAAAAATCATATATTTTATTTATTTATTTATTTTTTTTCTTTCTTTTTTTTTTCTTTATAAATGATTGAATTCATGGATACAGCTTCAAATTAAAAGATTTCGCACACACTTTTCAGACAGGAAAGTCGTATGACTGATATTGTCTTTTTTTACAATTTAACATAATTGTATAACCATAACTCTTGCACAGAGAAGTACTGGCATTTAAAGTTAAGTGAACCTATTAAACTGCATTTACACTTTGACACTTCTAATCGCGATGATAGGGACATTTTTTTTAAAACATTCACTTTTTGGGCAAGTGGAGCTAGCTTTAAGGACTCTGTAAGAGTTACCATCATTATTAGCTTAAAATACTCTCTGATCTCATTTATCCAACCATCTATGCTATATATTTTTTACCTACTGTTTTAAAAACAAGTCATAGAAATGACTTTTCTCAAAAAATCACAGCCTACCGGCATAGCCCATGTTCCAAACAAAAGGTCAACAGACCATGTTGCAAGGCGTATGGTTAACGTATTAGCCCTATTCTATCAGGAATTATAACATGCGTCCACATGAAAACAAAGGGTCTAACTTCACGATCTTAAAAATATTTAACATTTTTTTTGCATCTCGCATCTACATCTTATTGGCACACTGAATTGATCTATTTTTCTTTCTCTTGTGGTATCAAAAGATTTATCAACTGGCAAGCCGACGCCATCAAACAAGAGGACCCCCAAGCCCTGGTCTCTGTAGGTGTGTGGAACCCGAAGTCAAACACAGACCGCTTCAGTATGGTGGACCACTACAAGGACTCCTGTCTGTACAAGGCTGGACAGAAAACAATGGTGAGGAAGAAGGATATTTAGTTTTATTTCCTCACAGTAGCCACAGTGAGCCTAATTTTATATATATATATATAAAGTGCAAAAAGTTATTTAACTTGCGTGGAATTTCTTTAAGGATGTTTACGGAAGAAAATGATATTTTATTAATATTTTGTGATATTAAAAGACTAGACCGGAAAATGAAATAATTTTTGTTTGAAAATCAAATGGTAATATTGGAAATATCATTAAAACCACGTTTGAAAACAAAATTAGTTCATCCGTTATTCCTTTCATCATTATTGAAACTAATTTGGTATTGAAAACATCTGTTCTATGAGCAGGGAAAGCTGGATTTCTATCAATTTCATAGCTACTCATGGCATGGAAAATTTGACAACGTGTCACCGTTTCTGGTAAGTAGCAGTTCGAAATAAAGGAAATCGACTAATTCTGTAATTTCCCAATCTGTTTTTAGATCATTTTAAACGCTTATTAGAAAGCTGTGAATTTTCCCACTAAGTGCATACAAGTGCATTGCCTTTTGGGAATTATTAGCCTCGCAGTTATTTAAACTTACATGATAATGAATGTTTAAAATAAAAATAGATTTGGATTTTACAAAATTAGTTAACTATTCTTATTGTTTAATGTCCTCCAAGTATCTAATTCTTACACCAGAGCTGATAATGGTAAACACTTTATGATCGAGTCCATATTGTTTATAAATTCCTGAATTCGCTGAAAGACCTGGGATGTTTTTCAAACGTTATCCAACATGTTGCAAAAGTACATATATCTCTCTCAACTCTTATCAGAGCATTACATCGCAACACCCATAAGACAACAAGATGTTTCTCTTGAAGTCGACTAAGAATGAACTTTAACTTTGTTCAGATACCAGTTTCAACCTGTGAACTCTACGAATACACGAACTGAGGGGATCTTTCACATCTGTACAGCTTGGTTCTGAACGCCGACTCTTCTAATGTGACATCCACGTTCCTAGACTCACATGCCATAAATAAAGCGCTGTTAATTTCAGTTAAGTTAATAGTCCACACAAGCACTCTAACTACAACAATATATTAGATGGAATCGACGATTAACAGGGTGTCAAAGCAACTCTTATGAAAATTATGTTTGTTATAATCGACAACTAACAGGGTGTCATAGGACCTTTTGTAAATAATATATGGTGTAGTCGACGACGTACAGGGTGTCATAGTAACTTTTGCAAATAATATAATTATAGTGTAGTCGACAACTTACAGGGTGTCATAGCAACTTTTGCGAATAATATATGGTGTAGTCGACGACTCACAGGGTGTCATAGTAACTTATGCAAACAATTATGTATGTTGGAATCGACGACCATCAGTCTGGGTAGCTCACTATGATACCCCCTTTACGATTGCTTCCATTTAAAATACTTAAAATGAAAAGAATGGAAACAAAAATTTTACCTCGACCAACCAACAAATAACAATCAAAGCAGAAACATTATTAACAGAAACAAAAGCCTCAGCGTCCAAAGCAGTAGTTACCACATAAATAAGAATACAAATCTTGATATTAGAGACATATGCATATTCAACACAAGCTATTTCCATGAAAACTTTTTGATAGAAAAATGTTTCCAGAAACTAATAAGTTGATAATTATGCAGTATGCCACTGGTTGACATGCTGTATTCTACAACTTCTGATAAGATTCACTCACAATATTTTCTCCCTCCACACTTTCAGTTTGAAAACTCTTTACAAGCTCATCTCTGGTTTAACTTAGCCTCAGCTCTCAGATAATGTTTCTTTTTCCTCCATTCACTTCAATCAGGCTAGTTCTTTACTCAATCACTTCTCCATCACATCTTTGCTCAGGGTTCACTAAAAGAGATGACACCAGGATAACGACAGCACCCATGAAAAACAAACAAACAAAAACAGACCAAAATGTAATAATTATGTGTTAAGATAAATACGCTTGAGCAAACCGATGTAAATGGAACAGAAATCAAAGTCGATGGTTATGAATTGTTCTTAGCCTATCCTATAAGCAACATCCAGTGGAATTCACAGAAAAATGATGTTTAACACTAGGTGAAGGCTCATGGTATTTTGTTTTTCTTTTCTGTAAAGTTTTCTTGTCATGTGAGTCAACAAACCATTACAATTTTTATATGATTCGCAGTCTTTTCAAGCAAGATTGGACAATACCCGCCTTTCCTTTTATTATCTCCTTCCATTAGCACCAATGGCGCGACTACGGTATCAGCAAACCTATCGTGATTGGCGAGTTCAACAGACTGGAGGGTGGAGGAAGAACGATGAACCAACTGTTCGACTATGTCTACAGACACGGCTATTCCGGGGCTTGGAGCTGGGACCTCGTTGGTAACGGGCCAGATCAGCGGGGCGGAATCTCACACATCAAAGACTATACCGGCAACGGCAAAATCGCCATAGATATCTAAACCGTACAAGGCAACTCTGAACTCTGACCGATAGTCTATGGATGGCAAAAGTTTTCCCATTGCTTTGTTGGGTTAGACGCAAATCAAGACGTTATTGGCCAAGGACCCGACTTATGAAATTTAACCCTTTTTTATCATTACTAACAAAATCGTGATAATTAGCCTTTTCCCAAAGGTTATTTTTAAAAGACCAAAGTGTATAAGCCACATAATCCTGACACATTCTGAGGGAAAAAAACTGAACCTAACCATACTTAAGCTGTTACCAACACAATGCTGGCAGCTGATGCTAGGGATTTAAAAAAAATACACGATAAAAAGGGGAGCAAAAACCAACTGCGCGTTCATATGGATTAATTGTCACTGCTAATCAGCATTGATATCTTTTTTTTTTGTTTTCTTTTTGTCTTTGTGCCTAGTTAAATATTTGAAATTAAAAGACAACTAGATCTTTAATTTTTCCGTCATTTCAGTATCAAATCTGTGATGCGACTACTACAATGCATTTATGAAAGATCTTAACATGCTAAATTATTTATTGATTTCATCATAATATCATTTACCCTTTTTCAGTCTCAAAAGATCTGCGTAGATTACTTAAAAGATACCAATGAAGGCTCACAATTTTTAAAATAGCTTTCAAAACTCACCTCATATTCTTATTTAACACCAGAAGAAGGGAAAATTGTAATGCGTTATTGTTGGTTCCAAACCAAGCGCGAGCATATTCATACACCAGGATTTACGTAAATTCGAAATACTTTTGTAAATGGCGTCTATTAGAAGCAATGCAGTCCATATCCCTCTAATGCATCTTTTATCTCTCATACATTTAAATCAGTTGATTTTGAGAGATGATGTCTTCAAAGCAATTTGTTTAAAGGCAATGATTACGCGTTGTCAACGAAAACTGACACATTAAGTAATTTTTTTTCCAAAGAAATGCGAAAAATACGGTGAATAAGTACATTTATGTTATGCTTTTTCTTTTCAATATGAAAAACACTGAAATTTAGACTACAACAATAGCAGCTCTGAATGCGCTAGATTAATTGTTGACTGGTCTAAACCTATCGTATTTTCATCTTATTTCACTTATTCAGTTAATTATGTGTTTATTTATCGATTCTTTGTTTATGGGAAGGAGAAAGGCGTGGGCGTTAGCGATGATGTAATTAGGCTGATGAGACCCGTTTTTTTTCCAGGCACTTTAGGGAATCAAAGTTTTAAATGAATCGCATGGATAAATTGACATCTCAGTTATCATCTTGAAAATTCTGAGAGTCTGGAATATTGGTTAGATTTTCAAACTGCATTGAACTTTTTCGACAGCAATCAACAACAATAACTAATGGAGGTAGAGCTTATTCTCATCACGGCAGATGCTATAAAATTTAGCCAAGCTGTTTGCAATTGTTATAGAGCATCCAATCATGATACAGATAGCCCGATTGGTAGAAAACTCGTTTGCTCCCAGTCATGATTCAAATAGCCCAATTGGTACAGAACTCGTTTGGTCCCAATCAGGATCCAGATAGCTCAACTGGTACAAAACTCGTTTGAGGTAAAAGAGGGCCTTGGCTCAATCCTCAGCTTGACTACCTATTTGGTAGTAAAGTGATGTCTTATCTTATCAGCCTTATGCCTCACACATAGGACCGTTTGAATTCTTTTAATGACAGCGGATCTTCAATCAATTAATGCTTCAAATGGTTTTGCTTTTAAGAGGCTGTAAGCGAGAAAAATCAACAGCCAAAAGACCCGTCTATGAGCTTAATGATACTGATGATAGTTCATCTGTGAATGATAAATCATTAAATGTGAACGATGTTGAAGATTTCAATTATAAGCTTGCGGTGGGCATAACAGCTATCATAATGATGACAATAATTATGATCAAGCTGGTAGTATTGCGTTTATCATGTTGGTAATATTAGCGACTATGGCGATGATATTGAGTATGGTAACGCAATAATGGTGTGACAATGATAGTGAAAGAGATGTTAATGATGATGATCAAGATGATAGTATTGTGTTAATCATGTTGGTAATTTTAGCGACTATAGCGATGATATTGAGGATGGTAACGCAATAATGGAAGGTCCTCCATGAGGTCCATTCCTTGTCATGTTATAGAGGCTTGCGTGCCTCGATAACCCTTGTGAGCTGTGCCAGGAAGGGTCACCCATGCTGGATTGGTCACAAGGTAGAGGCCAGACCAAACGTGGACCAGACAGACTGAAATACAGTAAGGACTGTGACAGAAGGTGGTGTGCACCTCCTCTGCACGAAGAACGTCTTCCTGGGCAGTAACCCACGGAGCCCAAGACGCGGTTTGGGGGATGTACATGTACAAACGAATAGGGTCTACCCCATCTCAAGAGCACTCATGTCAACCTCTGCAGGCAGACCACCACTGACTGACGGACACTAACAATTGCCTCTGACAAGACGCTTAGCAAGTGAAGGAAACACCATGAAACCTGGGTGGTGAGGACTCATTAGTCTCGGTCGACAGTCTCTCTACGCGAGGAGGACACCCTGAAGAAAAACCTCAACCGCCTAGATCGGAGAACATCAACCTCAGGGTGCGGGATTGAATCGGATGTTCACGTGGTACCAGTCCATGACTGTGCAACTTACGTTAGATAGTGTGGTGTCGCCCCGTTGGATCGTGGCTGGGATGGGATGGCGCCGGGCCCCGTGCCCCGAATGGGTCCACCCTACGCTAATCTGCCCCCACTTTAAGTTTAACGAAGCCAAACTTCAAGTTTGGCCTTCAGAAGCTTCCGTCAGCCAGAAGCTGTGGGGGGTCTGGCGACGACCTACTGAAAACGACCAATTTCGTTGACCTGACCAGACTATCGAATTAGCACATCAAAAAGATTGAACGCAGAAGAAGACGTTGTGAAGGTGATGGTGAAAGAGATGTTAATGATGATGATCAAAATTATGGTATTGTGTTGATCATGAGGGTAATATTAACGAATGTAGCGATGATATTGAGGATGATAACGCAATAATGGTGTGACGAAGATGATGGAAAAGATCTTAATGATGATTAAGGAGTTTTTAATCAGGATGATGCTGGTGCTGCAAATCATGATGATAATGATAATGATGATGATGGTGATGATGATGATGATGGTGATGATGATGAGGATGATGATGATGATGATGATGATGATGATGATGATGATGATGATGATGATGCCCCATGATGATAATGATAATTATAATGATGCCCTGGCTGATGCTGATGATTATGATGAATATCATAATTTACATAATAAAAACGATTGCAATGAAAATTGAGAAACTTGCCCAGGAGAGGAATTTAAGACGTTAACATCGTTACAAAGATAAAGGGCATTGGTTATATTATCAATTTGTTTGTGCTAGCTTTGTACGAGGATATGATGGTTATGTTAATGAATTGGTAATAACTATGTTCAGGGTAATGATTCATATGATAGTAGTGCATATTATGGTGATTTTGATGATACAAAAAATGATAACGAGAAAAGGATATGTCAGTATTAAGATAAAGATGATTAGGAAGTCATCTTTTTATTCTGGTTGAGAGCAAATTTAACAGAAGTTCAACTCTTATAAACCAAGTTCGATAATTCATGAATAAAAGTTAATTTTTATCTTCTTCACTTTGACCTATAACCTTGTACCGTTGCAGCACGATATTTTTCCCGGTTATTTATTTCCTTACAGAAACATTTTAAAGGAGAAAAACAACAACAACAACAACAACAACAACAACAACAACAACAACAACAACAACGGGGTAACCTTACTTTCATTTCATGCTGATCGTTTAGTATGCAGTTATTGGCCTCTCTATCTGTTTGTCTGTCAGCCTTCTCTTGGTAAGAAAAGAGAACTGGGTTAATTTAAAAAAAAAGCAAGAAAGAAAGCTTAATTGGCCACTAGCAAATTATAACTCAACAGGACTTGCAATTCTTGGTCTTAAAAATAAAACTAGTGCTAATATGAGATAATAATCCTAATTTATTGAAGAAAGACGCCAACCTTAGAGCAAACACAATATATAGATATAGAAGATCTTACCTTAAGTTCTCTTCAGACGACATAAGTTTGTCGCTTGTCCTCCGCTCTCTTCGGGTATGTTTGATTGCCGTTCCGACATTGTACTGTTGTTTTTCGTTTCCGGGCCACTGAAAGTTTTGTAACAAATGCTTCTTTAAGAGGGGGCACGATGAAAAGATTTCTTCTTTTGTTGAGGCTTGGTTTTGTTTTTAGAATGAAATATTTCTCTGCTATGCATAGGTTGCATCTTTTCTGTTTGTTACTGCTGAATATGGCTGCGCCCTTTCGATTATATCCCATAAGGGGATAAGTGGAATTCAGTTTTTGATTCCTTTAGTTTCTATGCAAATTCACTTAAAGTTGTGGCTGTTTTTTGTGGTTAAGTCTAATGCTCGATGTATGCTGGTTGTACCTGGTTTTGAACTCATTTTCTGTTATTCCTATGTAAGTATCCTTTTTTTTCGAGGGTTTCCATTCCACAGTTGCTATTTATATATATAAAAAAAAGAACGACTGAAAGAAGATAAGAAGCTTAGCTAATATCGTTTTCTTTTTTAAACTGCTTATCTAACTCTCCCGCAAAATGCACTCTGAAATAGCCATGGTGTCCTATACTAAAAACAAGTCTTGAATACTTAAAAAGTGCACAATTATATTTACGAATAAGCAAGCTCTTCAATCAAGAAACCGCTAGTTTGTAGATGACTTCATGTTTTAGAAATTGAATTGTAAGGAATGCCTTTTTGATTTTTTTTGAATTTTGCATTGTGGATGTAATTTAGTCCGATAAGTCAGGTTGTCTTGTCTGTCTCTGTGTCAATATTAAAACTCGTTTTGTGTGTATGTGAGGGAGAGAAAGAGAGAGAGAAAAAAAGAGAGGGAAAAAAGAGAGAGAGAGAGAGAGAGAGAGAGAGAGAGAGAGAGAGAGAGAGAGAGAGAGAGAGAGAGAGAGAGAGAGAGAGAGAGAGAGAGAGAGAGAGAGAGAGAGAGAGAGAGAGAGAGAGAGAAAGAGAGAGTCTGAAAGAATTCATACTTTTTCATATTTTTTCTTTTTTCTGCTACGAAGTTGATGGTTTTTTTTCAAGGCAACTTATTCTGGTGCGCTAAAATTGTTGTCCATATCTAGTCATTTATCTTGAATATCCGTATTGCTGTAATCCTATGTACCCACTACCTTTATATCGCGAGAATCCTCCACGATATTTGTGTAGCGGGAATCCTCCATGATATTTGTTTAGCGGGAACTCTCCACGATATTAATTTTGTGTAGCGGGAATCCTCCACGATATTAATTTTGTGTAGCGGGAATTCTCCACGATATTTGTCTAGCGGGAATCCTCCACGATATTAATTTTGTGTAGAGGGAATCCTCCACGATATTCATTTTGTGTAGCGGGAATTCTTCACGATATTTGTCTAGCGGGAATCCTCCACGATATTCATTTTGTGTAGCGGGAATTCTTCACGATATTTGTCTAGCGGGAATCCTCCACGATATAAATTTTGTGTAGCGGGAATCCTCCTCAATATTTGTGAAGCGGGAATCCTCCACAATATTTTTGCAGCAAGAATCCTTCAAGACGATTGTGTCGCAAGAATCCTCCACGGTATTTGTGTAGTGCGAATCCTCTACGTCATTTGTGTCTCGAGAATCATCCACAACATTTGTGTCGCAAGAATCCTCCACAATATTTGTGTCGCCGGAATCCTTCTCGATATATTTGTGTCGCGGAAATCCTCCACGATATTTGTGTCGCGGGAATCCTCCACGATATATTTGTGTCGCGAGAACCCTCCATATGCAGTACTTCTTACATCATATCCGTTTGTGGATTTCTTTAAATTTACTTGGCCTTTTTTTCATCTAGGTGCTCTACGTTGGGTTAATGCTTTGAACTTGTTCCAGGGGTCTGACATTAATATTCTGTTAATGCTACTGCTGAGAGTACTTCAATCAGTTCATCCTTCAAAGTTCCTAGCATCCGATTCAAGCCTCTTGTAATTAGGCTTCTCCCTGCTTTTGATTTAAATATTTTAATTTCGTTCGTAGGTTATCAAAGCAATAATTGTCTGCAATAAAGTTGCTTTTTTGCGTTTGGCATCCGTTATTTGGGTTCATGGGTCCCTGAATATTTCACTAACTTGAGGTATTCGGGAAAGCTTTTGCCCAATACCATAAATGCTTGCACCCTTTCCTCTGATGATCTGTGGCTCGATGTTTGTGTTTATTTTTACCGCTTATGAACTCACTCACTTCTTTGGTTCCTCCGTCAAGCAGCGCACAGCGGCAGTTCGGATTTTGTCCATCTTATCCACCACATTTTTGTATGTCCATAATCTTATATTCCTTTCCAAAGTCATTATGAACTCTTTCCTATTTCTGTAATCTTTTGTTTTAGTCATGCAGTGGGGCTTATATGTTGTGTTTGGGCATTCCAATGCAATGCGGATTTTGTTGGCTTTGTGTGTTTCTCCATACTAACGATTCTTGATTAAATAGATTATATGACGTGTGAGTTTAAAATATCTCCTCGTTGAGCCGTTTGGCACTATAAAAACGAAGATTTTTTTTAAAGATGTATTATTTTGTAACTATGAATACGTAGATGTATTGTCATTCTAGAAAACATGTAAGAATATAATATTGTTTTAATAAGAAAACACTTCTTTGTTTGAACATTTTCTTCATGAAGTTGTGATATCCTGGAGCTCTTTGCGAGAATTGTAAGTTAGAACATTCTGACGTCACTTGACATTTTGCATGCTGTAGCATTCAATGCAAAAGAAAAAAAAAACAAAAAAACAACAAAAACATAAAACTGAAATCATCCATACTTGTGTGCATTAAAGAAGTTTCAATACATTTTACATGGTCTAAATTAATGAAAGATAATAAAAGGCCCATCTGCAGGCGAATATTACACACACACATATATAAATATATGTGTGTGTTCCTGTTTGAACGTTTATGTGCGTCTGTGCAAAAATACCTGCGTATTAAGAATATTAAAACTAAATTTTAACTTTTATTAGCATTTTGTCACATCGCGTTTTTTATATATTATATTATTATCTGTAATAAATATGATATGATTAATTTTGTGGAAAAACTTACGTCTTTGGAAGAAGAATAGTGTCTTCTAAAGCTATAATATTTTATTTCTGTACATGCCATTTGTGTAAATATGTGATTATAATTACCTTCTCTCACAAAAAAAAAAAAAGATTTTTTTACTAACCAATTTCTAACCATGAACCAATGCAGATCATATACTAATGAACAGAAATGGAATAATTTTGGCCCCAGCAGCACAAACTCGTAGTGTTTCGAAACAAAGACCTAATTATACTGTCTAAACCTGTAGCAAAGATAAGCAAAAGTGAGAGAAGTCTTAAAAATAATGAGAGCCAGTCATCACGCCTCGACATTTGCCAAACATACATAAGACGAATACCACCAAAGAAATATGTCATTTCCCAATCGGAGGGTCTTTTATTTATAAATTTGTCTATTAGCGAACGTGTTCAATACAAAAATCGAAAAAAAATTATTTTCAGGTCTTCATGTTGAATAATTAAACACTGGAACGTTTAATCTGCGTGAAACTATGTAAAACTTCACGGTTTTTTTATCCTCACTGTCAGCATCATCATTTTTGTTATTGATATTATTGATTCCCTTCATTTATTCTATCTAAATTGCTAATTCAAGCAATATTAATGTTATCCTCCAGTTTCGAAACCTTCTAAGTTTAGTTGTGAAATAAGCGAACGTGTAGCCTTGATTATATATATATATATATATATATATATATATATATATATATATATATATATTATTGTCTACGGCCGGTTTTCTCTTTCTTGTCTGTATTGATCTTCTGTATAAAATTTAAAAAACGCAGGGTTTATTCTCTTGAGGTAAATATTTAGTTTGTTTACATTGCCCCTAAGAACTATATGTTGAATCAGGCTGCTTACTCAAAGTTTTCCAATAAAAAATACTCATCCAAAAGAGGTGTTAATAGCATAAACAAATACTGGTTTGCTTTTATGTTTGGAGAGCCGGATAGCTCAGTCGGTAAACTCTCTCCTGACTTGCAGCAAGTCTATGGTTGATTTCTGTATCGGGTATATGCTGATAAGGACGAATCTTATCCAGCTATCCCATCTTTGGCTTGTTGTAAAATGCCATTCCCGTTTGAGATTTTTTGGACAAAATACTTAAAAAAGCAAAAAAAAACAAACAAAACAAAACAGTTCTTGCTTTGTGTCTCCAACACTCCGAAGGTTATAACGACATTCAGAAGTGTACTCTTAATACGAAAATAAAAAGTGGAAGTTTATTATAAGTATTATATCATTTTTATGGACGAATTAGAATTTGGTACATTTCTAGATTTATGCAGACTCAACAAAAACTTGTTGACAGATTTTAAACAATTATAGTAATGTAAAATTACATCACTCTTCCAAAAGCCGAACAACATGTGACTGGCATCCCTTCAAAACATCAACCAACTAAACATATTATTTTTTAAAGCTACTTTATAGATCTGGAGTTAATTAAAAATACGAATAGAATATGAACTCAACCTACTAATGGGGTTACTCTATCCATAAATCTCGCCTTTAATTGTCACTTTTGCTGTCCTCTGATCACTCAAAATACCTAAATTCGAGGCCTTTAGTTTACTAACTTACTTTTCAAGTCTATTTAGATTGGCTAAATTTTATTAGGAAGAAACTTTACCATAGCAGATGTGTTTTCTAAAAGGTGTTCCAAATTTCAGTTAGGGTGGCTGTTTCTCCTGATTTGAGAACATAACCTAGACGAGTTGAGTAAAATCTAAATCCAATATTTCTTCCAAAAGCTCCACGCGATAATCATGCGTATGGTTCATAAAATTCGGTACAGTAAAAATTGGGGTTAACTATCGATAAATTAAAGATTTCTATTGATTTCTATTATTTTAAAATAAAGTTAATAAAGAATTTTTGGAATCGATCTATATCATTTATCCAAAATAGCACTTTGATCGTCAACTAACAAAATTAGGCTTTATCCTGAGTGTAGCCATACGTGATAAAAGGCAAAGTTACAATGTCATTGTCCCAATACAAGTGTGTACAGAAGATCCATTGAAGAAAATCAATATTTCGAATAAATATTAAATACAAACAAAAACAGATTATTTTCGAAGTTATTTCGTTTTTCGTAAAGATGTTTATCAACCATGTTAGGATTAATACTTTTCTCAAACTCAGCAAGCAGAGTGATCAGACAGGGAGAAGCAGCTGTAAATTTCCCATGGTCCATCTATATTTTCTTTTTACCTAAACATCACAGTACAAACAGTGATACTCTTCCTGACCTAGCTTTAGCGATCACAATGTCAAAAAGAATTCTGTAAACACGCTGGGTCGCTTGCACTATCATAGGAAGAGCAACACCTGGGCAAGTGCCGCCCATCCGTTTGGCTCACCATACGGTCAGCTTCTTAACTAGGCTAAGCAAAAAAAATGTTTCGAAATTTTCGTTGTCGAGCTGTTGGTCATATCACGCAGGTAAAATAAGCCTGTGCCAAGGTAAATGAAAGAATATAAAAAAAATAAAACAGAAGAAAATAAATAAACCACCAAAAGTTTGAAATATATGCGGGATCTTAAAGCACTATAACATAGAGCATTCATTATTTATCGCTTCACTTCTCATCATTCCTCATTCACTTGCACTTTTTATTTTGCTGAATCGATTTCTTGGGTCAGAGTTGAAATCTACAGCGTGCCTTGTTGCTTTGTCCTAATCTGCAAGCACCAAACATACAAGAGCGTACATCTCACAGATGATTTACAAAATGTATTTCATGGCAAGTCCTGTTGGAGGCACTGAATATGCCCAGTCTCTCTCTCTCTCTCTCTCTCTCTCTCTCTCTCTCTCTCTCTCTCTCTCTCTCTCTCCTTTTTTTTTCTCTTTATCTATCCATGGCTATCTATGTCTCTGTTTTCCTCTTTCTTTCTCTCTTTGATTTTTCTTTCTATAAAAACAATCTATCCATCAATTGTTTAAGATCTATTTTCGCCTTTCAATCACTCTGCCTCTTTTCCCCTAACTGTCACTGCAAATCATGTATATGATAATCTCTTTGATTGTCTCTCTCCTCATTTTTCATGCTTATGTGTATGTCCGTATCCACATCGCAGTCATTGATCCTACCGCTTCATGGGCGATTAAATCTAGCAGTAATTCATCTTTCCCTTTGGTATGGGAGTAAGCGAATGCTTGGATAAAAGCCAGTATTTCTTATACTTTTTTTTTCGTTTCTATGACGTATTTGCCTTTGGAGTGCTGTCTCGGTATTATAAGCGGTTGTCACACTTTTTGCTGACAAGTTGGTCGGAAAAGGGGGTAACTAGAAAATTATCTCTGACATTAATTATTTATGGATAAGTGGTTATTTAGAGAGAGAAAAAGGTGAGTCGAAGTAGTCGATCATTTGGAACCCTAGATCACATGCACTACAGGAATGATGACCGAAACTGAAACTTTGAAAGAAGCTCGGTAGTCTTCGACCTGTCTGTAACGGGCAGTTCTTCGGCGCCATGACACAGCTACACGGTCAACTGACAATATTACTCGTCGTCGAGCCGTGGAAAATGGATTCAAGGAAAAGGGGGGGAGGGCATTCTAATCCGGGTTAGCCCTGGCAATCACGCCGATGAAGGTTGAGGCATGGCTTAAAGAGGAAATCAAGAGCTCAGATCTAAGAGAAAATAATTTGGTTCTTCCTAAAATTCATATTTTGTGCTTTAGTTGGATCCTTGTACAAGGAGGTGCCCAGATCATACCAAAGTGAAAAAACGTCTCTAGCAGAATACACACCTTTAAATGAGCTCAAAATTCCTCGGCTTTTTCAAATCAAAGACTGAAGTAAGAAGGTGACGAAAATTGCTGGTCTGATTTTGATACCTTAAGGAAGCAACTGAAGTGCATGTTGGAAGACTAAGAAAATTAAA
>JAWDGP010002047.1:100000-115000 GCA_033675545.1 Elysia crispata
ATTTTTATGATTTCTATTTCAGCCTTGTGGATTAAAAAGACACTTTTAAATAGTTGGCAACTTCGTCATGCTCATATCGTGACTTTTCTGATCCATTTGTTATAGTATAACTCAGAACTGTCTACATATTTACATATCTTGTTGTCCAGCCTATTATACAACGTATATTTATAAATTTGATGATATATATATATATATATATGTCGTATTAAGAGAATTTAAGGTAAGATCTTCTATATCTATGAAAAGCTACCACAGTTGAGCACTCTTATTAATTATTCCAACGTATCTTCAAACTAACTAACTAACTAACTAACTATATATATATATATATATATATATATATATATATATATATATGTATATCTATGTATCTATCTATCTGTCTATGTACCGTCACTCCATCGCTTTACCATCTCTCTGTCTCTGTGTCATTCTCTCTCTCCTGGCTAAATACAATGCTCCCATTCTATTTCCATCTCAATACCTTTATGCGATTCTGTATCCAGGTTATTCACCATTTTCTATTCTATTTCCATCTTTCTATCTCTATGTGATTCTGTATCCAGACTTTTCACCTTGCTGCTATTCTACTTCCATCGTCTATCACTATGTGATTCTGTATCCAGACTTTTCACCTTGCTGCTATTCTACTTCCATCCTCTATCTCTATGTGATTCTGTATCCAGACTTTTCACCTTGCTGCTATTCTACTTCCATCGTCTATCACTATGTGATTCTGTATCCAGACTTTTCACCTTGCTGCTATTCTACTTCCATCGTCTATCACTATGTGATTCTGTATCCAGACTTTTCACCTTGCTGCTATTCTACTTCCATCGTCTATCACTATGTGATTCTGTATCCAGCCTATTCACCTTGCTGCTATTCTACTTCCATCTTTCTATCTCTATGTGATTCTGTATCCAGCCTTTTCACCTTGCTGCTATTCTACTTCCATCGTCTATCACTATGTGATTCTGTATCCAGACTTTTCACCATGGTCCGATTCTACATCTATTTCTTCTGCGTCTCTGGACCTAGATTTTTCGCCATACTTCGCCTCTTTCTCTAATTCTCAACCACCATAGATTAATAATTTGATTTAACCGTCTACAAATTTTTTCATATCACTCAAGGACTATGGATCCATATCCAGGGTGGAAGTACTCCACAGTTTGATAACAATGGATATGTCACTGATTTTGACAAGCAGGGCACTTTCATGAATGACTTCAAAGATATGTTGAATCTTGCCCAAAGGTACTTTTACAGCTATTTAATTCAAAATGAACGACAGTTAAAGATGTAGGCCTTTTTATGATTTGAATAGGCTGTGATCTTTGATGGTAAATTGTTATTATTATGATTCCCTAATGATCCTCCAGCACGATCGAGTTGTGATTTGAAATACGTTTTTTCTAAAATCACCATTTAGCATTATAGATCCACAAGAGGAATCAATTCCTGTCCATATATTGATACAGATATGATATCAATTCCGACAATATTTAAAAACAGTCTGTTTTCTTGTAACATACCTCTTATTTCTTAATCGTCATCACTACCATAACCATAATCATCATCGTCGTCGTCACCATCATCATAGTTATTGACAATGATACTCAATCTCTTCAAAATTACCTGCACTATTGATCATTATTATCTAATCATCGCCTTCATCAACATCGTTATTATCATCAGCATCGGCAATCAAATCACTATTATGACCACGCCATCCTTAAACTTACCGTTATCATCATCATAATCATCATCAATAGATATTTCGGTATTATTACGATCTCCAACAACAACATTCTCATTCGGCAAGGTACGACATCCTTGTGGTGCCCACCTTGTGGAGTGCGGCAGTGAACCAGGACAGAAGCCATCATTTGGATGGGTTACTCGTAGACTGGCGTAAGTTGACGAGCTATATCAACAAGGTGCTGGTCCCATTGGTCAGAGCGGTCAAAGGTCACCCGGCGCTAGGAGCCTGGGACATCTTTAACGAACCCGAGGGCATGCTGAAGATTGGAGAGGTAACTAGTTTTACGCCTAATGAGTATAGAAAGCTGGCTTTTGTAAAAATAATGATGTTTTCTATAAGATAATTTTATTTAAAAAATGTGATACTTTCAAATCAAAAGTAATATGCATTTTTAGTTCCAAAATTTTATATCGTTAGTTGTAAGGAAATATCCATCTAGATAAGTAAAGACTTTTAAGTTGATTCAGATTCTTTTGTCAAGTCATCACGACTTTCTCTCTTTCTCACTCTCTCTCTTTCTCTCTCTCACATGCTAACAAATAATTCAATGAATGGGAAGTTCATGTTATCATTTTGGAAACATAGTGCTAGACATAAGCGGGGAAGGCAGAGGCAGAAAAAGACTGGACCGACAGGAAAAACAGAATGGCAATCAAGGGAGAGGGAGAAAATAAAAAGTAAATGATCAAATTTTTTTATCTCTCTCAGAGCCACGATGATCCATGTTTCGACACTACCAAACTCTCTGGCAGTGGAGCAGGTTGGGCTGGCAAGAGGTACAATTATTACCAGATACTCAGGTGTGTACTTTTTAAAGTTTTACATCGCTTCTGAATTTTGATAAATCTTATATAAAAACGACGGATATGTTTCAGACTCTTATGGGGTGAAAAGACAAAAAGGGAAACACAGAAATATCACATTTAGAAATCTTAAGTATAATCACCTTTGAGATTGAGTACATGAAAATCCAAAGCTGTTCATTTTTTTTCATGCCTATACTGATAATACTCGTATAAGTAAAATGTTTGTCTAGAAAGAAAAACACGGGAAAACACAAACATTTCCACCCGAGTTGCCTCCGCAGACTCCGCATTACGTGGCAGGACCAAATCCCCAACACGGAGGTCCTTGAGCGAGCCGACATTCCCAGCGTCTTCACCGTCCAACAGAAAGCACAGGCCAGATGGGCTGGACACATCGTCAATATGCGTGACAGCCGACTGCCGAAACAGATGCTGTACAGCGAGTTGTGCCAGGGCAAACGAACGGTGGGAAGACAGAAGTAACGCTTCAGAGACTGCCTGAAAACCTCCCTCAAAGCATCGACATTACCTGCTGGTAGACACAAGCCCTGGACCGCCCAAGCTGGAGCAGCAAGCTCGCGACTGGTGCTCGTGCAGCACATACTCGACGCATCACAGAGGCTCAGAGAAAGCGTGCCTTGAGCAAGGACAGAGCCACCTCCGCTTCAACTACCGCTACCCACTTATGCCTTACTTGCGGACCACCCTTCAGGCCTCGGATTGAACTTGTCAGTCATCTCCGGATCCACAGTCACTGTTCATCAATCTAGAATGAAGTCATAATCACCTTCGACCCCAAAGGACGAACAACAAAAACACAAGAAATCCCACAAAAATAAACAAAAACAAACATACTTAATCACTAATTGTTGGACTGATAAGAAAGACAGTAATTAAAAAAATAATATAACTTCCAACAATTTTAAAATCATCGACCGATCACTCTATAACTCTTGCTAGTAAAGTGTTGCACCACCAACCAAGTCACTAATCTGCTGTTTCTGTGACTAGAACAGCGGCAAGGAATCATACCATGCCTATACCGAATTCAAGAAGATAAATAGCTATCTAAGTAACGCATGACAGGCCTTGGACGTCAATGAAAATTATAAAATACAATTCAGGCACATACCGACCATCAAAGACCTCCGTGCGAAAGCAACCAGCACAATAGTTTTCATAGGCACAGTATGGTAATTCATCAGTGCGAGTCCGTCAGGGATGTCCACATGTCGCCAACATTGGTCAATATCTTTCTAGACCACAATATAACTGATGCCTTAGACAAACCCATCTCCACAGTCAGCATTGGTAGGCACACTTTTACCAATGTTACCTTTACTGATGACAATGGTAAATTGGTAAGAAATAATCAGAAACTCACAAATCTGGTTAAGCACCTAGATGAAACATCGTCTAGACACAGCGTGGAGATCAGTGCCGAGAAGACAATGAGTGATGCCCAGCCAGCCACTAACGAGATCACAGCAAAAAAAACTCTTGAGCAATTTAAGTACCATAGAGCTTGTATTACTAGAGAAAGCCCAGAGACTTTCATCCTAACATGTATTGGTAAAACAGCAACAAGTACAGTTTGTATGAGGAGACTTAAACATCTCTCTCACTCTCTCTCTCTCTCTCTCTCTCTCTCTCTCTCTCTCTCTCTCTCTCTCTCTCAGGTCCAATTTTATTCCCATACATGCAATAGCCATCATCACCTATGAGCACATGAATCATGGAGACTAAATGTAGATCTGCGGAGGTGAATGTAAGAAGTGAACGAAAGATGCCTGAGTATACTTCATCGCGTCTCGGCACCAACAAAGAAGTCTGGCATTTTCTGACCAATCTTGGGCAGAGATCATAGGTGATACACTATGAAGGCATAATTACCATAGTTGAAAATAAAATCCGTCGCTTATATGACAAGATCAGAGGGACTGTCCAAGGCCTTGCAACAGTACAAGTTGAAGTATGCGTGAAGAGTAGGTGAGGTAGATCAAAGACTACATAGGCACATAACATGGGGGAATGGACCAAGGCAAGCTTCTCCAAGTAAAACGCGTTGCCCAATACCGCGCCAGCTGGTGTAGCGTTCGTCAATACATTGCCCCTTACGGACCTGGTGGGTTAAGAGAGCAGTGAGTAAACTGGTAGTGATGAGCTTTCTTCCTGTTTGTATCAACAGGTTTATCAATTGGCAAGCAGACGCCATCAAAAAAGAGGACCCAGAGGTCCTGGTAACCATAGGTGTGTGGAACCCCAAATCCTGCACTAACAACTTCGGTTTGGCAAACCACTACAGTGACGCCTGTCTATACAAGGCCGGTAAAAGGCAGATGGTGAGTAAGAAGAATACTTAGTTTTCTTGTATTCAACGAACTATACATTGATATCATAAATATTTCTATATACAAATTAAAAAAAATGGAAATGACACTTTGTTATCAATGAAATCTTTTAGTTAGATAACGAATGTCAAGAAGATTTTACTTGAAAGCATAGGACTTTAGGCTATTATTCTTGCATCATTATTGAAACTTTGTGTTAAAAATCTTTATATATGCAGGGAAAACTGGACTTCTATCAATTTCACACTTACTCATGGGCAGGGAAGTTTGACAACGTGTCACCGTTTGTGGTGAGTAGAACTTTTAACTTGTTTATCTTTACCTGTGCTTCTCTATGTTTGTTGCCTGGAATTTTAGTGGTAGCAATGACTGATACTCGTTAAATGAACTGGTTTTTTTGTGCATCCATCGAAAGATGCAAATACCTTTTTAAATGCTTTGTAAGGTGTTGATGACAACAAATCAACAATTAGCCGAAACACATTCATTGTATCTTGTGTTGAGGAAAATGAATTTTACTTATTTAGGCGTGAATAGTTAAAGAAAAAAAATATCAGTTATTATCTTTTTTTAATGAATGTATACTTAGCTCTCTAGAAACGGCAAATAAAGTTGGCGTATTAAATACCTTAACCTCCCTCGTTCTGCTCTCCTTTGTCTAGAACTAGATATAAATTGGATGAGTAAGGCACACCATATTATGCAACAGACATCACTGAATTGGTTCTGTTGTATTGATTAACGACAAAATGGTGGTTTCTCTTTTCTTTAATTTCTGTATGATTATTTTAAATTTTCTTGATAGACCAAAAGCGTTATTTGTCATTACTCAAAATCCCTAATTTCCTCTCCTCTTTTTTTTTTTTACCTCATATTTCATGCCATTAGAACAAATACAGCGACTATGGTACCAGCAAGCCTATCGTGATTGGTGAGTTCAACAAGAAGAACGGCGGTGGAAGGAGCTTCAAACAGCTGTTCGAATACGCTTACGGGCACGGCTATGCCGGGGCATGGAGCTGGGACCTCGTATCGAAAGGAAGAGATGAGAGATACGGAATCTCGCTTTTGAAAGACCATACGGAAAATGGCAAAATCCCTATCCATATCTAAATTTAAGAAGTTCCACTTTCTAAGTGGTTTGTTGGGTTGAACATAAACCGGAATGTTTTATTGACCAAGGACGTTTGCAGGCATTAAATAATTCTAGATCTAGGTTGTAGTAGACAATAAGAACATTGAACCTACGGGAGGAAGTAGTCAACGTAATGATCGTAGCGGATCCCTAGGGCACACAATTCTTCGCGTCCTTATGTTTAAAGATTAACTTTTACTGTTAGTGAGATGCAGTTTCTTCCCCCCCCCCTCCCCCCCCCCCTTTTTTTTTTTTGTTTTTGACCTACTGGATACGTTCGAAATTAAAAGTAAGCTATTACATTTCCGTCTTGTGTTATTTCGTTTATTTATGTATTTATGATTTTCCATGAAGGATTTGTTAATCAAGATGATACTTTTGCTGTCATTGATAATGATGACTTATAATGATAATGATGATCATGGAGAGGAGTATGAGTAGATGACGTCTTCTTGCAATAGTGTTGACAGGTATGATGATTTTTTCGATAGCAAAAATTATTACAAAAAGAAGGAATGTTAAAATGAAGATACTGACCATTTGGAAGCGAAGAAAATTAGACATAGATACCCATCTTCTTTGCCTGGTGTGGAGTAAATAACGATGCTAAATTATCCTAAAACAAGTACGATAATCTATGAAAAAAAAGTTTATTTTTATACCAAAGTAATGCTTTAATTTTCTCTTTTATTTATTTCCAAACACATAATTTAAAAAAATCAGCTAATCTACTCCTGACAATCGTTTAGTAAGAAATTATATTCCTCTCTATATCTGTCCATGTCTATCTGCCTGTCTGTCTTTTCTCTGTCTCCAGTAATGTTGAAAAAAGAGTTGGTATAATACAAATAAGATGCAAAAAAAGTGGTTGAAATCTTACACAAACTCAAAGGATAGGCAGCTCTGAATGTTATATTATGAAACTAGAAATAGCATTAGCTACGATGAAAAATCTCTAAGTAAGTCTAGACGCAAAGAGCAGAGGGGACAGACGAGAAAGATGAGGAAGTGATTTGTACTGACAATATCAATAAAGGGGATAGCATGGAAGCTTTGCACATGCTACACAGACGCTTGCAATAAAACACACTTGATCTAGTTCAGAAGACTGTTCACTTATACGATTGATTTTACCATAATTAGTGGGTGAGCGCTCGATATAAGTTAAGTGTATTTAAGGTACAATGTCCAGAGCGTGCGGGCACATTTGTTCCGCAAGTTTAACGTTGAAGAGGTGGGAATTCCTCTCAATCTTTCTAGAAACCGGTGAACACTTGTAGATGAACGCAAACAGGTCTGATGCACTGAAATGTCAGACAAAGGCAGCAGATAGCGCAGACTAGACTGCAGATGTAGACAAGTCCAATGCAGTGATGTCAAAAGACCGCGGTGACCCAAATCTAGCCGGCTAGTTAATTTTGTCCGCTGGCATAGAATGTTGACACATCGTTAGGCTAAATTTTTACAGAAAAAATAAAATATATGACTGGCTCTGGGTCCAACGCAAAGGAAAAAAAAAACAAACGAAAAGCAACAAGTACATGATTTAAAGACTTCAGCTTTTTTTTTTGTTGGAACAAATTGTTTTTATCATATGTGGGCTTTATTGAAATTAAAAAAAGCATAGAGAGAATGTAATTAGTACAAGTAAAAGCAAATTTCTATGAGTCTTGATGGTAGGCTCTGGAGATAAAGATTGTGTTTATAATTATAGGAAGCAAACTCTCTCTCTCTCTCTCTCTCTCTCTCTCTCTCTCTCTCTCTCTCTCTCTCTCTGTCTTCGCCATTCCTATCTCATTTTACTTTAGTGTAATTTGTAAAGTGACAGCAATCTAATACAAAGCTACATCTAAATCCGGATTCTAGGTTTACATTAAATCGTTAGGTTTACATTAAGCGCTAAATGCTGAATCTTTCTAAATCTTTTGACTTACTTCTGGTATGTTATTTTTTAAATCAGATTCAAATGTTTTAGCTCACATGTGGGGAAAGGGGCGTTAATACTGAAAGAATATTTAATAACTGTAAGAGCTCAAATCAAGCTGATGTAAGAAATGATAGACACAGATGTACAGCCGGGATAAGAATCAAGCCATCGTCAGACTAGAACACAGTTATACTTCTTGTCATGAATGAGAAAGGACCTTTTGTTTTGTCGTTTTGAAGAAGCAAATAGTAATTAAGCATAACCAATTTAATCTTATAATATTTTATTGTTCTGAACTGTACTGAATTTCGACCTGTCATAAATCATTCTCCATTGTGGTTGACAAAAAGTGAAGAAAAATTATGGATTTAGACTCCAAGAAATTCATTGTTTTGTTGTAACAACAGTGCTTTTGCTGAAAGAGCCTTTTTTAAGACCAACCATGGGGTAACTCTTTGCTAACCTCGAGACTATAAGAACAAGTAGATTTGGGTCATTCCTGGCGTCATGAGCAATGCACAATGAAGCACCCAAGGCTAATGTTTTAGCCTGTGTTGCCCAGAAAAATCTTAACATCAATTTAAGTTTCATACTGTGTACAAGAGAAAAAAACTTGATCGCTTGCTTAATTACGTCACCTTTAGTAGATAACTAGGGCTAGCTTTACTTTCAACAATATTGGTTCATTTTTACTTGAAACAATACAATATTTCTGGATTCTTTCCATCAAAACATCCAGCCCCTCTTTATCCAAAACATTGTATGCCCAGAAGATTTTCAATAAACAAATAAAAATTCAATGATTTCAAGTCTGAGAATTGATTCTGTACATTTTTAAACTTAAACTCTTATTTTAAACAAAGTGAACACACAACAATATTATCCCAAAGGCTTGCGGATAAAGTCTTACACCTAAAATCACAAGTTTTGGCTTTCAAAATTTTATATGAACATTTGGCGAGTCTTCAATTATCACCAAAATGAACTTATCGCACAAAATGGAATATACTCAGAGGCTTTGGAATTTAAAAAATAATCAGTCTGAAAGGATCTTTGTTATGCAAAAGAAAAAAAAATCGTGCCCATGATGTTTCAGTTTATTTTTTTTTAAAACTTTGAAATATGCCGCCCTATGAGTCCAATAGAAAAGGTCAGAACCAGCTGTTGGCTTCAGTGAAGAAATGAACTAATAAAGGTTGCGTGTTGATTTCAATTTTGTTCACCACATTCGCCACAGATAATTATGGTCCCGATGTAGAGATTAATTATTAGATGTGTGCCTGAAGAAAAGCGCCCACACCAAGTTTACTGTTTTAAGCTTGGGATCTTTATTCCTTTAATGAAGGAAAGAATGTCCTATTGGCCCCATAATGTGAGCAGATTATGGATTTCTCAATGTTCTGCGCAAGTTAACGCCGTTAAGTGAATGGCTTCGGGGGTTATAATTCTGTTACTGTTCTGAAGTTTGCTTTTCTTTAACGTAGATGTCTTTCCCACCTGTTTATTTGAACTGGAAATTATGCTTGTATACATAAAATGATATATAATAATGAATCAGGTGATCTCTTTTTTACGTAAGCTATCACGACTTCTCATGAATTTCGATCTCTCGTCGCTATTAATGTATGTGCCAATCTTCCTTCATTGAACCACATTTTTAATCCATCCAATTTTTTTTTCTCGCTGATTTCCCTGCTATCTTTTCCCACGATCATTCCAATTTTCACAAGATGTTCCAGTTTCTCTCATTTCAACACATAGCCGAAACAGGTTGCTTAGCGTTTTCGTATTCTATTTATGAATGATCTTGTAGACGTGTCATCTTCTCGCTATAATGTTTCGTTTGGTTTCTTGGAAGTCCATGAGATTCTTAGCATTCTCCATAAGACCGCATTCTTGTCAACTCCAGTTTCCCTAGTGTCCCTAGTAGTCGCCTTGAAACTACCCAGGTCTTGCATCCATACATCAACAGGATCGTTGCAATATAACATTCCAGGGCTATTCTCTTTGCGCAGATTAAGAGGAATTTATTTGTTATCCATTTCATTCTCTGGAAACTCATTTTTCTTGCGCTATTCTTCATCTAATTTCAGTTTTGATGCGTCCTTCGTTATATATTTAAATACCCAAGCATTTGAATAATTCCTTTGCTTGAGTTTATTCCTGTTGAAAAATATATTGATCTGTGGGCACTTATTGTTGCGACAGAATACCATTGCTTCTTTTTGCTATTGAATTCCAACTTTTTTTCCCTCTTTTTGTACTTCCAGTGCTCGGTCGTTTATAGTACGAAAGATATAGATGTAGATTGCAAGAGCTGTACTTTTATTCTCCACAAAGCCACACAGCTCCTCTGCGATTTCTGGTTTCTTTTTTTTTTTCTTTTTTTTTTTTTTTGTTTCCCACGTGCCTCTCATCAAGATGATTTTTAAAACTATCTAGGTAATATGACTCATAAGATTGAGCATTTCATGTAACTCACACTCTGTTGCCCTTGGATTTTTTTTTAATGGGGGGGGGGGAGGGGGGGGGTTGCAGTGCTGTGTAAATAAACAATTGGAGATGTCTTGTGGAATCTGACCTGCGTGCCATTGAAAATCTTATCAATTTCATAATCTTGAAGTGCTTCTAAAAGTTGCACGGATATTCTGTCTGGGCCTATTACTTTGCTTGATTTCATTTTTCTTATTGTTGCCCACATCTAAGCTTTCATGAAAGGTTTAGATCGATGTTTCTGCACTTGTCAATGATCCACTTTTCTTTGCCTTCATCACACATTTTCAAAGATTTCCTTCAGCAATTTTTTAAATAACTTTTTTCGCTTCCTATTTTCCATAGATTTCAAAATATCCTGAGCTATCCATTTTTGTTTTGTTCTCCTTTTGACTCTTGGTTTTTGCCCTTGCTGTTCCTGTGACCCCTACTTTAAACTTTACTATTTTTTTTGGTCCATTTCCTCAGCTTTTCCTAAGACTTCAAAATTATTTTGAACAGCCGCACCATATTTTTCTCAAAAGGTCTGGTTCGATAGAGTAATATCAAGTTTGATATTTTCAGGGTATACTTCAGGTTTTCTTAAGTTTCAGTTTGAATTTAGCAGCCACTGGACAATGATCACTAAAGCAGTCTGCCTCGAGGTAAATCTTTCCTCAAAGAAGTGCATTTCTGAACCTTTTACTGATCATGATGTAGTTGATCTGTTTCTTCTTTCATCTCCTGGTCTTATATATATATATATATATATATATATATATATATATATATATACAAATACATTACAACTGCAAACATCTCTTTATTATCAATTTTACAATATTTTCTCTATATATTTTTTCTAATGGGCCCTGTCTGCTATAACTCCCTTGTACGATGTTTTTTTGAGAACACTATCAAATTTCCGCATCCTGATTTGATACCACTTTAAAAGACAGCACAGCATAGTTCTGCTTGCAACTGTGCATGGTTGATTTCAGAGAAAATGTAAACCAGGTAAATCATGTGTTGAATTCATGCGGTTGCTTTGTGTCAAGATCGCACCTTAATATTAAACAGTAATAATTTGATATGGAGTTGGTTTTTCCATTTTTACCCTTTTCCCGGTAATAAAATGGTGTTGGCCAGACGTGTCGACAACAATTAATATGCTGATTTTCTCTTTTTTTTTTCTTCCTTGATTTACAGTCATGAATGTAGAGAGCATATGTTTGGAAAATTTCAAAATAATAAAGATGAAAAAAAAAAAGGATTTCAAAAAGTAATTGCAAATGTCAACAATTTACATTCACTAGAGGTCCCAAGCAAATGGAAATTCCAAAATCCAGTTTGCCCTGTGTCATTCTATTACAGAAGCACGAACGTGATGTAGTTCATTCTGAAGGTTATTATGTTAAGCGGAAAACTTTATATTACAGCTAACATGAACTCTGCACGCAACCAGTATGGAAAAAAATAATACTTATGTAAGTTTCCCAGATCCCAAACTATTTATGGAACCTTTAAACACCCATTTTAATGTAACCACAAATTGCATAAGGGCTGCAAGGCATGCAATGCTTCCTCTTCTTTTTTTCCCAGGCATTTATAGCCTTATACAACGAAAACATATATTGAGAAAGCACAGAAACAGTTGAATTCTAGAATTGGTTATCTTGATGTTACACATTAACAAAAAGGGCAGACATTACAAAAAATGCATGATAAGATTGGATTTATCTCTAAGGGTCATGTTGTGATAGAATTTTAAGCAGCTTTAACTATGAACTCATTTGCATCTTGTATCTTCTCCAAATCGGAAAATGCAAGTGAAACTGTGTTTTCTTTATTCCTTTTGCGGATCTCCAAATCTATCATGCTTACATAATGATGTATTGTGTACTTTTAAGCACGTTAATCGAAGGAAGCAAAAAAAAAAAAAAAAGTATCATATATATTTTTCTAATATTATAAAGTTATTTATTTATCCTCCTTTATTGTTTTCTCCTTTGAAGTTGACATCTATTATCGTCAAGGGTTGTCTTTTTCCATTGGTCAGTCAGCCAGCTGTCGCGTTTTCACCTCTCTCTTTGTTTTTCGTTGTTTTTCGTTCTTTCTCTTTCATACTTATTATCTATTCATTTACCGTTTTCGACCCTCCGTTGGATTTCTTCAGGCATTTGATATTTTGATCCCTTTCCTTAGTTTTAAAAGGACCCCTCCCCAAATCTACATTGAAAACGAAGACGTAAAAGGAAACATGAACATAAAGACTTGTCATAAAAAAGGAAGGAGAAAAACAAAATAACCAAAGAAAAAAAATAACCTAAACGGCAATGGCTATAATAGAGATCGCCATTCTGAGAAAAAATCTGTCACTAGCTTCTACTCGGATGAAAAAGATATACAAGGAAAAAGCCATGAAAGTAAAGAAAAGGAACTAACGCGTGAAGAAAGAAGTGAACCAGAAAGCGGTGAAAATAAATCCAGGTTGACATCCAGTCAAGTTGAATCTAAAGAAGAAAGAGGACGGTAGAATGAAAGAAGCAAAGAAACGGATATTCGAATATTTTTTTTTACAAAGAGCACTTTCCTTAAGCTGTAAGAGGGCGCACCCTGACACTTCATACTATGGAAAGGAGCTCTCTGCTCGGAAGGCTAGAGGTGCAAAAAATAAGAACTTGCGTGCCCCAGGCAGCGGATTTTCTAAAGACATAGAACATCAAAAGAGAAAAAAAGTTGTGCAATATTGAAAAAAAAGATACCGGGACGGAGGTAAATCATTCTGAAACCTGTAGAGATATTTCGACGCTGGTCTCATTCCGCTTCGACGACTGACAGATATTTATCAAACAGCTCTTTATGAGAGAAAACATAAAGAAAACCCAGACTTACAGGGCATATTTTTATAGACTAAACTCTGGGCAATACATCAACCAAAAATGCTTATCAATCTTTATCACGCTTGCTCTTCCTCCCTCCCCCTCCCCCCCCCCCACCCCCACCTTCACGCCTAGCAAAAATGAAGTTCTACGGATAAAAATCATAATGAACACATTTTTCAAAAATCCGAATGGTATTGGTTGCTTGATTGATGGAGTGTTAAATGAGGCGAATGTCCAACCTAGACTGCCTGGTTCTGTACTCGCTTATAACATTAAAAAAAATCATTTTGATAAAATTGTTTCCTCTTTATCATGACAGTTTGAAGTAGCGTCAAGCACCTTTTTCTAACACACCCTTTTCTCTCCCTCCAATTTTCCACCTGAATTTTGCTGACAAAAGAACATATTCTCTCACTTTTAGAGGCAATAAGAATTATTACGTTTTAAAGAGTTAAAAGAAGGAGTGGATTTTAAAATCGAACAGAATAAACGATTAACTTTTACCTTTTCATTCATTTTTGAACCCTATGAGGTACATTTCGTATGATAGATAACTTATGTTTTAAATTTAGTCCACAATAATTATAACAGGCAAGTTGAATGAAGTTCAATAAGTTAGCCCATAGAATTAGAGTAACTTTCAGCCTAGAAATAAACATCTTTTTTTTTAATATATTGAGAAAATTTATCTTCATTTTATGAACAAAAATTGCTGTAAATTATCAGCTTCTCTAGACCTAGATATATAATTCTAAAAAAGAAAAATCAGTGTACCGTGAAATGCACGAGTAGGCCGATTTATTTTTCATACCGCATGGTATACGTCTTTGACACCTTCTGCTTCACAAGAGCAATAAGATAAATGTCTGCGAAAAGACTCACTTACTTTATTCTATTCAAATTCACTGCACTCTATATGCATAATTATATATATATCGCGTGACTGATAATTGTTACGTGATGTTTGAAGTGCTTCTATTCAATAAGTTGCTTGCCTGATGATTATTAAAAGTAAAGAGTGTAAACATTTTGTATTCTCTGATTTCTCTAAATGCATGTCTCTTATATACCTAAACGCTGGTGACCTTCCTTCCATGATTTCGAAGGCTAAAACAGAAGTTCGCAATTTATCTGATTTTAAGGTTTGGGGTATTTATATTTTGCTCTTTTCAAGGGAAGATTAGAAGAAAGGAAAACGAAAGCACATAAACAGAAGTTAGTTTTAAAGTTTAAGATGTGAGTCATAAATATATACACCTTTACCTAGCGTTTCTAGATTCATTAAATTTCTGACAAATTCTTGACACCGTATGGCTTGATTGAACACTAAATATTAAAACTGTCCATAATCAATTTTCTCATTTATAAAATTTAAAGATTTAGAGGAAATTGGGGCAAACTAGATGCTTTGAAAAGTTCGGTTAAGTATAGTTCAGATCATATTCAATCCATTTTTTATTAAATAACTTTAAATTCATAGTATAGATTCACATTCACCTGATTCAGGGTTATTATTTTAGCGACACTTTGCTATTCTACTCCTATGGGGCCTAAAACAACCGCTATAGTAACATCTCATGCCCACTGAACGCATGGTTTTACCTTGGCGTTACTTTGACATCCCGCACCTATCGAACTCATGATCTCCTAAGT
>JAWDGP010002047.1:120000-155000 GCA_033675545.1 Elysia crispata
CTCACTCAGATCGAAGACAGAGAAATATTAAAAAAAAAAACCCTTATTTCTCATGTCAAAAATCTTATGCTGAGCTCTAAATATGACTGATTTAGGGTTCCAAAGAGTGATTTAGAGATTCATTTGGAAAAAAAAAAAGGGGGGGGGGGGTTGAAGCACGGGTAAAACGACATAATTAGACAACGTTATGTTTTAGAAGTTAAATCTGTATCTAGTAAAACAATATCTAGGTCTAAATCTAGAGAGGGCAGGGTTTTTTTCAAATACTGATATTGAGTAAACCGATCTATTAACTTCAACCAATGATTTTTTTCTGTCTCATTCTGTGCACACCTGCTGGTAACTTTACGCTTCGCCATGTTAATAGTGGAGAGCCGTACCACTTCAAGCTAAATCTATCTGGAATCTGGAACTTAACCTAAAATAGAAATAACCTTACAAAGTTGTTTTGCTCTTTTTCGCTTTTTGTCCAAAATTTTTCAATTTGTGGGTAAAAATCTTTGCTTTTCTTGTTCTGCAATTAGATAAAGTTTATAAATACGCCTCAATGTTAATTCCGAAAGTCTTCTCAAATAATCAAAATTAAGATAAGGAAGCTCAGGCAGAGGACTAAACCCTACATTTCCAATATAAATGTTTTCTAATAGGTTGATTTGACAAGTTTAATATTAAAAGTCACTCTTCTCCATGACAATACAACGTCTATCTAAATGTAATCACACCCTTGTAAAGGTAAAGTTCCTAGAGCGTTCAGAAGTTCAGGGCGAGCTCCTACCAATTAAAGCTCATTATATTAAAAGCATTCGACATAATAATACTTTGTTGATTTTCCCCCCACAGATACAAATAGTCATGGCCAGATCCAGTGAAATTCAGGGTGTTAAAAATTGCGGTAAGAAAATTCCTAAAGATTAGGTCATTGATTTAAGTTGTATAATTTGAAAACATGTAAAGGCTGTTTGGTGCAATCATTATAGTCTCATTGAAATCTTCAAATAGAGCGTGACAGCTGCAAATTATTATTAGTTTTGAAATTTAAAAAGCAAGGCTTCTATACAGTCAAATCATACTTTTGAATTATATCCAACAAGATTCAAGGATCTTTTTTTCATTCAAGAAATAGAAAAGAAACCAGTTTCCGGTATGGTTTACAGCACATACTTAGCCACTCCTAGGATTTTCGTCTTCTTAAGAGAGCGTCATTGGCCTTGTAAAGTATAATAATACATTTTGAACTCTGCAGAAGACTGAAAGTGAAATGTAATTATTATTATTAAGATTGAAAATAAAGACAGTGTAAGTTTTTAAGGAAAAAAAGAACTAGCCAGTCACTACTTTAATCAAAGCAGAGTATGATTTCTTTTATCATTAGAGGTTTAGACCCTGAACGAACTAGATTTTATATTTACAAAAGTAATGTAAATAGAATGTCACCAATGCATACATGATGAGATCGTGTTATAGAAAAATATTATTTGCTGTGTAAGTAATATATAAAAAAAATGATGGAGGAAAGTAAAAGAGGTATTAAATATGGAGGGAAAAACAGTTTGTAATCCATAAACTAATGAACATAATTAATTAGACAAAGAAAAATTAGAGTTGGAAGAGTGGAATAGGGGTTTCATGCAGAAAGATGGAAGAATAAATTAATTAATCGACTGATAGACAGATAATTTAATTGTTAGAAGACAAAATATGAACAAAAAAATTGATAAATTTTAAAAAAGTATTATAATCCATAGAAGGGTCCCGAAACAAGCAAACTTAAAAGTTAAAACCCATGTTTTCAAAACTAATTGAAAAAATGAGTTAAAGTAAAAATGTTCTAAGACAAAGATTTCTATTTAAGATATCGTATTAAAGATTCATTATGGCCGTTTGATGAACATACTTTTATTAGAATACTTTGATGTTGATAGACTAAGATATATAGATACATAAAAAATCTAGTGAAAACAAACAAACAAGATAGTAGTGGATTTTAAAAGACATAACTATTAAAAGAAAAAGTGGAAGATAAACAAGTTTTAAAAAGTAAAAAATTTCAACGAGTGCACGATAATTAGACAAATAGTTTTCGAACGATTTTAAGCTAAAATAATTTGAAGTTCAATAAAATTATCAGAATCTTATATTATTAGTATTCTATAGAAGTCTATGTAAACGTCATGGTCCACAGAGAATGATCTTCACTATGAGGTTTACACAGGTCATATTTATCTCCTTGTCCGTCTTATAGTTGTAGGCGCTCCTTAGTTGAAACTTAAAAGCTCGAAACACTGGATTTTACAACAGAGATAAATATCTGCAAATCGAAAGGCCATGAAAAAGGAAAAATAAACGGAATCATGTTTTGCTTAGTATAATTATCATAATATAAACTAACTATACCAAAAAATTCTTTAATTCTTTGCCAGACATTGACTCTTCTACGATCCAAAACCCAACCACAGGTAAGTTTAATTTGGGTTGTATTATTGATAAGTTGTAATTATTCAAGAATTGTTTTAAAAAAAATTTTTGAATTAATGAAAGTGAGCAAAACATATAGTATTCATTTTTTGGTAAGTATTGTGGAGAAATAATAGACATATTATCAAAAGATAAAGCTGTGGCAGCAGCAGCATTATTATTGTTGTTATTAATAGCAGCAGCAGCAGCAGCAGCAGCAGTAGTAGTAGTAGTAGTAGTAGTAGTAGTAGTAGTAGTAGTAGTAGTAGTAGTAGTAGTAGTAGTAGTAGTAGTAGTAGTAGTAGTAGTAGTAGTAGTAGTAGTAGTAGTAGTAGTAGTAGTAGTAGTAGTAGTAGTAGTAGTAGTAGTAGTAGTAGTAGTAGTAGTAGTAGAAGAAGTAGTAGTAGTAGTAGTAGGAGTAGTAGTCGTAGTAGTAGTAGTAGCAGCAGCAGCAGTAGTAGTAGTAGTAGCAGCAGTAGTAGTAGTAGTAGTAGTAGTAGTAGTAGTAGTAGTAGTAGTAGTAGTAGTAGTAGTAGTAGCAGCAGCAGCACCAGCTGAAGTAGAAAAGTAATGGATGGACTGGTAGAAGAAGTAGTAGTTATTGCATTAATACGAGTGATAGTGGTGATAGTAATAGCACCAGGCGCAGTTTATAGAGATGTATGTAGCTCCTCTTTAATTTTTTTTGTTTTACCTCTGTATGCATTATTTTTTTTCCCTTTTCTTCTTTAATTCTCTTACCCCCACCCCACATACACACTGCGCCCCCCGCCCTTTTTTTTTTTTTCAAACTCTCACTTTTTCCTTTACTATGGTCACTTTTTTCAAATCTTTTAAAACATATTTCTATGAAGTGCATTGGATTTGTTTCTGGACAATTGATTTCAGATTGTGATGCAACTTTTGAAAAGTGCAATCGTGAGGGGCAGGCAAGAGCGCGAGGGGCAACAAGAGGAGACGTTTGCAGGTGAGATACCAATATGGTAAAAGAAATACTTTTATGGCAGACATGTTAGGCTCAAGAAAGAAATGGAATTTTTTTGGTATTACTTGACCCCATGTTAAATTTATGTAAGTGCCTTAATTAAGGTTGAAGTCAATGAAAGACAGTTATCAGTTTCATGTCCAGATTTGTGTTTGTCCATAAATTTCGTCCGAAAGCAAATTTATGATTACTGAATCGTATGGGGCGTGCAAGGATTGTAAGAATGTATTTTCTTATAAAAAAAATGTATGTATAAAAATTTTATTTTTAGCGTAAATGTTTTCCTCTGCGAAACTTTTCTTTTAAATTCTTTTCAGTATGTTTGAAGGTGTTATAATGTTAAATAATATTCATTTAGAAATGGCATTTGAAAGATTGAAAAAAATGTGTCCTTAAAGTCATTTCCTTCAAATTCTCAGACTGGCCAAGGAGGAGACTGATTGCGTCTACACAGGGTGTACATTTTTAGTGACTCACAAAGAAGTGGTACGTGTTATATATATATATATATATATATATATATATATATATATATATATATATATATATATATATGGCCCTATATATAATTCATAGCCTTTTCTGGCCAGTTCTTGCAGCGAACCGAAACTGACAGAAATACAGTCAAAGCATGACTTTCGCTCTATATGTCAGTTAGATCAAAGAAAAACTAATAAATTGTGAACAAGTACCATAAAAAGCACGATCAAAACAGGTAATGAAGAAAATAAATATGATCTTTGATCCTCTGAGCTATGTCATGATAAAGCATCACGGTGTTAAACAATTTTGAGTCTCTTTTGCCTGTTTTATGTAACGTCCATATCGAACATTTTGAAAAAAAATCAATATATATATATATATATATATATATATATATATATATATATATATATATATATATATATATATATATTGATTTTTTTAATGTATTTCTGTCAGCTTCGGTTCGCTGCAAGAACTGGCCAGAAAAAACTATGAATACGACCAGTGCCGAAACAACTCAATACCAATCAAACCAGATAGAGCTATGGCAAGACACAGATAAATCGAAATGACCGCTTTGCTTAGATAAATCCCCACGCAATAAAACTTTCACACGGTCATGACCGATATAAATCAGTTTCATTCATTTAATTTTATCTATCCTTATCTAAGACTACAACAAAGAAATACACTGGAACAAACAACACTAACAATCATGGCTACCAATTCAAACGAGCAGGTGGGAAATACAACTACGTTGAAGAAATACAAATTTCACAGATGTATAATAAGAAAAAAACACAAAGAGATCATCTAGAACCATTCAGCTACATTAAAGAAAAGTAAAATAAATGTAATCCAAAGCCACTCATGGTACAGTTATAAAATATATCAAGTCTTTAAACATTAGAACTCTTCTTACGTTGTCATTAAGGGTGCAATATTTTCAGCAGCCCTCATTTCAAATTATGTCTTATAATGTGATGTTGATACCTCATTATAGATGCAATGCAGTGCTCGACTTCATATGGTAAATAGTGCTGGAGGAGGTCAAATTTCATTTAATTTTTTTTTATTTTTCCAGTTTTTCATTCCATTCATATTTCTTAAAACTAAATCTTTCATCTTTGGATCCACAGATAAACTCTCTCCTTGAAGTAGAACTGGAAAATCTCGATTTTGATTGCGGTGAGAAACGTTAAAACTAATTATCAGTGTAATATCCGATTATGGGCTCTTTTCTTCCAATAGAACATGCAAACGTGTTTCTTTTCCGCCAGCGGAAAATCATTTTGTTTTCATTTCATTTGATATGTCTCGCATATTTAAGAGACTAGGCTATCAATACGTTGACCTGGCTAAAGCGAGCAAAACCATTTCTTAAGCCATAAAAATTAATCAATTTTTAAGAGAAAACCACTTTCATTAGTTTACAAAGTTGAAATAGGATTTACTTGTGGCTTTTTAGTGTTGATAGAAAATTTCAACTGAATTGATAAGATTCAGTTTGAAAAACAGTTTGATTGAATATCGACATATCTTGTTGTGCCTGTGTTGTAAGGTTCAGGGCGTTACTGAGTGTCGCGTAATAAAGAAGACGAGGAAAGATGGGGAGGGAGGTGGTAGGACGGGACTTTAAAGGGACAATCTTGACTTTTGCCAAGAAGGGTCCGCTTGGAAGTGTTGGCGGTAATGAGTCTTGTACAATGGCCTCCGGAGGAAGGATTAGTTCTGCAGTGTCGTTGGCAGTGATCTAAACGAAAAGTCTGGGGGATAGAGATCTGCTCTGAAGTTACATTGTTTCCAGATGATGGTCTCCAGGGAAAGAATCTGCTCTGACAGGATAGTAGCATTGTGCATTGACAATTCTCTCAGGTAAGGGAGAAAGGCGGATGGTGAGTGGATTTCTATCATATCAGGTGTCTGGACCATGTTTGATTTTAGTCTGTGTCTAGATAACCTAGGAGATCATAAGCCGAGGAATAGTGAGATATATCATCAAATGTGGGTAGTTTAGCATACAGTGACCTGAATCTGCAGCCTATTGAATTTCGAAGATGTTAAACAGATAAGAAATGTATACTTAGGTAAATATATATTACATTTAGCTCTTATTCCATTAGGTCATAGATTTAAAGCTAGGTAACCATATGAAATTGACGAGAGACTCATCAAAGCGTTGTATATATATATATATATATATATATATATATATATATATAACTCTTGAATGAGACGATAACTCTTGTATGATGAGACTGGCTAAAAAAAAAGCTCCATTTACTGTTCTGATAAAGTTTTCAATTCACAATTTCCACAGATCTAAACAACGGCCAAGTCTCCGCTCGAAAGCTTGAAACTTCCACACTGTTTCTGTTAATGTCCTTGATGGTCCTCAGAAATTTCGTTTCCGAGTTTTGAGTCATCGGACAAAAACTGAAGCTGCATTGAAGAATATTCAATAATTTCATTTAAGGCAGATGGAGCAAATTGGGGTCGGGTCAAAATTTAGTTCTTGGCAAGATCTAAACGTTTTATTTGTTGATCGAGTTGAGAATGAAAAAAGGATGGAAAAGCTATCAATTTTATGTTCAGATTTATATTTTCGATACATTTCTATAAAAAGCAAATCCATAGTTATAAAATATTATTAAATGTTCATTATGAGCAGGCATTTTTTTATCGTCAGCTTAGGAAATTCATGTATATATCTTGCTTATCGTAATACCTTTATTTTGCTTTTTAATTGCTATTTCCATTTCAGTTTGCTTTCTTTATCGTTAAGCTATTTTCCTAAATTTGTTGCAGATAAATTGTTGCTACCAAATTTGATAACACCAGGGAAAAAATTCATAAGTTACAGAGAATCAAACTTTGAAGCATCAATTGCTATTATCATAGAATCAGGTGACAGACTTTGATTTTAATCCAAGTGTAGATATCACTCTGGAAAACTTGAAATTTCAGTTAGCAAGCGATCTCTTTTGCTTTCTTAAAAGACAAAACTATGTTGCGCCCTTACTTTCCAACATTTCTCTTCGATTAAAAAAAGAAATGAAAAAAAAATAAACATGTTCAAGGTGTGTTCTATGACTCAAATTCCACAATGACTTAATGCAGCCCTAGTTAATAGGCATAATATGAATAGTTTATAGCATAATATAGTGTTTTCCATATGGGAAATTAAATTTATATATTTTAAAAATGTTTTTGGCTGAAACAGTGTTTGTCATCGGTATTTTATCTCAAATTTAATTTCCCTGCTAACCACTAAAAATTTATTTTTATCTTTTATAAGTGTGGGCTAAAACAGTTATAAGCGGTTTGAAACTGAGCTTTCTTGATCGTCCCATATGTCTTTCAAAATCTGGTAGTCAACTGACGAAAGGATTCATGTTGTCTTTGGGAGGTGCTCAGATTTTTTGATTTAACGCGCTAAAACATATGACGGTATCTTAAAAAGTCAATAGTATCATATTTAAAGCCACAGGAAACACAATTCGGATTATAAAGTGTATTGAAAACTTATGTCGATTCCATTGAAAAAAATAGAACGTTTCAGAAGCCTTTTTTTGTAAAATGCTGGAATGGTTCAGAAATATTCCAGTTTTGATATTGAGAAATCATACTTAAAGTATTGATATTATATGGATATCTGAATATTTGAAATAGTTTTACCTTTGTTTAAAATTTTTCTTTCTTTTTGTTTTCACCTGTCTTGCTATGTGTATCATTCATTTTTATGCTGAAAATTATTTATCACTTTTTAATATCTTTTGCTTACTTGGCTAATCAGATGAAGTTATTTGGCTTTATGTTCTTTTATTGTAATGAAGCAATGCTGCAATAAAAATTAAGTTATAAAAAGAGTTATCAATTCTTTTACATTCACAAGTCATGATTTGAGAATAAGATGCTTATTTCATAGAATATAAAAGGTAGTAGAATCTTCATATTATCAAAGCAAAAAATCCGATGCTTTTGAAGTTCTTAGTGACATTAAAACGATGAAGACAGAAAAAGGATCTTATTACCTAGAAATAAAAAACGAAACATATATTTGTGATATCATTGGAAACAAAAATCTTGAAGAGTGCCACAGCCTATAAATGAGCGAGACCTATCTGCCCTAGAGAGTTCATTTATACTCTTTCCTTCTATCTAAGATAACCAGCAGTGAGTAGGTGGATGCATATAATAATAAATGCAAAAAAGCCATGCGAAAACTCTAAAGTCAAGGTTTTGACAAATGTATCCTACATAAAACTATGACTGAAAGTCAGATCCAAGATTATGGATTATCAGTGAATTCTTAGTTTAATTTTCGGAACCAAACGACGGAGAAAGAGTACTAATACATATGTACCATCGTGAATCTGTTATAGTTTGCTGCTCTTTTTGCTCTTTTGTAGTGTTCTAAAGAAATATTTTTTGTTCATTTCTTCTTGTATTGTTTTAAGAAAATCAACGTTATTTTGTCACGTTTTTTTTTTTCAAATTTCGCGTATTTCTGATTAAAAGCGGTTCTGTTTTGCATCATACGTACAACGCTTTTTTTTATACATTTATGCTTTCTTTTCTATTTCGAATAAAAGGCTTTTCTTACGCACTTCAGAGCGTTGAGTTCAATGCAATATCATTGTAAAAAGCTTTTTAACATATGTTTGTATATACAATGCATGTGTGTGTACATATATATATAATGCAAATTCTTAGCCTTTATCATTGATAATATAAGATGAGGCTTGCTGAATTCAATCAACTTTTTAAACGGTGTATTAGAAGAATATATATATATATATATATACAAATATTTTTCTAATACTCCAATTAAATGACCTGGCTCGTATATCTGTATATATATATATATATATATATATATATATATATATATATATATATATTCTTCTAATACACCGTTTAAAAAGTTGATTGAATTGAGCAAGCCTTATCTTATATTATCAATGTTAAATGCAAAGATTTTGCAAATAAAAATTTTCTCTCTTCTAATGTTTATCTCAAATGTGGTTACTAAAGAAAAAACGATAATTGTTGATGTTAAAAGCCCGACAAAAAGACGAACTTACATTTTTCTTAAACTGTGGCCATGAGACTGAAAACAGATGCATAGCAGCATAAAACATTCTCTTATCACCCGTTTAACCACATGGGTTTTAGTTGAAAGCGATTAGAACCGCTCCAGTGATAAAAATGCTTTAAAAAATGTGAACCTAATCACCATAAGTGTTTCTAAAAAGCTTTTGTCCATGATATATATGTATTGACCATTCACAATGGGTTCGTGACGCACGCTCTCAGTATAGAGAGGATCTCAATTTTGCAACTCGGCTTTTACTATTGGAAACTTGTTTGAAATGAAGAGAAAGGGCAGGATGTCACCTTTTGGCTGGATATGCCCAAAAATCAAGTTTACTCTTCAATCGTAAGGCAGACATAATTGTGTATCTAATTTATTTCACTTCACGTACCCTACATCATTATTTTCTTGTATATCAATTTCAATGACGTTAAACTCAATTTTAGTCTATGTAACGGCAATGTTTTTTTCTCGTGACCTTTTATTTTTGATTGAACTCATAATAAATGTGACAATAACTTTCTATAATGATAATGACTTAATAAGGTAACAACAACGTAGTTTATGGAAACATGGAAAATTTTTAGTCAGACTGATACTATAGTTATAGGACGGAACAAGGTTGTATCTGATTGGATGCCTTAAATGTTCATAAAAGTTTGAATTAAATCATTTGGTCTGGATATTTACGTTTCGATACAACATCTACTGTTAGCAAGTATTGTTGTTAGTCGCCTTGTAAATCTTAGCATCACATAAATAGAGAATTTGTTTGGCTGGCAATATTACCATATAACAAATTACGTTTGTCTCAGTATTAGAATCATCTGCATATTTTTTTTATGTGAAAGTGTTAGTTATTCCGAAAAGTTTGCACCACTTTGCAGTTCCATGAGAACTGTCTCATGGAGTCTGAATGACTAGAACTATTGAGTACAAAATTTTACTACCTTCGATGTTGATTGTTTTTTTTTTTAATGTTTTAATCGTAGTTCGATTAGTTTGTTATTTCTTAATTGGATCAGTTTTGATGTTCCATTGTCGGTAGACTTTTTAAATTAAGGAATGGTTAACCTCACGTATATCGGCATTACTTTTTTGTTCAAACTCCATTTACATTTACTAGTTTGCTTTCTTATGTTCGATTCTTGTGTAATATTTGACACTTCTTTTTTATTTTTTAACAAGCTGAAAACCCCATTCTTCAAACGAGAGCCTGTTATCAATTTGTCTTGTGTGTATCTAAAGAGGCTTATAAATAGGCTTGATATCTATCCGTTCGATCACATGATCCAGATAAAAAATATGCCTCAACCTATATATCTTTATCTAGAATCAAGATATATCGATAACTCTAGTTACACCCTAGCCGTGCAAAAGGGCCAGACGCCTGTTAAGTGTCAAAGGTTGGGTTATAACGGAAGTCCGCTTTTATGTATATATATAGATTTAAGGTATAGATGAAGATGTATCTTCGTTTTAGTCTTTAGGCTTTAGGCTTTCAACGTCGTTTTTTTCCCCGCCATGATAAGAAGAATGGTTTGTTTACTCTTAGAAATTCCAATCTACTTCAAGATCCTCTCAAAAGAAATATTATTTATTTAAGAATAAATAGATAGTCCTCTCTCTCTCTCTCTCTCTCTCTCTCTATATATATATATATATATATATATATATATATATATATATATATAAAGTTTGAAGATAAGGTGGAATAATTGATGAGAGTGCTCAACTGTGGGAGCAATACATAAATATAGAAGATCTTACCTTAAATTTCCATGCATACTACACTTGTGTTTCAAGCGGAGGACGAAGAGAGCGGAGGACAGGCGACAGCTTTGTCCTCCGCTTGAAACACAAGTGTAGTATGCATGGAAATTTAAGGTAAGATCTTCTATATTTATATATATATATATATATATATATATATATATATATATATATATATATATATATATATAGTAGTTGGAAGCCCGCGAATTCGCAGGATTGAAAGTTTAAATCAATAATTATTGTACTCACCATTATAATATTAATGCTGATTTGAAGACAAAATTATTGGTGTAGCTTGTTATAGTCAAAGAGTTCTCTGATGGCGGTGCCATTGCAAATTGTAAACCATTATAGCTTTTAACTCTTGACATAGCTACACAAAATGACCATGAGAGAAAACTGACAGTGGGAGATAAATTCCAACTTTTGTCAAAGTTTGACCCTGTGACTTGTTTATAGTCATGGCATAGGATGGTTGTATTGGAAACTATCTCCTAGTGAGTATGAATGGGAGATGACAGTCTTTTGTTGTTGTTAGTGCAATGCGTGGAATGATTTCAATGTGTCCAGCATGTGTACCTGTCATTATTTTGGCTTGAATGACTCTTCTTCCTAATGTTTTAATCAAAAGGCATGTGCCGCTGAGAAGTCCTTGAGATGGATTGAAATTTTGTAAAAGCATCACTGGTATGTTGACTTTGAGTTTTAATTTATGTGGAGGGAGGCCGGTTGGATTTTGATTGAGGAATTCTATGCGATCCTAAGCTGGGTCTACGTTGTGGCTATCTAGAGCTACGTTTGTTTTCACTATCTGGATCAGATCTTGGTTGATCTATAGATCTAGATCCAGTTTGTCGTAGATCTAGATTTCGATAAGTATCGATAGATATGGATGGTTGATCAAGTGTTGTTTGTGATGGTGTGGTTGGGGGGATTTGATTTTGATTGAGTGTTTTTTTGGGTCGTCTTAAACGACGTCTCTTTTTCTCACCTGCCATCGTAATATCGATCTATCTTTCACAGTTAATTATATCACTCAGACTGAGGTGATCTTATCGCTGGTTGGTCTAGGCTATGCGGGAAAGGTATATCTAGATCTAAATTGAAGAAAAAGTAATGTCAAAGGTCTAATTTTGATCTATTGACACAAAACATTGCTTTCTAAAACGTGGGGGTCATGTCCCTAATGTTTTATTATTTTAAAGTGACTGTATATGTCTGTGGTGATGGGCAACGATCAATGTGTAAGTCTGTGGTGATGGGCAACGATCGAAACTTTTTAGAATTAACGCTATCTAGTGAAGTTGGTGGTCATTGCGGGAGGCGTACATCGAAGAACAAATAAGATCAAAGGTCTATTTTTTTATTTAATGACAACTTTGCTTTTTAAAAAATGGGGGTGATGTCTCTAATCTGAAGAATAGTATTTCATAAAAAAATACTATTTTGTATTTTTCAAGTATCTGAAAAAGTCTGTGGAGATAGGCAAAAATTCGAAGAGGGGAGCACACAATGAGCACTATTTTTTTAATATAAGTATTTTTTTATATATACATATATATATATATATACACACACATGCATAGAACATACAAACATATGTTAAAAAGTTTTTTACCATGATATTACATTTTACTCAACGCTCTGAAGTGCGTAAGAGAAGCTTTTTATTCGAAATAGAAAAGAAAGCAAAACTATATAAATAGCGTTGTACGTTTGACGCAAAATAAAACCGCTTTTAATCAGAAATACGCTAAATTTGAAAACAATGTGACAAAGAAGTGGTAAGTATCTTAGAGAAATAGAAAAAACAAATTAAAAAAAAAACAATTTCTTACGAACACTACAAAAAATCAAAAAGAGCATCAAACAATAACAAATTCACGATGTTGCATGTGCTTTCGATTTCTAACTAAATGCATTAGTGCCTTTTTTCTGTCATTTTAGTTCCGAAAATTAGGCTAAGAATACTTTTCGTCATAGATTTATTTAAGGTACATTTGTCACAACCTGTTTTTAGGATTATTGTACATATTTTCTGTATGTATTATTATATGCATCCACCTTTTTATTGCTAGTTACCTTAGACAGAAGTAAAGAATATAAATGAACCCTTGGGGACAGATAGGTCTCGCCTCATCTATTGGCTGAGGCACTCTTCAAGATTTTTGTTTCCAATGTTATCACAAATGTATGTTTCGTTTTTTTATTTCTAGGTGATAAGGTCCTTTCTCTGTCTTCATCGTTTTAATGAAACTTAACTGTCACTGAGAACCTCAAAAGCAACGGAATGTTGTGCTTTGATAATATAAAGGTTCTATTATCTTTTATATTCTACATTATGAACAAAGCATCTTATTCTCAAATCATGAGCTGTCAATATTAAAGAATTGAAAACTCGTTTCATTAAAACGTGATATTTAATTTGCAGCATAAAAATGAATAATGCATATAGCATGCAAGACAGGTGATAACAAAAAGAAAGAAAAATTCTAAACAAAAGTAAAACTATTACCAACATCCATACAGTATCAATACTTTAAGTGTGATTTCTCAATCTTAAGACTGGAATATTTCTGAACCATTCTAGCATTTAACGAAAAAGGCCTCTGAAACGTTCTATATTCTTATTCAATGGAATTGACACACGTTTTCGATAACTTTATAATCCAAATAGTGTTTCCTGTGGCTTTTAATATGATACTATTGACTTTTCCAGATGGCGGCATTGGTTTCAGCGCGTTCAATCAAAAAATCTGAGCATCTCCAAAAGACAACATGAATCCTATTGTCAACTGACAATAAAATTTTGAAAGACGTATAGGACAATCAAGAAAGCTGAGGTTCCAATCGCTTATAACTGTTTTAGCCCACACTTATAATATATAAAATTGATTTTTTGTGGTCAATAGGTAAATTAAATTGGAAATAAAATACCCATGACATTGTTTCAGCCAAAAACATTTTTAAAAGATATAAATTTAATTTCTCATATGGAAAACACTACACTATGCTATAAACTGTCCATATTATGCCTATTAATTAGGGCTGCATTAATTCATTGTGGAATTTGAGTCATATAAGACACCTTGAACATGTTCATTTTTCCATTTCTTTTTTCAATCGAAGAGAAATATTGTAAAGGAAGGGCGCAACATAATTGTGTATTTTGAGAACACAAAAGATATCGTTTGCTAACTGAAATTTCGAGTTTTCCAGAGTGATATCTACACTTGGATTAAAATCAAAGTTTGTCAGTTGATTCTATGAAAAAAAAGCAATTGATGCTTTAAATTTTGATCCATTGTAACTATTAAATTTTTTCCCTGGGGTTATCAAATTTGTTAGCAACAATTTATCTGCTACAAGTTTAAGAAAATAGCATAACGATAAAGAAAGCAAACTGAAATGAAAATAGCAATTAAAAAGCAAAATAAAGGTATTATGATAAGCAAGATATAGATACATGAATTTCCTAAGCTGACGATAAAAAAATGCCTGCTCACAATGAACATTCAATAATATTTTATAATTATGATTTTCTTTTTGAACGCAATTTATCTAAATATAAATCTGGACATAAATTGATAGCTTTCCCATCTTTTTTTCATTCTCAACTCGATCAACGAATGAAACGTTTAGATCATGCCAAAATACGAAATTTTGACCTGAGCCCAACTTGCTTTATCTGCCTTAAATAAAATTATGGAATGTTTTTCAATTTCTGTCCGATGACTCAAAACTCGAAGTTTCTAAGGACCATCAAGGACACTAACAGAAACAGTGTGGAAGTTTAAAACTTTCGATCGGGGAGTTCGTCGTTGTCTAGATCTGTGGAAATTGTGAATTGAAAACTTATCAGAACAGGATAAAGGAATATGGAAGTGTTTTAGCCATCACACAAGAGTAATGGTCAGGATTATCATCTAATCAACGTCATATTATCATTCTGTATAGCCTATATGACTAACTAACTAACTAACTAACTATATATATATATATATATATATATATATATATATATATACATTTCTAACTATAAGATAATAACTTTATGAAAAATCCTCTTAATATGATATATTTAGTTTGCTGTCGATAATACAACTATATACTTAAACATATAGATAGTTTCTTTCATAAATCTTTCTTACGAACAATGATTTGATGAGTCCCTCGTCAATTTCATATGGTCACCTAGCTTTAAATCGGAGATGTAAGGGAAATGAGCTAAATGTTATATAACGTTACATAAGTATAAATTTCGTATCTATTTCACATCTTCGGAATTCAAAAGGCTGCAGATTCAGGTCACTGTATGCTAAAATACCCACACTTTGTGATATATTTCACTATTCCTCGGCTTATGATCTCCTAGATTATCTAAACACAGACTAAAATCAAACATGTTCCAGACATATTATGAGCTACTATCATGCCAGAGCAGATTCTTTCCCTGGAGACCATCATCTAGAACCAATGTAACTTTAGAGCAGATCTCTATCCCCCAGACTTTTCGTTTAGATCACTGCCAACAACACTTCAGAACTCATTCTTCCTCCGGAGGCCATTGTACAAAACTCATTACCGCCAACACTTCCAAGCGGACCCTTCTTGGCAAAAGTCAAGATCGACCCTTTAAAGTCCCGTCCCTCCACCTCCCTCCCCATCTTTCCTCGTCTTCTTTATTACGCGACACTCAGTAACGGCTTGAACCTTACAACACAGGCACAACAAGATGTGTGGATATTTAATCAAACTGTTTTTCAAACTGAATCATATCAATTCAGTTGAAATGCTCTATCGACACTAAGAAAAACCACAAGTAAGTCCTATTTTAACTTTGTAAACTAATGAAATTGGTTTTCTCTTTAAAAAATCGATTCATTTTTATGGCTTGAGAAACGGTTTGTGTGATGTACGCTCGCTTTAGCCAGGTCAACGTATTTATAGCCTAGGCACTTAAATATGCGAGACATATCAAATGAAATTAAAAAGAAAAATGATTTTCCCCCTGGCGGAAAAGGCACACGTTTGCATGTTCTGTTAGAAGAAAGAACACATAAACGGATTTATACACTGATAATTAGTTTTAACGTTTCTCACCGCAATCAAAACCGAGAGAGACCAATTTTACTTCAAAGAGAGAGTTTAGCTGTGGATCCAAAAATTAAAGATTTAGTTTTAAGAAATATGAAATAGATGATTATGAAATAATTATAAGATGACAAGGTGATCAGAAACATAAACAAAAAGAATGTTTATCGCGGGTTGTATTGTATGAGTCGTAACTCATTTTTGGCAACTTTTCAGGAAGGCCAAAAAACTGTCTCATTTGTTTATTTTTGGCTCAATTTGTCTAAAATTCAAACATAAGATATCAAAAATGCTTTCCTTTAAAGATTTCAAGTTTTTTTTATTGTAATTATGACCAATTACACTGTATACGACTTACGACCTTTTGCAACAATAAAAGTGTTTTTGTAATACAGTCGCAACCCTTCTTACGACCACATTTTCTAGATTTTTGTGGATTGCATAGAGCAGTAACGAGACTTACGACTTTATGCAAACGAAAAGTCTTAACGACTAAGTGAAAGATGTACACTGTGTATGAAGATACGCCAGAAGTTGGGTTTTTTCTTATTTAAATTAGAACTTTAATACAAGAAAACATCAAAAACAGAAATATTGGATTACAAACACGTATCACTGGTACAGCCTAAAAAAAAATCTTACAAGTTCAGGGTCTTTCGCCACATTTCGTCAATATGAAAAAGCTATAAGAAAAAAGACATCTGAAAAGGCAGTAGAATGCAATAACCACATCGTTCGTCTGCAAAACAATTAAGAAAAAGAAGTAAAAAAACACATTCTAATTTCCTTATTTATTTGTAAAGTTATAAGGCACAATCAAATCATTAAACGTGTAAGGCGATTATGCATCAACGAAAACTACAGAGAAATGAGCTTTAGGCTATATGCCTTCATCAGTCAAGACATTATGAAACGATGCATAGTGATCCAAATGGAAGTCATAAAATAAGTCAATGCTAAAATAAAATAAAATATAAAGTGTTGCTGAGCCTATGTGTATGGCAATATTTTTAAAAGGTAATGTAAGAAAAAGTTTTGTTGTATATAATGCCATGTTTCGAGCACATTTAACGTTCGTGCACTGTTTTAGGTTGTAGTTTTTATCTGGATGGGTGTTTCCATAATTATAATTATAACTTTTTATTTCTGATTTACGTAGAAGACCCAAAAGCAATCAGTTGTCGTAGAGGAAAAATCAATAATGGAGAGACTGATAGAAGGAATGGTGAGTAGAAGGGACTAAAAGCTTATCAAAAAAAGTTTTTAAATCATTTACTTTGTCTTTGTCGATTTCCAGGTAAGAATCGCGAACGGGTTTCAAATGGGTTTCACTAAGCTCTGGCAAAGTTACTTTTTTGCACCATTTTGAACTTAAATCTAAATTAACCGAGTCATTTTCATCATAGCTATATGACATATTTATAATATTGGGTGTTTCTCATTCGACTGATGTCTTCCACGCAAGTACCACAACAACGAGGCAATATATTTATTTCTGTTTTGCCCGGTGCAGGCATCTGAATATAAAGAGATTGAAGTTGCTCCTGTTTCAGCTTTTCCCTTTACAAATTCAAATAAACACGAGCCAACTTCATTCGAGCCTCGCTTGGCGATACGCTCGTTCCATATGTTGTTAACTCCCAAATCTTTTCCATAATCAAATATTGTCAGGTTGAACGTATTTGATTTTCGTCGGTGATAAAAGCCTTTGGAGTAACCTTTAGGTGTAATTAATACATGTTAAAGGTCAAACACAGCAGCAGAAAAAGAGGAATCGTGTTTAGCTCTCATTTTGTTATTTTCCTTTTATTGCCTCTTGAAACTTCATTCTGTAATGCTTCTCATACTCTGTTTTCATCTCTTCTTTGTTTGGAGAGTTATTATGTATGGTGCAAAAGTCACATCTATCCTTTGATCTTTTAAAAAATCCCAAATTAAACTCTGTGTAAAATATTTTCTTATAAGAAGATTTACTTACAAAATTTAGGCTTTTTTTTCTTTTTTCTCATTGACATAAAGATCGTTAAGTTTTCCTAAATTTAGTTCTGCACTCAAGTAATTGTGACGAGATTCTTTTCTACTATAATGACTCTCTGTTTGAGGGAAACTAGGAATATGTTCTCAACTCCTTCTTTTTCGTCATTATTTTGTACCCATTTTATCTTCCTCTATGATATCAGTTTTCTTTTTGTGCGCAGAGAATAGCATTTTCTCACTTATATGAAGTGTGTGTAAAAAGAAAGTTTTTACAAACTTCATGTTTATTATCCTCTGCAGAAAGGTACAATCTATATGATCTTTTCTAGGTGATGTGTCCCCTTTTTTGGATTATTTCTTCTTCACTTCTTCGCAGAGACTGTCTTTATTTCTAAAGGTGTGAGTTCAAATTGATATCCAGCGTGTAGGGATTCTGCCAGTCTAACAATAAAAGATGGCAACAAGTTTTTGTCATGAAACAGTGTACCCTTCCAATTATCCAAGGGCATGCCCTAAATATCCCTTGAATGTGGATCAAATAGGCAAACACACGATTCCCTTTTTATCAGGAATATCCAGGTGTGCGATTACCAAACGTCAAGTTACAGCAATACTGGAACATATCTAATGCATCGACAATTGTTGTGAAATATTCATCTTCCAGTTGAATATAAAGTGACCCGAAGTGCAGAGATGGGATTGACACGTCATACTGCTGGCCGTCCACCCAAACTTGTTTGGGAATGTCGGTGACAAGTGGATTGGTGTTGATGCAGAGCCAGTCGCCATTTCTCAGAATTCTGACTAGCGTCTCGGATGTCCAGTCTTCCACGTCCTCCTTTACATTCATTATTAAAAAGACAAGCGAGTTAAAGGTGCACTGCCTGCCCACAGTCCGGTACCGGTCACCGCCTTGGTGGCTGCTTGCTTGCAAGGAAGGTCTGGAAAAAAGTGCAAAGACAATAAATATTGTGTTATCCTCGCGTGGAGTATAATCATATATCTATAAATATATGTTAAACTTAAAAGCTATTCTAGGTATGGGAAGATAAAAGGAGATTACTATTATTGCTGCAGGACCTGTGAAAACATTCACCCAGTTATTTTTCAACTCTATTTCTTTAACCTTGCCCAGTGGAAATATAACACTCACGGAGGCTACTGTTTCTTTGAGTTAAGTCACAGAAGTTCAAATATTGGGCATCAATGTTTGGAACAATTTTGTATTTTTGTGTGTTTCATTTATGGAAGTCTAGCAGCCCTTTGAAATCTTTAATATCAAGGCACAATTTTAAACTTCTTAAAAAACTACATGGGAATTTTATCCTATGACCAAGTCCATTACTGTCAAGAAAATTGTGAATATACTTTTAACATATATTTATAATTTAATTGCTGCGCAAATTCTGTAAACAAAACTTACCCCATACTTGGTGGAAAATTGCCACCAATGAATAAACCAATAGACACGTTTGAATTCAAATGAAAATGAGCATGAAATTGATCAGTTGTGCTCACCACAAGACCAGCGAACAAATACTTTTGGATAGACGCTTCACTTTTTATAGATTCGTTCACTTTAATAAGCAAACAAAGTTTAATCTAGTATAATTGAGAATAAAAAAGACTGTACCGAGTTAAAATAATAACGCTCACTGCAGTACAAGATGATAGTCGTCTGTACTACTGGCAAACACTGACCAACACGCGCTACTTCAAAACTGTGATATGCAACATGACCACTCGGTCTCAGCTATAACTTGCGTAAGCGTGGACAGTGACCATTGGGGTCGAAGGCATTACACCAAGGCTGCACGTGTTAAAGATTCTTGGGTTTTACATAGGGTTACTATTTACTAAACCCACTGTTATTAATAATTTAGGAAGATCTTTAAGGATTAAGAAATTACAAGCTTAATTTTACCTAACGACATTCAGTTACTTTTATCATGCCTCTGGAACTTGACATAAACACAAAGTTATAACATTTCTTTTTTTTTTCAAATTCTTTACTTATTTAGGTTAGTAGATCGTAAAAAAGAGTACTCACCTAATTAATGAAGACCTTATCTGACTGTCAGTTTGATCCTTCTCAGTTTCGATAGTCATGTTGAGTGAAACGTTACAAAGCTAGAAGTCTCGAAGAATCTTTAATCCATTAAAGATCCGAAAGACCAGATTGACCAAAACTGGTCTTCTTGCTGGCTTACATAGTTCTCACCAATGCATTTTTACCGCTTTAAATTCGTTGGCGCCCATATACATGGATATTTTTGAGCAATGGACGGAGGTCGTAAGTTTATCTATGCTTTTCTGTGCGTTAAATGCCGGATCGTGATTTTTCGTTTTGAATAACGTCGTAAGCAGTGTTATGATGCTCAAAACATGCAATTGTCTCATAGCGTTATTAAAATTCGATATGAATACAGTCGTAACTTGACATACGACCTTTTCAAATAAGAAATGCAAGCATACTTCAAAACTTGTTCGTCATTTAATAAAGTCGTAACAAATGTTATTACCCTTTACAAACATTATTTTTCTCTTCGAGGTTGTAAGTAGTGATGCAACTTTATTCAATGACAAAATATTTTAAACTGAACATACTACCTTAGCATTTTTATCAATATCTCGGCCATTTTTGGCGCGAAAGGTACAGGACCAAAATAGAAAGATGCAGAATGAAGAGAAGTATCAGGTAGAAAAATATCTCGAAATCGCCCAAAATTGAGGTAGGACCCTATGCAATACCACCCGCGATATGTGCTTTTTTAGACGAAATGTAACAAACTGGTTAAGGCATTGTTTGTTTGGAAAAACTAAGCCACAACATAGTAGTCTCTGGCCTAACTTGTATATCAATCAAGCCGTCGTTCAGAAGGGTCCTTAGCACACAGGCTTTCTCTGTCGCCAATGAAGAAAATAATAGTCTGTTTCAATCGAGAATACCGATTCCCATTTCGGAATAGCCTATGCTTTCAACATTCCACAAAAAAAAAAAAAAAGAAAATGTCCTTCGTGTTGTTAGATTTGATTTTTTTAAAAATTTGATACACCCACGAATTGGGGGTATCTCGACTGATTTTTAATTATTGTCTAGACGAAATTCTCGTATCTCGATTTGATATAAGGTATGTGTACCTGTTGGTCTATCTTTTAGCGGCACTTGAATTTGTTAGAGACTTAAGATTTCTAAAGAGTTGCGCCTTTCGAGAGCTGAGTGGTTAAGCTAGATGATAGGGCTGTCTAAATTATTCTAAAAATAGCCTGAATTTACGTATAAACTATAGAATTTGTGGAGCATAAAATGTGGTTATTTAAACAGTGAAACTATTTAGTACTGAGAAAGCGAAGTTAAAATTGATTTTACGAGTAATGAGACATACCTTTCACAGCTCGTTATTTTGCAATAGAGATTTTTTTAAACTCAAGTAAGATTAATGCGAGGCATTGACGCGGGTGGTACTCATTACTGCCGTAAGTGACATTTTGCAAATTTTACAGGAGGACCAAAAAACTTCCCCATTTCGTTAATTTTTCACCGATTTTAATGCGCATTGGAAACAAAGCTGTCTTTCTCATTACGGATTATTGTATGTGTTCATTTTACTGTTACCGCATTGGCTTTTTGAGATAGTGGACATACAACACTTGCAATGTTTAAAATAGTTTTTGATTACTACTGTAAGTGCACTTACGGTGGGAGTAAATGAAAGTATCGTCATTGATTACAGCCGTAAGAGCACATACGGTTGTATTAAATCAGCCTGAGCTATACTTTCGCCGACTTTTGTACTAAGTTGTTAAACACTTACGGTTGTATGCAATCAGTTTGGGTTTTAGTTTTCAGTTGACTGTTGGTTTTTGCTTTATTCTCATTGTCGCCTTATTTGTTCTGATGCTATACATTTTATTGCGATATAAATGCTCTTAAAAAGATCCTAAATAATACTGAATATATCTTTCTTGTATAACTGAAGTTTGCGGAGTGCACAAATATAATCAGTTCATCAATCAAGTTAACAGATCTTGCAAACTATAATAACTTAAATCATTGCATGTAAAAATGAAGCATCTGAAATGCTTAAAAGCCAGCTAAATACCAACCATTTAAAGACACTTTCACTTTTAAAGAGGGAAACACTCCTAGAAGAAAAACTTCAGCTGTAGCGAAGAAATAACTTTTATAAAAATAACGAAATAGTACTTTGCATCAACATAACAAATGTCAGTATATAAAAAAAGGACACTCTCTCTCTCTCTCTCTCTCTCTCTCTCTCTTTCTCTCTCTCTCTATCTATCTATCTATCTATCTATCTATCAATCTATCTATCAATCTATCTATCTATCTATCTGTCTCTCTCTCTCTCTCTCTCTCTCTCTCTCTCTCTCTCTCTCTCTCTCTTACTCCCCCGACTCCCCTTGTTAACGCTCAGAACATTACAAATTAAGTAAAATGCAATTTTATCATCTTGATATTATAACAAAGAACACACTCATTGAAGTTGTACTGCTTCATCAACTATTTTTCCTCGAGCCATGAGAATGTTAAACATTTACACAAGAAAAAAAAATGCACACACTTTCCATCGTTTGATAATAAAATTCACTTCATTTCACTGTCACACACACTGTCTTTTCAGAGGCATGGCAAATGTAGATATAATACTTAATGCAGTGCTTTAAAGAACGCATGGTGCACATGAGGTACAAGATTTTTATTACAGCGATCGTCAAGATCCGCTTTTGCTCATCAAGTTGTATGTATTCATAATGGCTTTAAATCAATTGCTCTAGCATAGGATACTACCAGGTTCTTTCTTCCTTTCCGCCAAAGTCTAATTTAAACCAGCTGTCTTCAGACTCACCATAGTCATGTGACATGTCGATCACATTAGGGCTTTCACTCCTTATTCGGATCTTTTGAGCTTAAGGTAATGAATTCTCTATCAGAGCTAATATTTGTATGACATTTAAATCTGCAAACTTCCCCGCACCCTGGTTTTATGGCTCTTGCTCTAACTGGTTTACCTTTCTTGGTTTTATACAACTCACTAAGATTCCATTTGTGTTTAACATTATTGAACCCCCAATAAGTTGTCAGTCTGCCTCTGTTGTCTCCAGTCACGTGGTTGTGTCACAAGGGGCAGAGGTCTGGACATGGGATGGTGATTCCACAATAGAGCCTGCAGCCTACAAAGGACTTGGTGTAATGAGAGAACTGTCCCCAATGTAACTGTCGCCGAAAGATATCGTGGTGCTATTTGCAGCATCTCTAGGTCCTAGCTGCAGAATTAGTATTGGCCTGGGGACTGTGGGGAGGGTGGTGAGGTGAATTGCTCAAAGCCGAAACGCTTTGTCTTCTTCACTTTTGGAGGAGCATGAATACGTCTCATCAGCATCGCCATCTGAGTCTGAAATGTGGCCGTATCTGTCCTCATCGGAAAACACAGCCACGAAAAGTTCTCTCAAAAACGTTTGGGCTTCCCTCTTGTTGCTGCGCTGATCAGGTTCATCACCCTGTCTATGAGCCCCTGTCTTAGATCTTACACTACACTGTTGGTTGACCAAATCGGCGAAATGTTTACTAATTGCAAGTGGAATTTCAGAGGATGAGTCTGAATCGATGTTATCCAACTTTTAACACAGCAGCAGGGATTCTACGGGATCTCTAGGTGGGACTATAGATGTAGATTCTGGTATGCTTGTTATACTGAGTGGAGTGAGTTCATACTGATCAGCTATTGCAAGAGAGCTTGTTAGATTTTTGAGGAAGATTGGAACCATATGTCAAGTGCGATATCAAAGTTGCTTTACTATCCCCACACTCAATCGCATCCATGTTTCTAGAATGTGAATCAAAAATAAAGACTGCACCTCTACAGGTATGGGGGAGTGGAAGATCCCAATGTCAGAATGGAGTATTTGTCAACTCTTTTCAAGGCTTCTTCAAAGAGCATAAAAGGCCTTCTATGTCTTTGAACAAAACAGACAAAAGTGGTAACATTGAAACATGACAATAAAAATTGATCTTAACGAGATAAGATTACGACCGTGACCGCAAAACATGGTGCTAGGTCTTCTATTTAAGCTACTGGCTTTCAGAATATAAAACATATAATTTATTATTCTCCCCATTCTATTTGCTTTTAAATTTTAAAATAGAACAACGACCACGAGAGAGTCTATCCTGGTATAAGGAAGTATCAGATTATGGTAGCACTAGTTCCGCATACAAAAGACTGACCTGGTGATCTAGTTGAACCTGACAATGGATACACTCGTGATCCATAATACAGTGACACAATTCATGAGATAAATGAAACATAAACAATAAATCCTAAGTTATTGCTGTTGTAAAAGAAACCGAGGCCGTAAGTGTTATTTATCGACTGTAACCAATGTTCTATCTGTGGTACATTGTTATTGTGTACAACCGTAAGTGCGCACTTACAACAGTTTTCGCCTATTGTCTCCAGATGCTGAAAAGGAAACGCAGTTGTATACAGCCGTAAGTGCCCTTACAGTTGTAATCAAAAGACACTTTTTGAACAATGTACATACGGTTAATTTTTAAACTTGAATTAGGGCGCCAATTTTAAAGCTAGAGGTTCAGAACCCAGATAGAAAAACGCGCCATGGCCTAGTGCATATAACTATGCAATAAAACGCATTTCGCAAAAAATGTCACTTACGGCAGTAATCAATACCACCCGCGATGAGCTTCCTTGCTGTTCTTCTTCTTGATTTCTTTGATACATTTGAAAGATCATTATATATTTATTGTTATTAATTCATCAAAAGTTAAGGCCAAATTAGTTGTGATGAAACAGATAATATTTAAAAACTGTACAATTTTTAAAGGGGGCAGCGTTTTTAAAACAATTAAGTGTTATTCCTAAAAAATTATTAACATAAAAAAACACATAAATCGTCTTGAATGGAATGAATAATGGAAACTGGAAAAAATTGACCTCCGCCAGCGTGAAGGAAGAGCATCATGGAAACATCGTCGCCTTTTCTTCCGGGGCGGCGCTTTTGAATGTAAACACCATTTATGGATATTTTGCAAGCGTATCGTCCTTCCATTCCGCTTAATATTTAAGATATCGACTAGATCCTCTAATTGTCTCAGCAGTTGCACTATGTACTTTGCATTGGATTTGCACTATGTACAACATGAAGTCAAGCACTGCATTGTATCTGTAATGAGTTATCAACATCACATTATGAGAGATAATTTGAAGAGAGGGCTGCTGAAAAGATTGCACCCTTAATGACAACGTAAGATGAGTTCTAATGTTTAAAGAATTGATATATTTTTATAACTGTACAATGAGTGGCTCTGAAGGAGATTTATCTTTTCTTTAATGTATAGTTCTAGATGATCTCTTTGTGTTTTTTTATTATAAATTTTTGAAATATGTATTTCTTCAACGTAGTTGTATTTCCCACCTGCTCGTTTGAATGGGTAGCCATGATTGTTAGTGTTGTTTGTTCCAGTGTGTTTTTGTTTTGTTTTTTTGTTGTAGTCTAAGATAAGGATAGATAAAATTAAATGAATAAAAATGATTTATATCGGTCATGACCGTGTGAAAGTTTTATTGCTCCTCTTTTTATCTTGTGTGGGGATTTATCTAAGCAAAGCGGTCATTTCGATTTATCTGTGTCTTCCCATAACTCTATCTCGTTTGATTCGTATAAAGTTGTTTCGGCACTGGTCGTATTCATAATTGTCAGAAATACATTCAAAGCATGACTTTCGCTCTCTATGTTACTTAGATCAAAGAAAAACTAATAAATTGTGAACAGGTACCATTAAAGGAAGATCAAAACAGGTAATGAAGAAAATATATATGATCTTAGCTATGTGTTGATAAAGCATCACGATGTTAAACAGTTTTGAGTCTTGATTGCCTGTTTTATGTAACGTTGATATCGAACATTTTGAAAAAAAAAAATCAACATAAATATATATATATATATATATATATATATATATATATATATATATATATATATATATATATATAACACGTACCACTTCTTTGTGAGTCCCTAAAAATGTACACTCTGTGTAGGAGCAATCAACAAACTCCTTGGCCAGTCTGAGAATTTGAAGGAAATGACTTTAAGGACACATTTTTTTTCAATCTTTCAAATGCCATTTCTAAATGAATATTATTTAACATTATAACACCTTCAAACATACTTAAAAGAATTTAAAAGAAGAGTTTCGCAGAGGAAAATATTTACGCTAAAAATAAACATTTTATATATACATTTTTATAACAAAATACAGTCTTACAATCCTTGCACGCCCCATATGATTCCATAATCATAAATTTGCTCTGGGACGAAATTTATGGACAAACATCTGAACATGAAGCTGATAACTTTCTTTCGTTAAATTCAACCTCAACTAAGGCACTTACATGAATTTAACATGGGGTCAAGCAATACCAAACAATTCCATTTCTTTCTTGAGCCTAACATGTCTGCCATAAAAGTATTTCTTTTACCATATTGGTATCTCACCTGCAAACGTCTCCTCTTGTTGCCCCTCGCGCTCTTGCCAGCCCGTCACGTTTGCACTTGTCAAAAGTTGCATCACAATCTGAAATCAATTGTCCAGAAACCAATCCAATGCACTTCATAGAAATATATTTTAAAAGATTTGAAAAAAGTGACTACTACTACTACTACTACTACTACTACTACTACTACTACTACTACTACTACTACTACTACTACTACTACTACTACTACTACTACTACTACTACTACTACTACTACTACTACTACTACTACTACTACTACTACTACTACTACTACTACTACTACTACTACTAATAATAATAATAATAATAATAATAATAATAATAATAATAATAATAATAATAATAATAATAATAATAATAATAATAATAATAATAATAATAATAATAATAATAATAATAATAATAATAATAATAATAATAATAATAATAATAATAATAATAATAATAATAATAATAATAATAATAATAATAATAATAATAATAATAATAATAATAATGATAATAATAACAATGCTGTTGCCACAGCCTTATCTTTTAATAATATGTCTATTATTGTTCCACTATTGTTTGCCCTCTTTCATTTATTCAAAGTAATAGAAAAACATTTCTTGAATAGTCAAAACTAATCGATAATACAACTCAAATTAAACTTACCTGTGGTTGGGTTTTGGATCGTAGAGGAGTCATTGTCTGGCAAAGAATTAAAGAATATTTTGATTTAATTAGTTTACATTATGATAATTATTCTAAGCAAAACACAATTCATTTTATTTTACGTTTTTCGTGGCCTTTCGATTTGTAGATATTTATCTCTGTATGAAAAATCTGTGTTGCGAGCTTTGAAGTTTCAACCTAGGAGCGCTTACAACTCTAAGTCGGACCAGGAGATAAATTTGACCTGTGCCAACCTCATTTTGGAAGAACATTCTCTGTGGACTATAAGTTTAGATAGATTCTATAGACCACTAATACTAAAAGATCCTGATAATTTTATTGAACTTCAAATTATTTTAGCTTAAAATAGTTCGAAAACTTTTTGTCGAATTATCGTGTACTTGTTGAAATCTTTTAATTTTTAAAACTTATTATCTTCCAAGTTTTCTTTTCAGAGTTATGTCTTTTGAAATCCATTGGGCTTTTTGGGCTACTATCTTGTTTCTTTTAACTAGATTTTTTTTCATGTATCTATATATCTTAATCTATCAACATCAAAGTATTTTAACAAATGCATGTTCACCAAAGGGCCACCATGAATGTTTAATACGATATTTTAAATAGAAATCTTTGTCTTAGAACATTTTTACTCCATCTCATTTTTTAAATTAGTTTTGAAAAAAAAAATTTTAACTTCTAAGTTTGCTTGTTTCAGGACCATTCTATGGATTATAATACTTTTTAAAGAAATTTTTGTCAACTGATTTTTTTGTTTATCAAGTTTAAATGTCTATTTATTAATTTTCTCTATTTTTGTGCATATTTTGTGTTCTGACAATTAAATTATCCGCCTATCAGCCGATTACTTAGTTTGTTCTTCCATCTTTCTGCATGAAACCCCTATTCCAATCTTCCAACTCTATTTTTTCCTTTGTCTAATTAATTATGTTCATTAATGTGTGCATTACAAACTGTTTTTCCCGCCATATTTAATACCTCTTTACTTTCCTCCATCATTTTTTTTTCATATATTACTTACACAGCACATAATATATTACTACACGATTATTAACACGATCTTTTCATATAGGCACTGATGACGTTCCTGTAACATTACTTTTGTAAATATAAAATCTACATCGTTCAGGTAAGGTCTAAACTTATAATGATAAAAGAAATCATACTCTGCTTTGATTAAAGTAGTGACTGGCTAATACTTTTGTTCCTTAAAATTTTACACTTTAATATTTTCAACCTTAATAATAATTACATTTCATATTTAGACTTCTACTGAAGATCAAAATGTATTATTATACTTTACAAGGTCAATAACACTCTCTTAACGAGACGAAAATCCTTATCGCAAATAAGTATGCGCTATAAACCATACCGAAAACTTTTTTTTCAATTTTTTGTAGGAAAAAAAATCCTTGTATCTTATCTGGATATAATTCAAAAGTATAATTTGAGTGCACAGAATCCTCGTTTTTTCAATTCCAAAATAAAAAAAAATTGCTTGCAGTGTTCACACTCTATTTGAAGATTCCAATCAGACTACAATGATTGCAGCAAACAGTCTTTACATGTTTTTAAATTATACAACTTCAATCAATTACCTAATCTATAGGAAGTTTCTTACCGCAATTTTTATCACTCTCCATAATTTTCCTGGATGCGCTTATGACTATTTGTATCTGTGGGGAAACAAATAAACAAAATATTATTTTGTCGAATCTTACTAGTATAATGAGCTTTAATTGATAGGAGCTCGTCCTAAACTTCAAAACGTTCTGGGAACTCTAGCTTTACAAGGGTGTGATTACATTTAAATAGACGATTTATTTTCAAGTAGAAGAGTGACTTTTGATATAAAACTTTTCAAATCAACCGATTAGAAAAACATTTAAATTGTAAATGCAGGGTTTGATCCGCTGCTTGAGCTTCGTGATAGTAGTTTTGGTTATTTGAGAAGACTTTCGTAATTAACATTGAGGCGTATTTATCAACTTTATCTAATTGTAGTACACACTTTTCACAAAAACCGAAAAAAGAGCAGAAAAAACAAAAAAAAAAAAACGTTTTTAAAAACACCCTCACTAGATCTAGATCTAGTTTCAACATTAACAAAATGTTTTCTTACTATCCACTAAACCATCGTGACGCAATAGGCCGTTACTAAGCGTTAAAGTTAAAAGTAATATAGCAGTGGGACCTAATATTTCCACATTCGTTTTCTTTTTATATTTCGCAAAAAAAAAAAAAAGGTCAACGAAAGACCTCAAATCTGATTCTGTTTCAACTGAAGAACAAAATGCTAACATTCTTGGCAGTTTTTGTTAGGATTAATATCGATAAGTTCAACTTTTTAAGGTGAATTCTATTTTAGGTTTAGTTTCAGATTCTAAATAGATTTAGCTTGAAGTGGTACGGCTCTCCACTATTTACATGGGGAAGCGTAAAGTTACCAGCAGGTGTGCACAGAATGAGACAGAAACATATCATTGGATGAAGTTAACATATCGGTTTACCCAATGTCATTATTTAAAAGCAAATTCCCTGCTCCACTAGATTTAGATCTAGATATTGTTTTACTAGATACAGATTTAACTTCAAAAACATAACTTTGTCTAATCATGTCGTTTTATCCGTGCTTCAACCCTCCCCCTTTTTTTCCCTCTCCAACTAAATCTCGAGTTTTGGAACCCTGACTCAGTCATATTCAGAGCTCAGCAAAGGATTTTTTACATCAGAAATAAGGGAATTTTTTTTAAAGTGAAATTTAAACTTAGTTGTTGAAAGTGGTAAGTTTGGCTTAAGATTCATACACCTCTGTCTTTGATCTGAGTGAGAGATCCCTAAATCTATTATTACCTTTTTTTTAAGGCAGTTTTATAAAATATAAACCCAGTTTTAAATTTCGTGTTTGCAATTGAAATGCACAAGTCTGATTTTTTGGTTTCAGCACTCAAGACTAATTCACGCTCTTAATATACAGTTAATGAAACAAGATAAAGATTTTTACATTTTCTGTCGAAATTACTTCAAACAGAAACTGTTTTTTTTTTCGAACCATTAATATCAGCTTAAGTCTCCAACTTCTTCCGCAGTCTTAAATACTTAGAGGAACTTGAGAGTGCAGTAATCATAGAGAGGTAAAGAACATACCGCTCTTTGTTCACCTGTCGTTAACTCACAGCCCGAAGTCAAGCAGTCCATGTAGTTACGAAATAAACTGAAGAAAAAGAACAGAAAACAAAAAAAAGTAAGTGATAAAAGTAAAAGGTGGCTTAGATTCACAATGGAGACAAAAGGAGAAAGAAAAGGAAGACGATAAACGCAGGGTGAAGAGGACAAAATGTGAGGAAGGGAGTCAAGATGTAAAAAAAAAAGATTTTAAAAATGCAGGTCCACTAAATGGACAAATGAGAAGAAGAAGAAGAAGAAGAAGAAGAAGAAGAAGAAGAAGAAGAAGAAGAAGAAGAAGAAGAAGAAGAAGAAGAAGAAGAAGAAGAAGAAGAAGAAGAAGAAGAAGAAGAAGAAGAATAAGAAGAAGAAGAAGAAGAAGAAGAAGAAGAAGAAGAAGAAGAAGAAGAAGAAGAAGAAGAAGAAGAAGAAGAAGAAGAAGAAGAAGAAGAAGAAGAAGAAGAAGAAGAAGAAGAAGAAGAAGAAGAAGAAGAAGAAGAAGAAGAAGAAGAAGAAGAAGAAGAAGAAGAAGAAGAAGAAGAAGAAGAAGAAGAAGAAGAAGAAGAAGAAGAAGAAGAAGAAGAAGAAGAAGAAGAAGAAAGAGACAAAGTAGAAGAAGCAAGTGGAGAGGAGGAAGACGCGGAAGAAAAAGAAGAGGAGGAGAAGGAGAAGGAAGAGACGGAGAAGAAACAGCAGAAATGTCAACTTAATATAAAGTAGTAAAGAAAGATGAATTTTTTTTATGATAAATGAAAAAGATAAAAAAAAAACCGAAGCACAAGATTGGAAACTTACCTGCAGAGTTCAGACGTAGGTTCTATCGCTTCATACTTGTCTGCACATCTTTCAAAAGTCTCCTTACATTCTAGGAAAAAGTAGTAGCAATAGATAGTGAAGAAATGTTTGATATAACATGGTCCCTGAAAAAAATAATGATTACCATTATCTAAACCATTACATCTACTGTTGTTATTATAACTTCCACTTAAGATTTAATGATGATGATGATGATGATGATGATAATAATAATAATAATAATAATAATAATAATAATAATAATAATAATAATAATAATAATAATAATAATAATAATAATAATAATAATAATAATAATAATAATGATAATAATAATAATAACTGTGTTAGATATTTACGACTTAATTGCCCAGACAAAGGATGTAAATATGCAAAATGTATTTTTCAAACTTTAGAAAAATATTAAACCGTTCTATACTCCAAAAAAGTATTCGTATCTTTTCGAAACTCCACACAATATATTGCATTTAAGTTACTGTATAAAATGAGATAACTATCACTGATAAAGGCTGCAACTATTTTTCCGATATTCTGTATGACATGTGTTTATATCTGTCACAATATTTTTTTGCTAATTTTCATATTCAAGTTAATTCAAATCATTATTTAATTAATTCTTCGTTCTTTTGACAATGAATATTTTTAAAAAGTATTCATGATGATTACGAATATTATGTTTTGGATAATAATGTTGGTGGCGATGATGATGCTGATAAGGAGAATACTTGTTTGATGATAAAAAAGTATTATAGTACTCCTGATACATATAAGATAATTATGATAGAAAAAAGGAAAAAGAGGGCACAAGAGAAATTACAATGATCATATCAATGGGGCTGTGGGCAAAGACCGAAGATTATGATGCCGATAATGGTGGCAAAGAAGACGATGCGTTAGACTGCATGAAGAAAAATACTCATAAAGATGACAATCTTGTGACAGAATATGCGATGGTTATAATGAAGTTGGTAATGCTAATCATTTTTGTTCTGTAACTTTTTTTTAAGATGAACCTTAAAAAAACCTACTTGCAGCAACTCCAAAAAATCCCAACAGGGCGTTTAGAATGAAGAGCTTTAAAATCATCTTGTCCAACTTCTTTCTGTCACAACACGTTTGCAACTGCCAAATACACTGCAATATTGGTTTGTATCTGGCAAGTATTAGCAATATTTTACGATGCTGTCTTATTGAAAGCTGGCAGAATGAAAAAAAGACAGTTGTATTTTCGTCCAGCGGGAATTCAGTACTAGACCTGTTAACTGCGAATACCTTAACGATTTGATACAGATAAATACGCGACTCCTGGATTTTAAGCTGACCTTAGCTGTTGTTAGCAAAATAAGATCATCCAAAAAAAAATTAATAAAGTTTTTATTCAAATTAAGTCGAAATAATAATTGAAAAACAATGGAAAAAATAAGGGACTTATTAAAATAAAGGCATAAAATCCACACACAAGCAAGGAAATTAAAGATAACGTTGAACAAGGAAGTATTACGGTGTTTAGTGACATATCGCTGCAGCTTCAGGTTGGAGCATAGACAAGTCGTTCGCTAAATGCGATCTTTTTGAAGCCCCACAGCAAAGCGGTTGTCCAGAGCTGGCAGAAGTTTGTTAAAATATCTCGTGGAACAGATTCCAACATAGCAGTAGACCATATGGGTATGGGATCTTTCTTGAGCATTAGAGCCTAGCAGTTGTCCATAACGTTCTGAATATTTCTTATACAAATCAATAATGTACCAGTGGGTCTTGTGGATTTGTTAAAGATAGTGCCTGTTGCTCTCATTGCTGTGAGACGTTCGGGTGCATATCAATTTGACACCTATGGGTGAGCTTTAACAGCAGTCCTTCTTCTTCTTCTTCTTCTTCTTCTTCTTCTTCTTCTTCTTCTTCTTCTTCTTCTTCTTCTTCTTCTTCTTCTTCTTCTTCTTCTTCTTCTTCTTCTTCTTCTTCTTCTTCTTCTTCTTCTTCTTCTTCTTCTTCTTCTTCTTTTTCTTCTTCTTCTTCTTCTTCTTCTTCTTCTTCTTCTTCTTCTTCTTCTTCTTCTTCTTCTTCTTCTTCTTCTTCTTCTTCTTCTTCTTCTTCTTCTTCTTCTTCTTCTTCTTCTTCTTCTTCTTCTTCTTCTTCTTCTTCTTCTTCTTCTTCTTCTTCTTCTTCTTCTTCTTCTTCTTCTTCTTCTTCTTCTTCTTCTTCTTCTTCTTCTTCTTCTTCTTCTTCTTCTTCTTCTTCTTCTTCTTCTTCTTCTTCTTCTTCTTCTTCTTCTTCTTCTTCTTCTTCTTCTTCTTCTTCTTCTTCTTCTTCTTCTTCTTCTTCTTCTTCTTCTTCTTCTTCTTCTTCTTCTTCTTCTTCTTCTTCTTCTTCTTCTTCTTCTTCTTCTTCTTCTTCTTCTTCTTCTTCTTCTTCTTCTTCTTCTTCTTCTTCTTCTTCTTCTTCTTCTTCTTCTTCTTCTTCTTCTTCTTCTTTTATTCTTCTTTTTCTTCTTCTTCTTCTTCTTCTTCTTCTTCTTCTTCTTCTTCTTCTTCTTCTTCTTCTTCTTCTTCTTCTTCTTCTTCTTCTTCTTCTTCTTCTTCTTCTAGTATAAAAGTTTTCATACAGTACTTGTCATGTCAATCTGCTTGCCGATCAAGTTCGAAATAAGCACTTTAAAATATTGGTTGGATCTTTTCCCATAGTAGTCAATCTCTCCACATTAAACTGAAATTTTAAATTATGATAGAGAATTTAATCACTGACATATTATGTGTGTTCAGCAAAATTATTGATCGCAACTTTTATGGTTTCTAATCCCTTGGCTCTGACGTATTAATTAGTACAGAGTGTGTTTGAATTTTAGGCTGTCTAGTTGGTGTCTGCTTAACATGTCATAAAGAAGTCAGTTAAGACCGATTAGTCTTTGGTCTCAGATTTGGCGGTCATCCTACTATCTTGGATTCATAAAACGCCGTGTTTTAAGCCTGTAAAGGTAAGAACTAAATTCTAACAGATAAACAATCTTTCACTGGGCTCAACAATGGTGTTTACCTTGGTTCGTGATAGAATAGTCTTTTTGTTAGTGGTTTTGAATATCAGTAGTTTCGGTTGGCAACTGAACTCTGATAATTTTTATGGAGGAGATCAAATTGATACAAAGAAGGTAATTATAGTCCTTATAATACCGATCGTAATAAAAGTAATCTTTAACGCAATGTTGCTGTAAAGATAATGCTGAAATGAATGTTGATGATAATAATGGACTCGTTAATGCGGGTGATGTTCTGCTGCTGCTGCTGCTCCTGCTGCTGGTAATAAAAGAGGTGATGATGATGATTATGATTATAATAACAATAATGTTGACGACTATTACGACAGTTGAACGGGTCATTAAGATAGTAATTATAGTAACTAAAAAACTTCAATGCAAGAAAAGATGAAGACGGTTTGATGAAAAGGACTGGGACATAGCGAATTAGAGAGCCGGATGTTGTTATAGTCAAGTTGGAAAGTTTGCTCAAGAGTAGAATGAAGGGGTGTGACACGAACTACGTAATTGCAAGGCATTCATATCATTAATTACGTCTTAGGGTCAGTTTTGTGCGGGAATGAGATGTAGCATTGACGAAATCCCTGGAAGTAAAATTTTATGTTTCGAAAAATTATTCATGAGATGGTAAACACATCTACAGTGACTTCTACGCGTGCACAAATAAAAATGAAAAGAAGATAATGTGTCAAAATGTAAATGATGATGATCAATAATCGAGAAAACTACAATATTGACATTCTGCTCTTTGCCTGATCTAGTGCAGGTTTAATTAAAAATTTCGACAAAACCTAAATGGCGCGGTTATATTAGATTTAAACTGATGTTATTCCTCATCGAGACAAATCCTATCTTTATATTTATGTTTCTTATCTTCATTTTTATCAGAGG
>JAWDGP010002047.1:160000-164760 GCA_033675545.1 Elysia crispata
ATAAGACTTAAAAGGAAACATGAGTATATATCAAAAGGGTGAAATTATCACACAAAAACAACAACAAAACAAAACAGACAAAATCTGAAAAAGAAAGGAAAATGTAGTAATTTTCAAAGAAAAAGGTTTTATTTCATATATTCGTTAATTTATCTGAAAACACTGAGAAACATTTTTGAACATTGCTTGCTATAATTCCACAGAACATAACATTTTCCGGTCCTTCCAGACAAATAAAAGGAGTGTGATATGTAACGAGTATTTGTTTAATGATCAGAATTACAAAAAGTTATACATATAAATGTGTAGATATAATACAAATCCAGTAAATTTATACAACTACATTTAATTTAAAAAGTTTGTCAAACAGATAGTATTTAGTATTACTATTAGTATTATTTAGAAGACTAAGTCAATTGCACATTAGGAGATCCCTTGATAAAGTTTTCTTTAAATGAATGATGTATAATTATATCTTAACTGAAATATTACTCTACAATATCCATTCGTTCTTTTCCTTTTTATTTTTATTCATCACCATCCATTAACAAAAAAAAAGAAACATAACCCGTATATTTATCTTCTTGTTCACATTATTAATGATGCAAAATGAAAAATATTAATCTGGAAATAAACTTTGAAATGTTATTCAAATATACATGTGTCTTCATTTTGTTCACCGATGCTTTTATTTAGGGATAAAAAAAAAATTCATTCTTACCTTTACATCATGGGTGTGCAAGTTCAGAGATATTAATTCTTTCATCTTAAGTTTCTGGTATTTGATGGATCAGCTGTCAAACTGATAAATGGTTCTTAGACCACTTCACATGGTGTCATAGGCTTTAGAAAATATTTGATTTTTAGGTCACAAACAATCTAATAGCCACAGGCTAGTCTTGTTAGGCTATGTATCGATAGCAGGCTTATAGGGTGACACTGCAACAGATTTCTAAACTGACATCAGTTCCCTAAACTTTTTACTTTTAAGGCCCAAAAGGTCTCAGCAACTTCCAGATGCGAAGGCTTTGCTTAAAAGTGAAGTAACAAACCATTTTAAATCATTCAACTATCTGTCAAGTATGGGTAATATTTAAGAGAAATAATGGATTGAAATAAGTGACATTTTCTGGAAATACAAAATACTGGTAATATAATTGGGTTTGACAATGAAGTCATGACAGAATAGTTTAAAGAAATAACGTGTATTTAGATTATAATAATCATATGATTACGTTCATGAAATTTATATAAAAAAAACAACATATATGTCATTTATGAAAAGCATAGGCCAACTAGTTAAAAATGACAGTAGCGAATAGGGTATTGACTGGACAAAACATCATCTTGTTTTCCCTCAAAAATAATAGTTCCATATTGATTATGATATTTTTTTTTGGAAGACAATTTAACCTCCATGGAAACAAGTGAGGCAATGTATCTTTTTTTAGCCGTTTTGTGTAATATGTACACTTAGCTTTTCATCCCTCACTTTGAGTTCTTTATAAATTGTTTTATATACTTTTAAATGATTAAATTGTCCCTGTCAATGTTTGAAATTACATTATGATTTATTTTACTATATCTAATACCTTAGCTGCTTTATGCCATGAGAAAGCTTCAAGCAACATCATATCTTGTTACTTCTGAATCGCTCAAGTGGACAAAATCAATTGAATGATCTATTGTGATCTAAACAATAGTCTATTGTTACAAGATTTTTTTTTCAATATCACTACTCAATTTCAATAAAGAAGTAAAATGGTTATCTAATTCGCCATTGCCCAAGTATTTTCTAGGCTTTTTAGGCTTTGAGCCTTCACTTTTTTTTACCTGGACAATAATGACAAATAATATGGACAGCTTTGTTGCTTGCTGGTATTTCTGTTCTCTTGCATACATATTCTGCCAAAGATAATTTTAAACTAAAATTGTTCAGATTCAAGTTCGTCTTCATTCTTAAATGTTTTATGGCATATTGTTATTGGTTTATAATAAGATTAATGTTTTATAAATAATCAAAATAGAATATGAGCACAGGGAGCTATAAGAACAATTTCTCATAAGGTGATTTACTTTGTACTCACACTTTTTTCTGTTAAAAGTATTAATGGATAACATGATAAAAGTAATAAACAATGACTGCCCCTCTAATTGAAGGTTCTGTCTGCATCCATACCAAGAAAGTTTAATATTCCAATGTTCTCTCCAATTCTTTCTTTCATGCTTTGAAAATTATTGTTGGTGCAAAAGTCCCAGACAACACTGAAGACTTTATTTTAAAGTTGTCAGCATGGATCAGGTCCATCTGACTGGTGAGGAGCCAGCTCTGTCTGAAAAAAATCAGTCAATAGTTAAATATCATGAGAATATTTTTTTCAATGCAGGAAAGAGATTTTTTTTGGGTTTTGTTTTGATTTTCAAATAATTTTTTCAGTTTTATGTGTTTGTGAGTTATTAGTCCGTGTGATAGAAAAAATTAACATTATGGGTAACTGTTGTATTTATACGTAACTAGTGACCGGTGCAGAGTCCCAAGACACCTAAACTCATTCTTTCCAACATCTATCACCTTATACTATGAGGAGATTAAAAGGGTAACTAAATCATAATTATACTTTGCTTTCCAGTCTGATGTTGCAATTCTAGAAACACCAAAATGAAATGCTCCCCTTTTCTTTACTTTTTTTTATCACTTTTTTAATACCTCCTTATGTATGTAGAGATTTATGTCTCCATAAATTTATGTCACCTGTATACTCATACTTTGATACTAGAAAATATATGTAATTATTGTATGTCCTGAGAGTGAGAGCATGCCATTTTCAATTTCCCTTTGTTAAATTAATAAAGTTATCTTAGCTTATCTTAATTTCTTATATCATGTTTTAACTTCAATAACAAATATTTATGGGTACCTGACACTCCCTATGTGGGAGTTTAAAAACATATATGCTAAATGTAGTGGTATTTAAATTGGTATACATGAAGTGAAATTCTAAATAAAAATAATCAGGTTAAATAATCCAATGATCTTTGTAGAAGAAATACAAAATACATGTTATGATTTGCCCGGTACAATATTTCTTGTGTTGAATTGGAAACAACCAAGTTTAATCATCTGTTCTCTTTTTACATGCAGAACATTTTTTTATTAGAGAAGTTAATTTTTTTTATTTACTTTTTATAAGGCAATGGCACAATTTAAAAATAATAATGTTTGCATCCAGGTGATAATAAAAAACATTTGGAAATTGCAAGAGAGGTTGTACGTAGAGAGAGTAAAGAGTATAGGTTTATAGGTGCCTATAGTACATTTTTAAACACAGTAGAAAAAGAATAAATGTTTATATAACTATACTCACCATGAGGTTAGCTAGGTTTTTCCATATTATTGCCACTAAGTAATCCAAACTGATAGGACTGCCATGTTCTCAGGTGTGCCTTGGACCATCCACTATCTCTCTTTGTAAATTTTGACTGGCTTTGCCCTTTTCCTTGGTAATGCACTTCCTACTGAAAAAATAAAAAAACAAAACAAAACAAAAACAAAAACAAAAAACCAGTCATATGAATTTATGTATCATGTGGAATTTTATTAAGATGATTGTGTGATTCCTTTATCAGTGATTCCTCCACAAGGTCAAAGAGTGCTCACAAATGGGCCTATAAAAATAGAGGAGTAGTTTCATGAAAATGATTATTACTTTGCAAGATAGTCATTTGTTTCCTCTTCAGGAAAGTTATTGAATTCAAACTTGATTGTAATGCCTGTAATAAAAGAAATATTGTCTAAATACTGAGAATTTTTGTTACCTCCACAACAGACCACCCCCTTTTTTTCTTTTTAAAATTCTGAAGGCAAGCAGATTATTCCTAGTTATGTACAGAAAGATCATGTGTTTATTAGTTTAACTTAACAATCAAATATGATTATGGAGTGAGATAAAAGTTTAAAACAAAAACAAGAAAATTAAAAAACTTAAATGAATAGCAAAACACCTTTCTTTCAGGCTGGGTTAAGGACACAATTTAAAAAAACAAGTAGCGCCAAAAAAGCGTTATTAACATATTTTAAAAAAAATGGGCCAATGTCATCTTCTTTACATCTTTTATCAGTGTATGATTTTTTTGTGGGTTATAAAAAAAAAGAGATCGAAATATACAAAAATGTTAAAACTGGTGGAAAAAAAATAAAATAAAAAATTCGGTAGCATTATCTTTAAATTGTAATTATTTAACATCTCCTATTAGTACTATTGAGAGAAGAGTGGGACACTTTTCATGAAAAGTTTCTAGAGCTAGCTGGTCTTCATTCAGTATTATGAAGAAACAAAATAAAAAATCAGTCTCATATTTATATCTATATCTATAAGTATGTTATCTGCTCTGCAGATTTGCCCACGTCAGGCCAAATAAATGTCTTACTCTTTACTCGCAATGAACTTGAAGTTCAGACCTGACATAAGTTTCATTCTAAAAATATAAAGTCTAAAAATAAGGCATTTTGAACATTTGAAGTAAATTATTATACAAGATGAAGGTTTGTTTTTTTCACAAAAATACAGGTCCAAATTATTTTGTTCATTGAGAAAAAAACAAACAAACAAAAAACAGCATAAATTGAATGTCAAAGTTTGACTGAGTATCAATCACGCATTATTTGAAAATTGTTGAGTGACTAGTCAATATCCCATCCTTTGCAGAGTTTTAGATTATCTAAATTGAGAGTAACTGTTAGACAACTTGGAGTAAATCAT
>JAWDGP010002049.1:0-112500 GCA_033675545.1 Elysia crispata
AGTTTATTAATATATTATTTGTCCTAAACAAGACATGGATAGAAAAAAAAGTTGTAAAAAGATGAATACATTAGTACTTAGGAACGAATTCTTAGGAGAAAAAAATTAATTAAGTGTGAAGTTATTATAAACTCTTAAAACTCACCGACATGTATGCCAATGCACCCGTTAGGGCCATCGCAATTGCCAAGAGTTCCAGTTTCATGGTTTTCCTCTTTGTAGCGGAGTTCGCTGTAGATCAGGTATACTTTGGTCTTCTCAACTTGCGCCTTCCGGGTGTATTTCTTTGAGCAAAGATAGCTCTACTTTGCTCATATTGCATTGCGCTTTTTATACTGTAAAACTGTCAAAACCGGCAGGAAGGAGCCTAATGTAAATGGCACCCACAAAGAACAAAGGTGAATAATCAGTGGACACTTACTTTAAGTGCGATGCAATTTTGGTGCAGCAGGGATGTTGTGAGGGACTTGGGATAGCGGGGGGGGGGGGGCGGTGATCGATATTTACTTGGTGCAGAGGGATCTTTTGAGGGACGATATATATATATATATATATATATATACATATATGTAGAGAGAGAGAGAGAGTGAGAGAGAGAGAGAGAGAGAGAGAGAGAGAGAGAGAGAGAGAGAGAGAGTGAGTGAGTGAGTGAGGGGGAGAGAGAAAAAATAGCTCCAAATGATTAACTTCTCCCCATTAAGGCCTACTCGCCATGATTCGGTAATATACCGATTCGTGATTTATTTCCTTGTCACATACCATCTGGTCAACATCTGCTTATGTTACTTACGTCATTTGAGACCATGTACAATTCAATTTTATCTCGATTTTTTTTTTAAATCAAGACAAAATACTGCTCTTCACTGTGCTAATTGGTAGACTTCGTGAAATAGAAATGTTCATAGACATGCACTGAGTCATTTAATAGTCAGTCAAAACACACCTCTGAGATTATAGATTCGAGATAAAATCACCCAAAACTGATCAATCAACTAGTCTCTTATCAAATTCAAAACTCACATGTATAAAATTCTATGGAAATATTTAATTTTCAAAATAAAGTTGAGAATCACAGGAAACGACTATTATAGATTGAAAGAGAGAGAGAGAGAGAGAGAGAGAGAGAGAGAGAGAGAGAGAGAGAGAGAGGCACAGAGAGAGAGATAACGAGAGAGAGGGAAGAGATAGAGAGAGAATGATATGGAATAGAGTGTGAAAATTTTAAGAAAAAAAAAAGAAGTCAGTGAAAGAGCAAATCAGACAGGCGCAGAGAGATTGAGAGACAAAGATAGAAAATAAGAAGATATTGAAAAATAAAAAGCAAAAGTTAATAAAACGTAACCATATTTATAAAACTTTATGTTTCCACAGTTTAGAAAAACGATATTTATCATCTTGGGTAATGTCCTTTTTTTCAGAGTATAAATTATAATTTATTCCAGTAGTCACGTACATGCACCGCCCACCATTGAGTTTATCACGCACCTAAGAGGTGAAATTGAGCTAGAAAAATCAATTCTCGGACTACATCTGCCCAGCATTGTCTCGCACCATAAATCCAAAACCGGATCAACCATAAGAATATGTCACAGCAGGTTTGGGGAGGAATACAATTGAGATAGCGTGAAGTTTCTATGAACTGGTATAGTTTTACCAGGCAGGAAAGTGTAACTTCCTTTTTATGCCATTTGTCAACGCTTGATGTCCTTACTGTTTTTTTTTAATTACATAGGCGATAGATCCTGCAGTGTACATTTTTATGATAAATTAAAGAAACAAAACACGATGTTTAATTACTTAAAGCTGTTACATCCCTTAAAGCTGTAACATTTCTATGGTTTTGCGCTATGTAAAACCTCAATATTTTGCATCTAGTTCTTACCACAAAGCTGTCTCATAGATTAAAAAATGGAGAAAAGTAAGACGTAGCTAGAATTGGCGAAGAAAGTCTTTGATTTGACAGTTTCTACTGTCGAGCTGTCTAACCACATCATCCTGACAGGATGGTATCAGATTGTAATAGACTAGGTCACCAATTTCGGAGATTATGGAAGAGCTTTTAAAATCATCTTTCGGTAATGGACGTAAATGATAAACATAAAGAAGTGAATCGTTTAAAATCATCACTAATTTTGAACGAAACTTATACAATATCTCAAAGATTTCATTCACATATCGCTTGCAAAAGCGCAGCCGAGTGTTGGGCAAAATGATGACTTACTGGTTATGACACTTGATTTTATTCCTGCTTAAAAAGATCTGGGTATAAGAAATGCAATATAGATTGGCGTCCAATCTGAAGACTACTTGTAAATCAGTGTTTAATGCCTCGGGACTAATTAATTTGTTATAGAATAAGTCTATCGAATCTTGTTTGCTTTTATTTTTTTGGCGTCCAATCTGAAGACTGCTTGTAAATCAGTGTTTAATGGCTCGTGACTAATGAATTTGTTATAGAATAAGTCTATCGAATCGTGTTTGCTTTTCTTTTTGGCTTTAGTTCTCGTTAAAGGGCGACCCATTCTCTGGCTAACGCAATAATTTTATAATTTTTCTCCAGATGTAAAAGCCCATTCTACTTGAGACAGTATTTTGTGGAAATATTCTAATGCTCGTGGTTTTTATAATTCACTGCCCGTATTTTAAGTCGCATTTTGCACGATTTTCTTTTTTCTTCATTCAATAATTAGATTTAAGGTAATCTTTCATTGGCTTCTTTACTCACCACTTTATCCCAAAATAATTTTGCCTTAATATCATCTTTGTTTTTCCCTAAATAGGGTATTATTCTCTTTAAATACAAATGCAATGAAGTGTACTAGGTTTTCCAAAAAATATGAATCAACAGATCAACGTTTATACATCGAAGGCACCTTTTAAAAATAGTGCGAGAAGGTTATAGGCAACTCTGAATTGTGTCTTTAAGAGGAGGTCCTTGTATTGACAGAATTTGAACCTTATTACTGCAAGCTGTCTTTGAGGGTATTTTTCATAATTGCTTTCTATGGACAAATCAATGAATCGAAGCTAAGGTGAACGATTGTTTTGGAGGTTCGGCTTTCTGAACTAAGTACGTCTTATTCTTAAAACATTATTTAAAAAGAAAAAAAAACATTTGAAAGCTATAACTAAATAGTATGTCCTGATCTCCTAATTAGAGGAAAATTGGTTGTCAAGGTCTAACCTGCTTTGATTTAAAAAAGAAATTTATTTTTTTAAAGCCATCTATAGAGGGAGCAATGGATAATTACCTGATAATCGCATTTCCAATAAAAAGAATGGCGAACATTGCCAATGAGAGGTTTTTTTTTAAACTAATTATGATGCATCAATTCAAATATTGTATTAATGTGCAGGAAATTCCCGAATAATTCTTCAATACCATGGGCAATTTTTTACACCAGCAGAAAAGAATTTGTTCCATCAGTGTTCTCGATTTTTCTATAGCAGAATATTGGAGTTTTAGCAAGAAAAAAAGCTGACCTCTATTCGAATTTGCCTGTTTCACAAGGAAGATTACTACGGAGCATGTTGGAGGAAGGTCAATATTCGCGTCAAAAGAGTTATATAGTTGTTAGGAGTTACTCTCAAGATGCTGTTGATAGTGTGTGCCTCTCTCTCCTTCATGAAAAAAAGTGTAAAACCAAAGAAGCTTTTATCGTACAGAGCAAGATTGGTAGCCGAGTATGTTGTGAAAACCCTAGATTCTCCAGCTAAAATAATGAAGTTAAAGTTCTAATTCATTACTGATGGCCGATGTGAAGGTGATCCGAGGCAAACTATTTGCTGCCAAATTTGCAGTTAAGCACATTATACGTAATATTGCTTGAGTGGTTTCAGTTTGGCAAATGTTTTTCTGGTCTTCTTTCAATCTCCTTCAAACTGCCTTCAACACGAAGCCGATACTTTACAGGTCAACATGGAAGTTCCAAGTCGCATCCTCTGACACTAAATTCACGTAAATAACAATAGTAAAATAGGTTAGCTTATATCTTATTCTAATTCTAGCATCTTTGGGGTACACGCCGAATGCAAGCTAAGGAGAGAGAAAAACAAAACATGTTTGAAATTATTTTTTTTACCCTCCATTGTAGTTCTGCTCGACGTTTTTCGGTTAGAGCTATAAATATTTTAATGATTAAAACTATGACGCAACACCCAAACTTTTAAATGCGAACTGCAGGGGCTATTTTTTATTATATCTGTAAGGCCTATATTATAAAAGTCTCAAAGTCATTACTTTGCATAATTGTGACAGGCACTAGACGTAGACTGTTCGCTGATTAATCACCTAACCAGAAAGATCTTCTGTTCTAAATGACCTCCCATGTCTTATATAATTTCTCTTATCTTATGTTTCTCCCCTCGAATGATTCATTATCATTTACTCCGTCAGCTTTCATTTAGGATAGAGAAAGCGAAATGTTTCAATAAATTTTCCTTTGAACATCAACTTCATCGAGATATTTACAATTTTCTGGAAGTTTCATTGAAATAAAAAAATAACAAAACAAATACTTTTAGCTTATTTGATATTAAGTTAAATATGGATGTAGTTGTATAACCGAAAGTGACATCATTTTGATTATGATAATATGGTGAAATTTTTTTTGGTGGGAAACATTGTTAAAACTTTATGGTTAAGTAATTTCAAGAGGGGTACATCCAACAAAGATGTTATGAATATTTCCTACATACACACACACACACACAAAAAAAAAAAAATAAGAAGCCACCATACTTGTCAGCAGCTACAATAAAAAATATCAATATCACTGAGGTGACTACCACCAGGACTACAAACACCACAACTATCATTTAGAGTTTCAACAAAAGTCACAACAAAAATAAACCACTATGTTTACTGAACAACGGTCTTGCTCAAAATATTTTCCACTTTTTAATTTCTGAAGGAGGTAAACGTCTATCTACGAGCAACTTGTCCTTGAGAGCCCAAAGAAAAGTTTCCTTTTCTGCATTTTCAAAGGAAGAATAAGTCGTTTCTATGGATCTGTCCAGACAGTGAAATGTACCGTTTCTTTGATTTATCGTCCCCAAGAATAGGAAACGCTTGCTCCGACAGAATAACCACCACCAGGTCCTCTGTTTACTCCAACACTTCCTTTCCATTGACCTGTCGAGTCGATGGTAACAAGAACGTACTAATTTTGATACAAAATATGATTCGAATTTAAAAACAAACAAAAGAAGTAATGTTTATGGTGGTATATGTGGTAGCCAAAATATTTCAAACATTCTCATATGGCTAGTATTTGAAATTAAAATTTGTATTGTTGTTGTTGTTGTTGTTGTTGTTGTTGTTGCTTATGTTGCTGTTGTTGTAGCTTTCGTTATTGTTGTTTTTGACGTGTTGGTCTTGCTGTTGCTTCGTCAAAATGAGATAAAGAAGAAAAATTGTAAATATAGAAGACAAAAAAAAAAACAATTAGGTTTTTACAATCATAGGGGTTGAAAGTATGGCAAACGTCCAAAAACGTGGAAATCTATTGGTCAAAAAGCCAGTATGTGATAGTTTCACTTTTCCTACGTTTAAGATGAAAGAGGTTGTAATATTTTTTTATAAAGTTTGTTGCTAATTCAAGCGAAGACGTAAGGGTACATAAAATGGATGGAGTTACAGAAATAGGAGTTTTGCTTACATTCTTTGATATACAGGTTGATGAAAAGAGAGAAGTAAAGAGGGAAACGAATATATGTAGAGGCATACATTGAGCATGGAAAAGACATCGAGGGTGGCATACAAATAAAAGAGTGAACAAGAGGAAGCAATGAGAGATATTGACAGACTTGGGAAGAGAGAGAGAGAGGGAGAGAGATATAGAGAGATGAGAAGAGTAGAGAAAGAGAGAGAGAGAGAGAGAGAGAGAGAGGGAAAGAGAGAGAAAGAGAGAGAGAGGGAGAGAGAGGAAATAAGAAAAATATCCTCCGTAAAAATTCTCGCTCGGTTACAGCTTGATTTTACCTCTCTTTGATCGTGTGACTGCTCTTCTCTTACGTCTCTGAAACAGATAAAAATGACAAAATTCACCAAGGTAAGAAAATTGGTTCGATTGCTTCAAGGAGCAAAAGATTTTTTCTCTGAGTCGATAGTAGCATTCAACTGGATAAAAATAACAACTGTGTGTAACTACTTTAAACAAGTTGGTTGTGAACCTTTCCAAAAGCTTTGAAAACGAATATCATAATATTATCATGTCAGGTGAAAAACAACAAACAGTGCAGAATTACCTGGTACTCTAGACTATGTTAACTAGTTTTATATGCTGAAATAGAATAATTTCAATTTAAAAATAAATTTTTTTTCGGCGAATGTCCAATGTCTAAAGAGAAACGAACGTTAGCAAGACAGTTCCCTACTAAATAAGATAGGTCTACCAATAACAACAATGTGCATACTTACTCCGTTCCAGCTATGTGAGATCCCAACTCCATAGCTGTATCTACCAAATGGATCCCTGTTTACGTTGCCTGAAGGAATACGAGTGCGTAGAAATAGTGAGGAGAGATAGAATGTGATAGCAAGAAGAGAAAGCTAGGCATTTCTAGCGGGATCCATCGAATGAATGTTTATCTCAAGAAGTATAATACAAGGTTTTAATCTGCCATCTCTTAAATATACTAATAACGACTTCTGAATAATTTCTATTTGTTGATGTTAGCTAGACTTATGGCAGGGATACTTTAAACGGCACTTAGAAAAATAAATCATTGCACAAAAAAGGATAACAATTAAATTTATTTTGGCAAAGTAACAAGAAACTCATAAGGATAATATTGTAATAAGCAATTAAATTACAGTTGAACACACACCGTTAACTTCCCATCTTTTGTTTACGTTCTTCTCCTCAGTACCAAGATTGTAATCAAAGGCGATGATTCCAACTGTAGATAAAACAAGCGAAGTTAAAGACGTAGTATAATTGAAACAAAAAATATAACACGAAAAGCTATATTACCAAGATATGCTTTATTATGAAAAGGAAAAACGAAGTTTCGACTTTTTCAGAAAGTTCTGAGAAGCAAATGGAAATGAAGAGCGATGCATGCTAATCCTTAAAATCTTTAGTATAACTAGCTGTAAGAATATGAAGAATCAAAGAACAAAATTGACACATACAAATCAAAACTCTATACCTTATAAAAAAAATAACAGATCATTCTAAATCATTCTTTCATAGGTGCATTGATAGGTACACGTGTTCCCACCTAGCACTGTGCTTACATAGGGACATGACTGTGTAATGTCCTGTGCATGAAGGCTAGACTAAGCGTCTGCGGTTGCCCCTGGGCTGGGCTAAAGAGTTGAAGCTACGAATGGGGATGATTTCGGCAGAGGACAGGCAAGATGAGATGCAAAGTCTCTGCTTTTTTACCTCGCCAGTCAAATTCTGAGGCTAGGGCTGGTTATTACTTAGTTTCACAATTCTTTCCGTCACACGCTTGTCTCTGTGCCACTGCCGCGCAAACTTTGTTGACCTAAGCCTAGTCTGCTCTAGTCTGTACGATGCGATTCCATCTGTCATGTTCTTTGATCTGCCTCCCAAAAATGTATATCAAGTTTCTTCATTTCAGATTTCACTGCATTAACACCCAACAGATCTGACACAGCATATAAGCCCATCCAACTTACAAAACCTTAAAAAAGCGTTCTGGCATTACTGTTTTCTGCAATTTTAAATGTTATTTTAAGATTCATCTTGGATTTTGCTTCTCTGTTTTCCCAACTTTTTCATATTTGCTTTATGTACTTGGCTGTAAAATCCGTTGTTTATTTGAAAGAAAAAAAAATAAAGAATGAAGATATATATATATATATATATAAAGAGAAAGAGAGAGAGTAACAGAAAAAGAGACAGACAGACAGACAGACAAACAGGAAGATAGAGAAAGAAAAGATTATTACATCACAAAATATAGTTAAGTAATGTCCACCTTTTTTAATTTTAACTGCATGTTTTTACAGATACGAAATTGGTACAAATTGTTAAAAATATGTTGCTTTTTGTTGTTGTTTTTACTTCACAGATTGCAACTTGGTTGTAAATTTGTTGGCTACACTTACGGAGCACACATTAGCTTTAAAATTGAAGTTACAAAGGTATGACTTATAATTTATCTAAAGTGAAGGTTTATCAAATTCGTCTCTGCTCTAGATCCCTCTGAACTTTTACTAAGCCTAAAAATAATTCTTCTTTTTTATTTCTGAGTGGTTTTAATTCTTTTAGTCAGTCGCCGCAATCTTAAATTCCTAAACTTGTTACCGACATTCTTTTGCGTTAGACAGCAACCAAAATGTGATAACGTATACTCAGGTGTCCCTACCTAAAACTTTTCTTAGGGTGGGTACATGTGCCCTCACCCGTGCACTTCTTTTACGCTAAAGGCTTTAGACTGAAATCAGCATTTCTGCAGGCTCACAAACAGTCAGTTCAAGAAGAAGAAGAAGAAGAAGAAGAAGAAGAAGAAGAAGAAGAAGAAGAAGAAGAAGAAGAAGAAGAAGAAGAAGAAGAAGAAGAAGAAGAAGAAAGAAAGAAAGAAAGAAAGAAATCTATTAAGGCTAATATTGAACTGACCAGAGTCTGCCAGGATGTCTTGCATGGCCTGGGCTGTCATGCTCATAGCAGCTATAGTGGCCTGAGTTGATTCTCCAGCATCTGTAATAGAGACGAGACAGATTAACGAGACAGAAATGTGACGAAAGAAGGATAGACTAATGACAATGTTTTTTTTGTAAAATGCGACTTAAGATTTATCAAAAAAGTCTCTTGGGATTCATATAATTCGTATGCGATATACATTAAGTTACATGTTTCTATAGCCAAGGAGGCAAATAGATAATCAGAGAGGCAGGCAAGCCCACAGGCAGGAAAAAAAGATACTATGTGACATGGCGAACAAAAACAGGATCAGACATTGTCAAATAGAGAGAAGAAAGAGAAGGGGAGAGGCAAAGATGTAGATAGAAAAGGAAAGCTAATGAGAGTCAAATAGAGAAGTAAAGAATGGTAGGGAAAGGTAAACAAAAAAAAAAAAAAGACGTAGATAGATGGATAGAAAGAAAGATAGATAAATTGATGGGTGGACAAAGAGAGGCAGAGAAATTAAAATTGTAATGTTTTTTTTTTTGTTCCGCAGTCTTCTTGAGCTACACAAAGATGCGAGTCATGTTTATATCTTTTTACTAGCAAGTTGTTTCATGCGATACTCTTTGGATTCATCAGGAAAAAGACCATTGCAATTTGATAACATCAATTCTCGGGTGCTGCCGATATATATCGCAGACTACGTGGTATAAAAAAGGGAGTTGAAAAAATATGGTTATCTATTGATTTAGGCGACAAGAAACTAAATACACAATAAAAACAAATCTAGAAAAGAAAATAGAGAGTTACCGTCCTGTTCCTTTGCTTTGGTGTCGAGAGTATTGAGCAGACACAGAGCAGCGTCCATCTTGTTGGCTTCGTACGTAAGAGGCTCTGAGTACAGCAAACATATAAACATTGTATGAGAAATTAACGCAAACTTTGCCATTGTTCCACATTATTAATACAATTTCTTTTTATTTGTGTGTATTTTTAAACTATAGTAGTTAGCAATGTTATTGATCATACAATTTTTTTCAACCGCATGCGACAGTGCGTTTTTCTACTTTCACAAGATTCATGACTAAAAGCTTTTTTGGGTGATTCTTTGCTTCATATTTAAGGACAACTCACTCGTGCCAGTCGTCGTCATGTAACAGAGTTGCACTTCCTAAATAATCTTGTTGTTTAAAAAAAAATGAAAATTGTTGTGTTTAAAGCATGCCTAAAAGTAAAGAAAATGAGGCTGTCAATTTTCGAAGATTTTTCACCAGAAGTCTTCCGTAGCATTGACAAGTCACAGTCTTTTTAGTACTTATTGAAGCGTATTTTGTTTTTAAAAAACCCCTTATACTAGGTTGCTATGCTTTTCACAGAAAGTGCAATGACTAACCATCAAACAACGAAGAGACTGCCACCACTCCACTGAAGCTGGAAGCAGCGTCATCAATTGCCTTTTGGACATCGCTGGCTTCCACTAGCACAAAAGCAAAGGAGGAAAAGAAAACAGAATTGTCCTTATTGCTCGGTCTTAGAACTTGATCGTGGAGATCCACGTCCAAGCACATGCAAATTTCTGCTCAGAAATATCCACATGTCTTTCAACAAAATTATTGCTCTGAGACATTATATACAGGCTTAAATAACAGTTAATAACCTCTTCCAATCTTTTAAAAATTTTGAGTTCACTAATTCGTTTGAGAAAGAGCTATCTCCAACCTTTTTTTTTAATTCTGAAAATACGGTATCTTCGATCTTATTTTAATTTATATACTTTTAACTCTTTTCTGCGTGTTCCTTCCAAATTTATCGATCAATATAAGAAAAAAATTTTTTTTTCTAAAAGAATAGAATGATATTACTATACAATTGTTTCTAAGCTATTATGATTGATGATGATCGTAAACATTCATCAAAGCCTTTTTTAAATTTGTGCCATATTTAGGGCTCCATCACACCTTCTCCGCCTTGGGCGTCCACAATTTGGTCTGCTGCCAGCTGGATTGACACTGCTGCTGCTCCCATGGCGTCCAATGACATGCCTTATGTGAAGCAAGATTTTTATTATATTTTTAGTGTGGTTTTTTTTATTTTGTCTATATTATCTGGGATAAATTTGATAGTAATAATACTGATAACTTCTTTTGTTATTTGAACTGATGCAAGTATCAAACGTATTGATAACAATAATAGTAATAGACGTTGAGATGAATTATCTTCCCACGAGTAATGTGATAGAAGGTAGTAGATTTAATTTATTTAATTTCTTCAATTTTAAGCTTGAGGTAGCGCTAGATGTTGAAGAAAGATGTAAAACTCTTAGCACCAAATATTCAATTCAGTAGTTTGGTTGATAATCTTCGTGTTTTGTCATAAAAGCTTTAAGGCTGACAAAAAGTGAATGACTTGTAAACATTTAGCATCCGTACTGACTGTCATGGCAGTATTTACAGTTTTGATTTAGCGATTTAAATGCAGCACCCTGTGCAATGATTTCCTTCCAATTAAGATATATCTTAAAAAAATTAAGAGCTCTATACAAAGGGATGGTGGGACAACTTTTGTTAACATATCTCTCTCTCTCTCTCTCTCTCTCTCTCTCTCTCTCTCTCTCTCTCTCTGTCACTCTTTGCTCCCCCCTCACCGAGGAAGAAAAAGAAAGAAAAAAAGAAGAGAAACGTAGGAACATTTCTTAGTATAAAATTAGTTTTGTGGAGTTATTGCCTAATCAATTTTGCCCAAGGAGTATTTAAGCAACTGATTTACTTCGATTGCCTGACATACAACTAAGAACCCAACTCCATCACCGACCTTCCCTAGCGCCGCCTAACAGAGCCTGCACTAGCGCACTGAGCTCAGCCACGGTCGGTGTTGCAGCACCATTAGCAGCAGCAGTTTCGGCATTGCGACGCGAAACAACCATCCCACCACCCCAGCTCCCCCCGAATCCTCTGCTTCCATGCTGTAGTGACAACAAGAGGTTATAAGATGACTTTGATATTTAAAAAAAATTCAAATATCAAAGGAAAAAAGTAATTAATTTAAGACCCACGCCATTTATAAATCTCATGATGATATTTGTGGAAAAAATCACTTAAAGGTTCCTGAAATAGGGAAAATTAATCTGAAGAAAAAATTGCTCCAAGTACATGCGTGCGACTTGAAAAGGATCAGAAAAAAATTCTTAGCGCACACTATACACTTCCAAAATATAATTTTTATAATTTCCATTAGTTAAATCTTTGTTATTTTTTTTATAATGAATTCATACATGATCTTTATCAACTTATACATGCCATAGGATAGAAAATAAAGACTACAAAAGATGAATACAATACAAGTAATAAGTGTTTATAAACTAAAGGTAAAAGTCGAGGGTGAGGTAATCCCAAAAACTCACCGACATGACCGCCAATGCACCCGTCAGGGCCATCGCAATTGACAAGAGTTCCAGTTTCATGGTTTTCCTCTTTGTAGCGGAGTTTGCTGTAGATCAGATACACTATGGTCCTCTTGATCCTCGCTTCCGGGCGTATTTCTCTGAGCAATGATAGCTCTAATTTGCCTATGTTCCATTTCGCTTTTTATACTCTAAAACTGTCTAAAATATCAGAAACCGGTCTGATAGAAATGGCACTGAAAGAGAGCTAAGGCGAAAAAAAATAATCAGTGGACACACACTTTAAGTGTAATGCAATTTAACATCAAGTTTTCTCTCTCAACCGCTTCTTCCTTTTGTATATAAATAAAAGCTTTTAAAGTGGCAGAAAGGGGCTAATAGTAATGGCACTTAGGTAGAACTAAAGAGAAGAAAACAATCAGTGGACACACACTCTAAGTGTGATACAATTTAAAACCAACTGTCTTATATCTTTTTGTGTGTTTATGAACATGTAGGTAAAAGCCATTTGCGTCAACATGTCATTCCAAAAGATAATAAGCTGTATGAAAAGAATCAGTGATCGTGACATGCTCTAACAGATATATGGTCAGTGTTTCTATCATAGTTAGCATGCATATAACACTCTCATCGCAAAGCTATCTACTGCATTGGATGGTACATTTGAGTAACGCATTTTACCCAAGTGCGTGGTTTCAACATTAATTTTTAACTTGACTGGTTAAAAAAAAGCTAAAGAAAGACAACATGTAAAAACTTGGAATCATTTTTAAATAAAAAAAAATTGCAGTAAACCTTCTGTTTATCTCATCTTAATTACTAGCAAACGAAACACAAATAATAATCTATACGAAGTTTCACTGTAAAAGCAACTGTCTAGGAATATTTGGGACAAATCGCCTTACCTACACAAAAACCTAAAAAAAAAAATGGGCGGAAATCACATTTTTTCCTCTAATAAATGCATAGATTCAAAGATTTTCTGCCATAAACAGAAAAGAAATCTCCTTGTAACGATTTGGATATATCGGCAAAAAATTTACCCATCCATCTATCTACCTGTATCTGCTTTTGCTTCGCTTCAAAAACCATTATATTTAGTCAATATAAAACGAGTTAACTTCAGACGTTTATGCTGTGGACTTGGGATATTGCTGCAATTAAAAACTCCATTTAAAATCTGGGGCGTGTGTTTATGCGTAAGGCATCTTCTAAAGGTGCGGTGTAATTGGCTGGTAGGAATGGCCAGCTTTGCCTCTGTCAATGCGGTAGTATGACATGATAGCTTTCGAAATAAATCTCGTTGATCCGTGGGAAGTAGTATGGACATCTAAGAGACATGCCCGAGATAGCCATACATATTTTGTTGTAATTATTATGATTGATTGGGATGATCTGAGTGGGGGGGGGTAAATGGTGTCAACGATTCTTTCTTGGTGCAAGAGCGATCTTGTGAGAGACATAGGGGAAATGGGGGGGGGGTCCCAAATATACATATTTGGTGAAGGAGGAATCATGTGTGGAACTTGGAGGAGGAGTAGAGATCCAAACAACACCTACTTGATGGGGAGGGATCATGTGTGGCACTTGGGAAAGGGGGAGAGATCCCAACAATACCTATTGGAGAAGAAGGGATCAAGTGTGGCACTTGGTAGAAAAAAAAAGGTGGGGGGGGGGAAGATCCCAACAATACCAACTTGGTGCAGGAGAGATTATAAGTGGATTTGAGAGAGGAAGAGAGATTCCAGGGATACCTACTTGGTGCAGGAAAGATCATGTGTGCGACTTGGGAGGGGGGAGAGATCCCAGGGATACCTACTTGGTGCAGGAGAGATCATAATTATGTGTGACTTGGGAGAGGAGGGAGAGATTCCAGGGATACCTACTTGGTGCAGGAGAGATCATAATTATGTGTGACTTGGGAGAGGAGGGAGAGATTCCAGGGATACCTACTTGGTGATGGAGAGATCATAATTATGTGTGACTTTGGAGAGGAGGGAGAGATTCCAGGGATACCTACTTGGTGCAGGAGAGATCATAATTATGTGTGACTTTGGAGAGGAGGGAGAGATTCCAGGGATACCTACTTGGTGATGGAGAGATCATAATTATGTGTGACTTGGGAGAGGAGGGAGAGATTCCAGGGATACCTACTTGGTGCAGGAGAGATCATAATTATGTGTGACTTTGGAGAGGACGGACAGATTCCAGGGATACCTACTTGGTGCAGGAGAGATCATAATTATGTGTGACTTTGGAGAGGAGGGAGAGATTCCAGGGATACCTACTTGGTGCAGGAGAGATCATAATTATGTGTGACTTGGGAGAGGAGGGAGAGATTCCAGGGATACCTACTTGGTGATGGAGAGATCATAATTATGTGTGACTTTGGAGAGGAGGGAGAGATTCCAGGGATACCTACTTGGTGCAGGAGAGATCATAATTATGTGTGACTTTGGAGAGGAGGGAGAGATTCCAGGGATACCTACTTGGTGCAGGAGAGATCATAATTATGTGTGACTTTGGAGAGGAGGAGAGATTCCAGGGATACCTACTTGGTGCAGGAGAGATCATAATTATGTGTGACTTTGGAGAGGAGGGAGAGATTCCAGGGATACCTACTTGGTGCAGGAGAGATCATAATTATGTGTGACTTTGGAGAGGAGGGAGAGATTCCAGGGATACCTACTTGGTGCAGGAGAGATCATAATTATGTGTGACTTGGGAGAGGAGGGAGAGATTTCAGGGATACTTACGTGGTGCAAGAGAGATCATAATTATGTGTGACTTGGGAGAGGAGGGAGAGATTCCAGGGATACCCACTTGGTGCAGGAGAGATCACAATTACGTGGCACTTTGGAGAGAAGGGAGAGATTCCAAGGATACCTACTTGGTGCAGGAGAGATCATAATTATGTGTGACTTTGGAGAGGAGGGAGAGATTCCAGGGATACCTACTTGGTGCAGGAGAGATCATAATTATGTGTGACTTGGGAGAGGAGGGAGAGATTCCAGGGATACCTACTTGGTGCAGGAGAGATCATAATTATGTGTGACTTTGGAGAGGAGGGAGAGATTCCAGGGATACCTACTTGGTGCAGGAGAGATCATAATTATGTGTGACTTGGGAGAGGAGGGAGAGATTCCAGGGATACCTACTTGGTGCAGGAGAGATCATAATCATGTGTGACTTGGGAGAGGGGGGGAGATCCCAGGGATACCTACGCGGTGCAGGAGACATCATGTGAAGAACAGGACATTCTCTTAGTCATTTATACGGGTTGGACAATATAAATTCATTTTAGAAAAAGAGTTTTCATAGCGAGGGGAGGAATAAAAGTAAAATGTAATTTTAAGGAAGTACTGCTTTGGCATATTAAAGTTTTCTGGCAATCCGGCAAACGTTACGTTTTTTTTGGGCTGGATTTCGACTATTAGCGGATGACAAGATGGAACCTAGTAATTTCATTATATGGTATCTTCAGAATGCTTCAAAAAGGTTCCGAACGGTTAACTTGGCCTCGTTAACCCCGGCCCTATATTGTTGAATAAGTTGAGATGTGCTTTATTTCCTTCTGATTAAATTTTCATCAGTTTAAAAAAGAAGGATATATGCTGTGTTATTCTATAGCCTTTACGTTAGTCAGAGATTAGAGATGGTGACCAATGATTCATTCGGCAGGCATTCAAATCAGGTTAGATATTTTATATTTGAGTGTTAGAGAGTTCTAGAGAATAAGAGAAAGAAAGAGAGTCAACCCAAACTTATAATTTTAACGAGATTCAGACTCACAGCATTAAAATTTGCTGAAAGGTAAGTGTATAGAAAGCGATCTAGAGTTCTCCACTGTTAAGTGCATGCATGTGTAATGTTATGGAAAAGCATTGGCAAAGAGAGAGGAGAAAGAGATTAGAGAAATCGACAGTAGCGGAATGAGTGAGAAAAGTTAGAAGGGCAGTCAAGAAGGCAGGCACAGAGAAATTGATAGTAAACGTTGAAAATAAGAAGAAATTCAAAAATAAAGAGGAAAAGAAAAATATGGTACTTATTTTCATAAATGTTCCTGTCTTTGAAGTTCACAAAAATGTTTTTAATTTTGTTTGTATTACGTTCTTTTTTAACAACGTTAGGTTATATTACATTAGTCTATTATTTGTATTGGTAACCGTTGAGTTTATTAATCGCACAAATGGTGTATCTGAACCAAAATAAAACCATATAAAGTCTTAGCACCACTATTCAAACTACAATTGTCCATTACTGCCAAGCACAATAAACCCGAAATATCACAAAAACTGCCACGCACTTTTTTCCAGGATTTGAGACAATATGGAATCTATGAATTGGCAAATAATCGTAGGCAGGAAAATGCAATCTCTATTTTGTGCAATTTTGTCAAAGTTTAATGTAACATTGAAGTATTATTCTCTTTTGATACAAATCAAAGAACTCAACTCGGCTTTCCATGAAAGATGTTGACAATAAGATAAACCGTTTATAGAAGGAAGGCACGTTTAAAATAGCGCAAGAAGAATAATTTAAAAATGAATTATGTCAGGGGAGCATGCTGTTGCTGACACTTTCTATCGTATTTCTGCATAAATCGTATCTAGAAATCATTTCTAAAGCATGGCCTTGAATAAAAAAAAGTGCTGTAGACATAATCAACTGAATAGTTTCTCTTTTGTAGTCCTGGTGGAGGTCAGAGAATCATATCTTTCTCGAAATTAGCTTAAATTCTGGGTCTCCAAGGTATTTTCAGTATTAGAGTGCGCTACTCAATATAGTTATCACCCCTCATAATGTTTGATTTATTTTATTCAAATGCAATGTGCTTCAGACCATAAAAAACAGGCGAATAATCGTGCGAGAGGTCACACACATTTATCTTAGTCTTGAAAAATATAATGACGTTTTTATACTTTAATGAGAGCAATAAAAAAAGAAAATAAGCACGAAAAGATTTGTCTGCATAAAATTTGATAAGAGCAGTTTTAATTCAGAAAAAAATATATTATCTGTTCGTGTTTAGGAGATGAGATCTCCAAAAACTAAGCTTACAAGACTTCATTAAACTCAGCTGGAAAAGTGGAGCTACAAACTCACCCAACACAGCTGATGTGAATCTAATTAGCGTTTACCAAAGAAAAATTAAAGAAAAACCTAACAATTTTTTGAGGCGACACTTTTACCGCCTGACTATAAAAGGTACCTATCTTTATGCAAAAAATATGGTATTTCTCCCTGTGGACTTCTTCTGAACTTAAGCTCTATGTAGGAGTGTATATGTGTTAGGAATATTAATTACATAGTTATGATAAGAGCAATAGTTATAATGATAATCAATGTGAAAGTAACAATGTTAATCATAGTGATATATTCAAAATACTACTACTGCGACTATTACTAATTACAATAACAATGATAATAATATACTTCTCTTGCTACTCCTTCTACTATTACTATTTCACGACAACTATTACTTCTACTACTACTACAACTACTACTACTACTACTACTACTACTACTACTACTACTACTACTACTACTACTACTACTACTACTACTACTACTACTACTACTACTACTGCTGCTACTACTGCTACTACTGCTACTACTGCTACTACTACTACTACTACTACTACTACAACTACTACTACTACTACTACTACTACTACTACTACTACTACTACTACTACTACTACTACTACTACTACTACTACTACTACTACTACTACTACTACTACTACTACTACTACTACTACTACTACTACTACTACTACTACTTCTACTACTACTACTACTACTACTAATACTACTACTACTACTACTACTAATACTACTACTACTACTACTACTACTACTACTACTACTATTACCACCACTACTACTATTACTACTACTACTACTACTATTACCACCACTACAACTATTACTACTACTACTAGATAATAATAATAATAATAATAATAATAATAATAATAATAATAATAATAATAATAATAATAATAATAATAATAATAATAATAATAATAATAATAATAATAATAATAATCTTTTTCCAGATAAAAATTTTTTCTAGTCAGTATAAAATTAATGAATAAAAGCACACTGCTAAGAATAAACGGTAAGAAAAGAAGAACACTATAAACTTAGACAATAGGAGGACTTGACAAAATGTTTTTGAAAAAAAAAAAAGCGGCAAAGCATGAATGCGTCCTACAAAGTCAAAATGATTTTTAAAATCTCATTTCATACTCCGACAATGTTCTTTATTTTATCTCGGAAAAATTTGCGAAAATATGGAATATTGCTTGAGAATCGTCGATCTTTGAAAGATTTCAGATTGTGACTTTATGTTTCTAATATCAATAAGTCTTCTGATCAACGGAACGCACTAGTTGATTCATGCGGGATAAAAATTTGGAACATATAATTATAGACGTACAAGTTGAAAACCGTGTTCTTCAAATGGAACCCTGGTGGGAATTTGACGAGACTGTAGTGGTGTGTGTATTTAAAGAGGCTTACAAATGGTCTTGATATCTCTCCTTTCATATGATGCAGATATAATTTGCCTCCACCTATCCATCTTTACCTAGAATCTAGATGTCTCGATGATTCTTACTCTAAACACAAAATTTAGACATTTTGGAATTAAGGAAATCGACTTGATATACTATTCTTTCCCAATCTATTTTTAGACCTTTTTAAACGCTTATTTCTGCTCTATCTTGAATTTAAACAGATACCTAGAAGTGTCCCTATAGGCAAAGTGTTGCAAAGTCGTATTTACTCACAAGGGAAACTGCTTAATACTTAGTATAGTAAGATATGGAAATGTATTTAACACTGGTTATTTTCAGAAGCTTTGAATAATTAGTTCTAACAGTCAGTTAGCGAGCATTTCCATTGAAAGACTATACTAAATGACGACACCATCTTCTTGATTCTTTAAAAAAAAAAAAAACCTTAATATGATCATTAACGCAAACGTTTCTAATATTAAGAGAAAACATTAGAAAGCACTATATTATATTTCCTAATACTTCTTTAGTACCATGGAAATTTTTTTACACCATAAGGAAAAAAAAGTTAGTGTGCTCGATTAATATAGTAGATGATAATGTTAGAATTCATGCAAAAGACAAGAGCCCCGATGCAAATTGGCCTCCTTCACAAGGAAGATTAACCACGAATCATGTCGGAGAGATTTCACTGTTCAGGTCAAAAGAGTTTTATAGTTGTTAAGAGTTACTTTCAAGATGCAATTTATAGTGCATACCTGTATCTCCATCATTTAAAGATTGCAAAACTAAAGATGCTGTCATCGTACAGAGTAGGATCGTTTGCCGAATACGTTGTGAAAACCCCAGAACCACCAGCTGAAAATAATTAAGTTAAAATTGAAATCCAAGAGGTTGGAAAATTGAAAGGGAGTTTTACTTCTTTAAAGGGTGCCGTTGTGACGGTGATCCCGAGGCAAAAGTTTTATGAATGTCAAATATGTAATTAAACATGTTAGAATGTTATCTTTCTGTTCTATAGTACAGCCAATTTCACGTGTTTGGAAGCTAATCATAGCTTTGGCAGCAATTATCTTTGTGAATGCACACAACGTAGTCACAATTGATTAGGGGATATCAACTCAACCCATTTTTTTACAAGTCCTCTTGCATTCACCTTTAAACTGCATTTTACACGAACCGATGATGCGGAGGTCAACATGGAAGGTCCAAGTTACATTCTATAACCCTTAGTTCACGTCAATAACATTGGTCTAATTGTTAAGCCTATATCTTATTTTAATTCTACCATGCCGTGTTTGGGATACATGCGCGTTGCAGGATAGTGAAAGAGAAAAGAAAAACATGATTGAAATCATTTTTAACACTCCACTGAGATTTCCAATGCATGGTTGTTTTTTTTTTTTGTTTTTTTTTTGTTGATGGTGGTTATTAGATATAAATTTTTTAGCGATGCAAACGACAACGCATCGTTACGCTTTTATGGAAATTTCGTTTAAAGTATTTAAAAACAAGTACTTTTAACTTATCTGACAATAATCTAAATATGAATGGTAGTTATATAAACGAAAGTGACATCATTAATTTTGTTGTAATAATATAGCTATTTTTTATGGTTTCGTCTTAAAGGGGGTAGCATTGTCAAAACGGTATGGTTCAGTAATCTCAAGAGATTTGCATCCAACAAAAATGTGATGCATATATCCTACAAAGACAAAAAGATACAAGAAACCACCATCAGAGTTTGCAGTTACAATAAACAACATCAATAAATTATCATTGCGGTGACTGCCGCCAGGACGACAAACACCACAAACACCATTTAGAGTTTCGACAAGTCACAATAAACCACAATGATTAGGGAAACAACGCTCTCGCTCAAACTATTTTCCGCATTTTAATTTGTAAAGAAGGTAAACGTTTGTCGGTAAGCAACTTGTCTTTGAGAGCCCGAAGACATTTTCCTTCTTTGCATTTTCAAAGGAAGAATAAGTCGTCTCTTTTGCCGTCCAGTACCGTTTCTTCTGTTTTATCGTCCCCAAGAATAGGAAACGCTTCCTCCGACAGAATAACCACCACCAGGTCCTCTGTTTACTCCAACACTTCCTTTCCATTCACCTGTCGAGTCGATGGAAACAAGGATGTGCTAAGGTTGATACAAAATAGGATTCGAATGAAAATACAATAAGCATTGTATACGGTGGTAAAGATAGTAACTAAAATAGTTCTTATATTGTCAAACTTGCAATGCAGTTAGTGGTTGAAACTTAAGTTAGTGTTGATGCTTATATAGTTGCCAATGTTTTAACTGTTGCTGGTCTTAATGTTTTTGAAAGGTAAATATGTGATGAAGGAGAGTGTCACTAAAAATGGAGGAAGGCTAAAACAATTTGGCTTTTACAAGGATTAAAAAGTAGAGATTAAAAACAGATTTTTTTCATTACAGTAAATTACTTTACCATTGATAAATAGAAGAGCAACGTGACAAACATAGAACGGTACCAAATGTATTTGAGGTGGAAAAGGGATAAAGGAGGCAGAATTAAAGCGAAGACTTGGGGACACAATAAATGGAGGGGGAGTAAAAGAAATAGGATTTTATTCAGAAACGAATATATGTAGAGGCATACACTGAGCAAAGATAAGACATGGATAGTGGCATATAGAGAAAAGAGTAAATCAGAAAAATAAATACGAGATATAGCTAGACAAGGGTAGAGAGACAGGAGATAAGACAAGCACCCCCCCCACCGGCAGAAATTCTCGCAAGATTCCAAGCCAAGACTTTACCTCTCTTTGAGCGTGTGGCTGCTCTTCTTTTGCGTCTCTGCAACAAATGAAAATGACAACATTCACCAAGGTAAGCCAACAATCATTGCTTAAATTACTTTTCTAAAGAAAAAAAAATGCTTTAAGAGGCAAAGTATCCCTTTATCTAAACCAATAGCAACATTTAACTAAAAAATAAGAACCGTTGTTAAATTATTCTAAGTTAAAAACAACAACAAAAAGTTAAGCTGGTTTTGAACTTTTCAAAAGCTTTGAAAACAAATATAATGTAATATCATATCAACTAAAAGTAACAAACAATGCAGAATTCCTTGGATGATCAATTGCATTCTCCTAGAGAATGTGGACAAGTTTCAAAAGCGGAAAAAGAATAATTTGAATTTACAAAAAAAAATTTGAACGAATGTGCAGTGCCTGTAGAGAAAAGAAATCCAGCAGAGGCAGTTCCCAACTAACTGATATAGCCTACCAATAATAACATTGTGCACACTTACCCAGCTATGCGAGATCCCAACTCCATAGCTGTATCTGCCAAATGGATCTCTGTTTATGTTGCCTGAAAGTAAAAAAAGAAAACTTCATTGCGTGGAAATAGTGAGCAGAGATATAATGTGATAGCAAGAAGAGAAAGCTAGGCCTTTTTTACGGAATCCATCGAATGTTTATTCTGAAGACGGATATTCCAATGTTTTAATCTGCCATCTCTTAATATACCAATAAAGACTTCTAAAGAACTTCTATTTGTAGATGTTAGCTAGATTTAAGTTAGGGATCCTTTAAACGGCATTTAGAAAAAAAATCATAAAACAAAAAAACTAGAACAATTAAATTTAATTTCGTATAGTAATAAGGTTGTAACCTGCCATTTCTTAATATACAAATGACGATTTTCAAAGAAATTCTATTTTTCGATGTGACAGGTATACTTTAACCAGAATTTAGAATAATCTTTAAAGAAAAAGCAAGACAATTTAATTGTTTTTGTCAAGTAACAAGAAACGCATCAGGATATTTGTTGTAAGTTTAACACATACCTCCCATCTCTTGTTTACGTCCTTCTTTCCCGCTCCAAGGTTATACTTAAAGGCGATAATTCCAACTGCAGATAAAACAAGTGAAACTATCGACGTATAATTTAAACACAAAAAAAATAAAACACGAAAAAGATAGTACCGGTGTTACTTTAATCAGGCCCATTGTGACAAACAAAAACAAAGTTTGACTTTTTGTAAAGTTGTGAGAAAAAAAAATGGAAATCAAGAGAGAGAGAAATCACTCAATACTCTTCCTGAAAATCGTTTAATATCACCAGCTGTAAAAGTATGAAAATTCATTTGAGTCTGAGAAGGAAAGAACAAAGTAGACAAATAAAATGATAAGATTACAAGTTCAACCATTCTTTATATCTCAGACCTTAGACTGTAAATAGCAATTTTGCACGCTCACAAACAGTCAGTCCAATAATTTATACGTGCGACGCTCTGAAAATTCTGTTTTATACAAACACGTGAAAAAATGGAAAAGTAAAAAAACATAATTCAGAAACAAAATGACAGGGGCAGGCTAAAACGTTCTAGCTTCATAATAATTAACTATCAAAAAGATCAAAAGAAAGAGTAAAACAATGTCCAGTCTTACAATGAAGGATTAAACATTGGTAAAGTTTGAAGAATCAACTTTCTACACAGAAGACAAACAAGAAGAAGAAAAAGAAAAAGAAGAAGAAGAAAAGGAAGAAGAAGAAGAAGAAGAAGAAGAAGAAGAAGAAGAAGAAGAAGAAGAAGAAGAAGAAGAAGAAGAAGAAGAAGAAGAAGAAGAAGAAGAAGAAGAAGAAGAAGAAGAAGAAGAAGAAGAAGAAGAAGAAGAAGGAGAAGAAAGAATAAAAAGAAGGACAGAAGAAGAATGGGGAGGAGAAGCAGAAGAGTAAGAGAATAAAAAAGAAGAAAGGAAAAATCTTATGAGACTAATACAGAACTGACCAGTGTCTGCCATGATGTCTTGCATGGCCTGGGCTGTCATGCTGATGGCGGCCACAGTGGCCTGAGTCGATTCCCCTGCAGCTGTGATAGAGACGAGACAGATTAACGAGACAGGAATGGGACGAGAGATGGATAGGCTTGAGCTGGAAAGTCTCGAAGATGAAAAGTAGGCCTAATTTTCTTGTGAGATGAGATTTTCGATTTATCAAAAAAAAAAAAAAAAATTAATAAACAAAAAAAGTATCTGGGGACTCTGGTTCTTTTACCTAAATATATATTTATATGTATATGTATATGTGAATCGGGTTTATATCTTTGTACAAACGAGTTGTTTTGGGCGATAATTTTTTCATCTATAAGAGAAAGGACTAATTAAATTACATTTTGAAACTTTGGTTACTCAGACTTGGCTAATAAATTGAACAGAATACGTGGTTTAAATAGGCAGTTGATATAGGAGATAAGAAACTATATACACAACAGAAAAAAAATCTGTAAAAAAAATAGACAGTTACCGTCCTGTTCCTTTGCTTTGGTGTCGAGAGTGTTGAGCAGACACAGAGCAGCGTCCATTTTGCTGGCTTCGTACGTAAGAGGCTCTGAGTACAGCAAACATATTAAAATTGTAAGAGAAGTTAAGACTAACTACGTCACTGTTCTACATAATTGGTAAGAAAATTGCGATTTTTTTTATTCTTGAGTATTTTCCCACCAAAGTAACTAAAAATATTACAAAACTTAAAATTTTCAACCGAATGCGACAATTTATTTGTTACGTTCACAAAATTCATAAAGAAAAGCTTTCTTGATGATTCTTTGAAAGTGCAATGCTTTCACATAACAATTGGCACGGGCAAGTTGGCCATAAATGAAAAATCGACGGAGGAAATTGACAGTAGTCACCTAAAAACTTTGTGAAAGTTTGGCTCGTAAGATGTCTTTCAAATGATATTTTTGTTTGATTCACACTTTCTTTTAAACAAAAAAAAAATCTAATTAATCATTTCACATTTTAGAAGCATCGCATTACTAAGTGAGGCGAGATTTGTGATGCTACATTCACTTTAACAAGAGAATTATCATATAGCAGCATTGCACTTTTTAAGAATCTTGCTGTTTTAAAAATGAAAATCTATATTTTTAAAATATGCTCTGAAATTAGAAAAATGAAGGTGTATTTTCTCTTAGGCTTTCAAAATCACGTTTCCCGTAGCTTACATATTAAGGCACAGTCTTTTCTAGATCTTTATTGTAAGGTTGTTTGTGCTTTTTGCAGAAAGTCCAATGACTTACCATCAAACAAGGACGAGACTGCCACCACTCCGCTGAAGCTGAAAGCAGCGTCATCAATTGCCTTTTGGACATCGCTGGCTTCCACAACATAAAATAAAAGCAGGAAAACAACACAGAATTTATCTCAAAGAATTGTTCCAATGATTATTTTTTATTTTGTTTTAGAGTTAGCAATAGTAGACTAGTGTAGATAACTCGGTCTTAGAATTTGACTGTTGGAGTCCCACGTCCAACCACATCTAAACCCCTGCTTGCTCAGCTAGGGAATCTTGCACGTATCATTAAACAAATTAATCACCCTGAAACATTTATATACAGGCTTTGATGATAATGAATATAGCCTCTTTGATGCTTATGAAACTTTTAGTTCCCAAATTCAATTGAGGAAGAGGTATCTACAAAGTTTATTTTGGAAATCCGAGAATACGATATCTAGAACTTATTCTAATCTATTTATTCATTGCTCTTTCTAAGTGTTGATGCTCAAGTTATTTATTAAAATTGACTTTTAAGTTCATTATAAGTTCTAAAAGAATTGAATGGCTTTACTTTACAATTTTTACTTAACTTTTATTTTGTTTTTGTTGATAATGGTCATAAATATTTATCAAAGGTTTTTTTTTAATTGTGCCATATTTAGGGCTCCATCATACCTTCTCCACCTTGGGCGTCCACAATTTTATCTGCTGACAGCTGGATCGACACAGCTGCTGCTCCCATCGCGTCCAATGTCATGCCTAAGGTGAAACAAGATGTTTTTACTATAGTTTTTATCGCTGTTGTTTGTCCTTTTGACTATATTAACTAGGATAAATGCGATAGTTATGATAGAGATGATTTCTTTTTTTTATTTTTTTTTAAATTCATGCTAAATTTATAAATATTGATAACGATAATAGTTATGAAAACGGAGATGAATTGCCTCCCCAACAGAGATGAAATAGTAGATAGGTTTAGTTCATATAATCTATCTACGCATTTTGAACTTGAGATAGGGCTAGGTGTAAAACATGAGCACCTGATGGAAATTAAATTTTAGTTGAAAATCTTTGTGTGTTTTTTTTAAATAAAACAAAAAGTAAATGACTAGTTTACATTAGGCATCACTGCTGACTGGGATGGCAGTATTTGTAGTTTTGATGTATCGAACCATGTGCAAATGATCGATCTCCTAAGGCATATCTTAAAGTTCAATACGAAGGGTAAATGGGACAAGTTTTGTAAATCTTAACATCTACCTCCCTCTCTCTCTCTCCCTCCATATCTCTCTCTCTCTCTCTCTCTCTCTCTCTCTCTCTCTCTTCCTCTCACCATCTCTCCATGCTCCCCCCCCTTTCCATTGGAAAAAATATAGAAGAGAAAAGATGGAGAGTCATTTCTAACTTTAAAAAGAGAACTGTGAACTTATTGGCCAATTTATTTTTCCTAAACAGAATTTTAGCAACTGATTTTCTTCGATTGTCTGACATACACCTAAGAACGCAAGTCCATCACAGACCTTCCTTAGCGCTGTCTAACAGAGTCTGCACCACAGCACTGAGATCGACTACGGTCGGTGTTTCAGCAGCAGCAGCTTCGGCATCTCGACGCGACACCACCAAGCCACCACCCCAGCCTCCTCCGAATCCACCGCCTCCATGCTATAGTGAGAAGAGGTTATGAGGTGATTTTGTAATGCCAGTAAATCTATATCGCAGGCGCAAATTAATTGTTTTAAAGTGGAAAACTGTTTAAAATATCAAAGGAATGAGTAATTATTAGAAGACCTGCCGTATTTATCAATTTCATGTTGATAGAAATGAAAGAAACACTTTTAAATTATTGAAATAAGGGCTGAAAAGCAAACTCAGGTAAAAAAATTGCTCCAAGTACATGGATACGACTAGTAAGGGATAGAAAATCAATTATTAGCGCACACTATACACTTCCTTAATACTCTTTAATAATTTCCACATCTTTATTCATTCTCAAGAAGAGACTTATGGTCAATGAATTTATTTATTCATGGCCTGTATAGTCCTACACAAACATTGGATAGGAAAAGAAGGCTCTAAAAAGATGAATAAATTAGAAGTTAGAAGCTAAATATTAAAGATAAAAAAAAATCGTCGAGGGTAAAGTAGGCTTCAAAACTCACCTGCATGTACGCCAATGCACCCGTTAGGGCCATCGCAATTGATAAGAGTTCCAGTTTCATGGTTTTCCTCTTTGTAGCGGAGTTTGCTGTAGATCAGATACACTTTGGTCCTCTTGCTCCTCGCTTCCGGGCGTATTTCTCTGAGCAATGATAGCTCTTATTTGCCCATGTTCCATTTCACTTTTTATACTGTAAATTTGTCAAAATAGCAGAAAGGGGCCTAATAGAAATGGCACTGAGAGAGAACTAAGGTGAAGAGAATAATCAGTGGACACACACTTTAAGTGTAATGCAATTTAACATCAAGTTTTCTCAAAATACATCTTCTTCCTTTTGTGGGCAAAATAATACTTCCAAAAATGGCAAAAAGGGACATAATCGTAATGGCACTTGCAGAGAACTAAAGAGAGGAAAACAATCAGTGGACACACACTGTAAGTGCGATTCAATTTAAAACCATAGTCTTTCATATCATTTTGTGTATTAATGTACGTGTAGGTAAAATCCGCTTCATGATATTTGTAGCTTGGTGTCAACAAGTCATTCGAAAAGATAATAATCTTTATACAGGGAATCAAGGATTACAATATTTTCAGTTTCTAAGCGATATGTGGTCAGTGCTTCTAACATGTATGGCACTCTCATCGTGAAACTATCAACAACCATGGATGGTAGATTCGAGTAAGGCATTGCCATCATCTTTAAGTAAAAAATTGAACTAAAACATCCGTTTATCTCATCTCTACTACTGGCAAGCGGAACACAAGTTTCACTTCTAAAGCAACTATCAAGGAGTATTTGGGGACACCTAATCTTACACACACACGCAAACTTCAACAAACTTTAAATATTGCTAATTTAGCTAATTTAGCTAATGCCCCATTTTATCCTCGAATGAAAGCATACATTTAATGATTCTACTCCATTTAACAGGAACAAAAATCTCCTTGTAATGATTTGGATGGGTCGGCAGTAAATTTGATTACCCGTTCATCAACTTATACGTTATTGCTTCGCTTTAAAAACTATTAAATTTGATAAAAAAAACAAAACAGGCGATTGTTCTTCCTGTGGGAATTGTATATGATTGCAATTTAAACTCTGGCCTGTATTTATGCAATAGAAATGCTCTAACGCTATAGTATAATTGGCTGGTAGGAATGGTCAGCTTTGCCTCTGTCAATGCGATAGTATGACGTTAGATCTGTTGTTCTGTGGGAAGTGGTACGGACATCATAGGGATATGCCTCAGAAAACCAAGCATATTTTATTGTAATTATTATGATGAATTGGGGTGTTCTGGGAGAAGGGGTGACGGATCTTGTGATGGACATGAGAGAAGGGATAGATCACAAAAATACCTACTTGGTGGAGCAAGGATCTTTTGAGGGACTTGGCAGAGGGTAAAGATCACAACAATACCTACTTAGTGGAGCAAGGATCTTTTGAGAGACTTGGCAGAGGGTGAAGATCACAACAATACTTCTTGGAGGAGCAGGGATCTTTTAAGGGACTTGGCAGAGGGTGAAGATCACAACAATACCTACTTGGTGGAGCAGGGATCTTTTAAGGGACTTGGCAGAGGGTGAAGATCACACCAATACCTACTTGGTGGAGCAGGGATCTTTTAAGGGACTTGGCAGAGGGTAAAGATCACAACAATACCTACTTGGTGGAGCAGAGATCTTTTAAGGGACTTGGCAGAGGGTGAAGATCACAACAATACCTTCTTGGTGGAGCAGGGATCTTTTAAGGGACTTGGCAGAGGTTGAAGATCACAACAATACCTACTTGGTGGAGCAAGGATCTTTTGAGAGACTTGGCAGAAGATGAAGAGATCACAACGATATCTACTTGGAGCAGCAAGGATCTCTTGAGGGACTTGGGAAAGGGGAAGATCCCAAAGATACATATTTGGAGCAGGTGAGATGTTGTGAAGGATAGGATATTCTCTTAGCAGTAGATGCTATTTCTTGAAAGGAAATTTTATTGCCAGAAGAGCTGGAGAGGTAAGATGTAATTTTATTTGGCTGCAGTCCGAATATCGGCAGTACTGAGATGTCAAGATGGAGCCTAGAGATTTCGTTTGACATCTGCAAAATGCTTGAAAAAAAGGTTCTGAGTGGTTAACTTGGTCCCATTAATGCCGCTCCAGCACTGATTGTAAATAAATGGATTTGAATTTTTTCCTGCGGATAAATTTGAGCCATTTCTAAAATCAAGGACGGAATACCATTCACTGTTATGGTAACGCCTTTAAATGAGAGATTTATAGATGTTCTAAGTTATGCACTTAATCATTTGATAGCCGGTCAAAATAGATTAGAGATTTTAGATGAGAGAGAAGGGAGAGAGAGAGAGAGAGAGAGAAAGAAAGAAAGAAAGAAAAAATGAGAGAGAGGGGGGGAATGAGGGAGAGAGAGTCAACTCGAACCTATCAATCCATCGGTCTTTTTCTTTAAATTCAAGATTCAGTTCTATAAAATTTGATGAAAATTAAGCATATACAGAGCAATATAGAAGTCTTCTCTATAAAGTGTATTCGTGGGTAAAGTTGTAGGAAAACATTATGTTAGATTGCCAAAGAGAGATGAGAAAGAGAAGGAAAATTAGAGAGTTAATGGAATGAATGAAAACGTTTGGAGGCGAAGAAAGGAGGACGGTAAGAAAGATAGCCGAGCAGGCAGACGCGGAGAGGTTGAGTAATAAAATTAAAAAAGAGATAAAGAAAAACTTATAACCATTTTCATAAATGAAGAAAATTGAGCGTCATATCCGAATCGAACGTGCAAAACAAATGAATGTAAACGTAAAATTATTAATGAGGCCAGAGAAACAATCTCAGTTATAGGCAGCAGAGTAACAGTATTCTTTATTATTTTCTATTTTTTCTATCTCAAATTTATATTTCTTTACCTTTAATGGTCCATCTTTGCTATCTGCATTGTACTTGATGAATATAGCTTAAAAGGTAAAAAGCATAAGCAATTCTGTGATAAAATTTTTCATTGAAGCTAAAATTTAGTTAACATTCAATAACATTTACTGCAGGTAATGATGTGATTTATGAAGTTCTCAGGATTTTTTAAAATTTGAGTTCCTGCTCAATCACTTAGAATCATTTTGAGAATAAAATCTGGAGAATTTGATCTCTTCTGTGACCAACATGATATCTTGAATGGTCTATGATGTCATGCTCATGACTGCTACTGTCGCACAGGACGACTGGCCACAATCTGGTGAGATTTGAAATTTCGACCTATAGAAAAGTTGGAGGAATTAATCTTTGCCAGAAATGGAAATGTTCCTTGAAGTAAGAACGTGAAATAAATAGGCTGAGAAGATAAAAAAAGTTGTGAGGCGCGAGGTTAAGACGGTACATCAGAGGCAAAAGTAGTAAAAATAAAAAAAAACCTACTATGCAATTATGATAAGAAAATATAAGACTTTGAAATCTTTTCTTAAGGAAGTTTGAAATCAACATAATTTTACAAAATCATCAAGGTTTTGTGCATATAATGTAAATTATCCGAAATTATGAAACTTTCAAACGGTCATTTTTACATATTTCTACACGGATAATTAGTTTCACAAAATCTTATTAACTTCATTATACAAATCTATGTAAAAAGAAAAGAGTTATTTAACCCAGACACCTCTTTTTGTAAACGTAATTCTAGGTTGAGTTGGTTTATTATGTTTCGCCAGCGTATATAATAGATGTAATGTATGAGTGTTTATTTTTTCATTTGTGCATTATTGTTTAATTGAGTTTTTAAAAGTAAAGTAAAAGAAAAAAAAAACAGGACGCGCTACAATGGTGTATTAAGTTTGTTGAAATCAGTTTAACGTTTTTTTTTACCCTGAGTTAGTATAAAACAAATATTTAACCTTGCCTCTTCGATTTAAAAATTAGGAAAAATGCACTCAACATTTTCGGCTTGGTAGAACCAATAAAATGCTTTGCATTGATCGGTGGATTTTACAAAGTGGCTCTCACACGGCTCGGAAACAATAAAAATATTTATCATAATGATGATAATAACAATAACAATAATAATAATAATAATAATAATAATAATAATAATAATAATAATAATAATAATAATAATAATAATAATAATAATAATAATAATAATAATAATAATAATAATAATAACAATAATAACAATTTATATAATATATGTAAGACTTTTTAGGTGTGCGCGATAATAACAGGGGAGATTGTGAGTTTAGGGCGTGAAGGTGAACAAGGTGAACAATGTTTAGTTCAAGTATAATATATTGTAGGTGTGGAGCAGACAAGAGAGAATTTTTAGATTATAATCTGGAGTCTTGCGTGTTGGTAGATTGCTGCTATAGAAAGTTCTGAAACCTGTAGCTTTGCAAGACGTTGCCTCAGGGAGACAGCGCTATCAACTACGACATTCTACAAACTTAGGACGAATCAAGTGTTTTCAGATGCATGTCTCGCGGTTGCTTTGTGTCTAGCCTGTGACGGTTCTGGACTTTGGTCATCGGAACGGTGTATTCCTCAGCGAAGTCACTTCTCAGTGAGTGGACAGCCTTGGGCACTCCTCGTGTGCAACTTGCTTTCAGCGAAGTTACTGCTCTGTAAGTGGGCAGTCTTGGGAACTGATCGTGCGCTATCTCTGAAGCCCATCTATCAGAGAAGCCACTGCTCTGTGAGTGGGCAGTCTTGGGAACTGCTTGTGCGCTATCTCTGGAGCCCAGCCATCAGAGAAGCCACTGCTCTGTGAGTGGGCAGTCTTGGGAACTGATCGTGCGCTATCTCTGAAGCCCAGCTATCAGAGAAGCCACTGCTCTGTGAGTGGGCAGTCTTGGGAACTGATCGTGCGCTATCTCTGGAGCCCAGCCATCAGAGAAGCCACTGTTCTGTGAGTAGGCAGCCATGGGAACCTCTTCCTCTGCTATTTCTGGAGTCCTGCTGTTAGCTAAGTCACAGCTCAATGGTTGGGCAGCCATTGGAACCTCGTTTTGAGTTGACCCTGCTGTCAGCGAAGTCATTGCTCAGTAACTACACATTAGTCTAGATATATAATTATGATTTTATGCATCAAAATATTGAGCTAGTATTAATTTTTGCGTGGTTCTTTTTATCATCGAACTTTTGATTTCATCAAACCATGTTTTACTTACATAGGGCTGAAGATTTAAAGTTACATAACTTACAATTAAAAAATCAATAAAATGTCTATGCGTTGAATAAATCCATCGATAAATCGAGGGAAGACAATCATTTAACATTTTATTCTGTGAATGATTCCCAAGTACTTTTAACGTAAATGTCATAATGAATACAGAGTCTTCTTAAAAATAACCACCAAATAACCACCAATTTTCCTTGTGAAATGGTTGTCAATACATACAGGGATGGGCTAATTCTTCAAAATTTATTTCCAAACTGCTACAATGACGGCATCATTTACTTCCCACTTATTTTAACTCTCCGATATTCAAATAATATTGTATTTTCGGTATTACTGAGAATTTCTAGTTTTAGCAGTTGTGAACGGTGAGTTTATCAGATTGAAGAGCACATTAAGCTCTGCAACAGGAACACGATATCAAGATTGATAAGGTTAATATGCAACAGGAAAAAGTACGTACAAACGATTACATGGCTCGGAATTTTTATTTATTCTTGCTTTTAAAAAGACGAATCATTAGGTATTCCATTGAAGACCATCTTTAGTACAACTTTAAATTGGTCATTGATTATAGACTAATGAAGAAAACGCTTTCCTTGTTAGTGATTTCTACATCAATATTATGTGTGAGAAGGGAAGGACGGTGACAATTTAAGAGGAAGAAAATGATTTTCTTTTCAATTTTGTCCACACGGCATAGATAACTTTACAGTGAATAAGATACGAAATGTTTGAAGATTAAAATAAATTGTATGGAAATCATTATCTATAGGAATCGGTACATATTATCATAAACATATTCTTAGATTTAGAATGCTATTTTCTCATTATTGTCTATTTCTTTAAATCTTCCGTCTTTTGCTTCTTTGATTCAGCTAATGTTTGCTGATTTTGCATTTAGATGCTTTTTATTTGCTCTTTTCATTCTTCCATTACAAATGCCTATCATACCATCACACTATCACCAAGCTCTGTCTGCCTTGAATTAACATTTCAATACTGTGTTCTTCTAATTTTCATCTACGAATGTAGCTTCAAAAATTTTCTATAAAAATTAAGCATGAAATGTATAAAACCTTGATGAATATTCCCTGCTGAACTTGATTGAAAAGGTACCTGCAAAACCGGACCATCACCTTCAACATGTCGTTTTGAAATCATACGACCCTTTTACGCTGCAACATATAGCATGAGGTATACTACTAGCTTTTTTTCGAAAAGGAAAAATGTGTGTTGCCTTATTTCTTGAACAGAACAGCGCACACTTTTCATACATACACACACACACACATATATATATATATATATATATATATATATATATATATATAAATATTTTTATGTGTAAATGGGGAGGTAAAAACTAATGCAATAGTTTACATGTATAGCAAGCCTATAATTCTAACTCATGACAAGCATGTATCTAGTATATTGTTGTACTCTTTTTCCGGTGAGTTGCCCTGCGTTGGGTGTTCCTCATTTAAATTTTCTTTTCTTAAAAGAAGGCCGAACTCAGAGCAACTCGTCTGAAAAGGGGGCCCCACAACACTGCTGGAAACATGCATGTCATAAGGAGGCCTAGATCTATAACCATATAAGTAAAACTTAATTATATCTCAAAGCTCCTTTTCTTGAGCTCTTTACCCGTTGTACTAACTTGAAAACAATATATATATATATATATATATATATATATATATATATATATATATATGTATGTATGTATACTATGCTTGATGACTATATTAGCATTATGTAATAGTGTTCACTAAATTCTAGCATTATTTATTATTTATTGTCCTCTTTAAGTCTCTGTGTCTCTTTTTTATGTAAAACTTTGTAGATATTTACCTGTGGATACGTATTTCCACATCATGCTCTTCATTTTTATTCAATCCTCATTACATTTTCAAATAAACTTTATCAGCAATTCAGTCTAATCTTGAGAATATTCTTTAAAGAAGTTATAGACTAGAAACTGTTAATCTCAATAGCGAAGATCTATATCCAGCACAAAAATGGAGTAAGAGATTGTTAAAGAAGCATATCCTTCCATTATGGTTATCTTTTTACTTCTTTATCAAAAAAAGTTCTTAAGTTTTACAGGCCTGATTCACTCGAAGTTATCCTGTGTTTTCTTCTCTTTTTCCAGTTATTTACTCTTCAATTAATCATTGATTTTTTTTGCCATTTTCCTTATCAACCTGTTTTTTTCACACTTGTGTCTTCTTAGATCCGCTGCTTCTCTTTAATTTAAGATCATGTTTCGATTCCAAGCAAGGACATCTCGAAGTGTGGTTGGATCACATCTAACGAGAAATAATCCCTGCCTTATTAGAAAATTCTTTTATTAACTAAGGAGAAGTTAACGTAAAAAAAAAGTTTTTTTTTTCCCCACGGTCTATCTCCCTGTGTTTGTTGAGTCTGTCTGTCTGTCTGTCTGTCTGTCTGTCTGTCTGTCTGTCTGTCTGTCTCTCTCTCTCTCTCTAAATAGTAGAGAGAGAGAGGGAGAAACGAAAGAGAAAAATAAATATTGAAAATAAGATTGTCAGAGAGGAGAGATCAAAGACAGATTCATTAAGATATATATCTAATTAGTATATAATATATATATATATATATAGTTATAACAAACAGGCACACAACAGACTTCACATTATTACATTATTACATTTGAGATTTCTTTTAATCATGGTATTCTGGCAGGCTATTTTCTTATGATGAAAAAAATCTCGAGTCGAACTCGCATTTAGTTTACCAGTTTTAGAACTTTCTAAAGCAATATTGGACAAAGGGAAAAGTAAGCCTAAGGGATTATCATCGACATAAACCTCTTCATCATCTTCTTCTTCAGTATCACCATAGCAGTCATCACCATCACTGTGTTTTTGAAGGACTTAAAGCTTGATATGATTCGAAATGTGTCTTGGTTTTTTGCTTCTTTTTATATAACCTAAAAGTGAACTTTAAACTTGTTTTCTTTACATTATTAAGTCGACTTCCTTTTAATTTTTCCACACATAAATTTCAAATCAGTTGTGAATCTTAGTCTTATCTTGCAATATATCTTAAGTTGGATAAGCAATGAGACAAAAACTGGTATACAACTACTTCAATCAAAATATCGTCCTTCTTTTACTTTTATGTGACATAGAAATAGCCTGGAATTTATAAAACCGAGACAGCAATCTGAAGAAGAAGTAATTTGCAATGAGATTCATGTTAGTTTTAGCAGAATTTGCTTGGATAAAATCTGAAGAATGTGGAAGTGTGGATGTATTGTAAGTTGCAGCCATATATTATGAACATTTAATGTTTTTATCTGTAATTAGGAATTAGCAACATCAAAAGCGGGAGCAAGTAGTAGTGGCAGCAGCAGTAGTGGTACAAATACTATTTCATGCTTTTAAAAACTGTGAACTAATTGACTTTGATGTTACTGCAACTTCGTAGGATGTTTGCACAATGCCTTTCGTTTTAAAAGAACTAGATTTCGAGTTCTTTTTTGTGATTTTGATTGTGAAAAGCGAATGTGGACAGCTACTGCTCAGTTACCTATTTTTTTTTTTATTATGTTGGATGGGTGGATAGCATAAGAATAATTGACAGCCTGTTAAACAAACAACAGCACCGATACACTGATCCGCATTATCATAGATACAAGTACACTAGACTAGGTTTCAAGGTTCCAGTATGTTGAAAAAACATGAAGTTTTGGAAAATCTTTATTTAGATTTTTGTGATTTCGAACGATGTTTTCTCAAAGCAATACTTGGCTTGTTTCCCATTGAACGTATCAGTTCGCGTTGCAGTCTGTAATGATAACACTTTTATAGACCTCTAAAGCAGTGTCTACACTCTCGGTGTTGTCCTGATGGCATACGATTCTTTCTGGCTTTTAAAAGAAAACAGCAACCAAGTCACGCCAAGTAGAAGAGCTCTGACTGACCGACGACGACATTGTCTTCATTAACTCACCACTCTGAAACTAGTATTCTGGTAGCAATAAAAGAGTTTTCAATAGAAGAATCAGAGTATTTGAAATAACAATATCTAACTTTTGTATATTTCAAATCTAGCTGTCATTTTCTGTTAGACACATTGTATATAAGGTTTGATTATCAGCTTTGTAAAGCCAGTTTTTCTGATCTTCTGATCTAATTTTGATACCCTTATCAGACATAGGGCTGGCGACAAGATCAAGACCCTACAGTCTACGGCCACTAAGCTGCTATCAAAGCGAGTGTGCCGGTACTTGGGTACGATAAGTTACCAGGAGATACTCCGGATAGCCATGCTATTTCTCAACATCATTGCCGTACAGAGTATCGAGGCAGATACTTTAATGCACACGTAAGCACAGAATAGAGGTGTTACAAGAACAAGAAATCATTTAAACATTGTAGTTTATTGTTATGCCGCAACATAGTATCAAGCTGTTACTGGTAATGAACAGGTGAAAGGAATGGACACCTTCGAGTTATTTCCTACTATATCTTTCCACTGAACGTAATTGACCTGTGTATATTTGCATGTATCTAAATATCGGGGATGTTCGTAATATTGTCCTCACCTAACAATCGATTTTCTTGTGACTAGAACGCCCCTACAGTAATAAAACAACATGGTAAGTTATTTTGGTGCTGGTCGCTTTTTGACACTACCTATAATCCAACTGCTCCTGTGACAGTAGACCGGCAACAGATGTTAAAATAATTATTGTATGATCAAAAATAGATATTTCAAATAATTTTGACAATGCCATACCATTGGCCAATCCAACTCAATATGTTTTTATATTAAATTTGTGGAGAAGATCTGTATTAGAATATCTGTAAATCTTATAAATCGATTGCTGTAGATTATAATAGGATTTGTAGAATTTGTTTTTTACCCTGGATCAACAGAATGTGCATATTTTTTTTCGCAGAGTCATATAAATTTCATAGCACACCTCGTCCATTATCTTCTTTAAAAGAAAGTCTGAGATCTTTTCAGTACTCTTTATTTTCGTGAGAGCGAAAAGAACAAGTTAAAAGAAAATGAAAATAAAGAGAAAAAAAAGATGAAACTAGGCGACATTCTGACACTAGTGACCGGCTGGACAGAACCGTCGGAGAATGTTTCATGTATAGTTATGAAACATTTTTACTAATCATTACCACTCTTATCAGTGTTAGGAAAATATATTTATAATTGTACTTTTCATTATCTGTTATTGAGGTAACTATGATGCTTTGTTTAGTTTGTTTTTGCTGTTCGTTACATTATTATCATTGTTGTTTTGTTATCGTTGGTGAAGATATTGTCGCTGCTGGTGATAATGAGATTTTTATCTTTTATAGAATGTAATAAAGGATCTTAGGAACATGTCTTGAAGGCCCGGCAGTAATGATGAGGCTGTGTTCTACTGTGCAGATCACCGACCAATGCCTCCTAACAGTCTCAGTGGATCCAGTCACAAGTCTAAGATACGGCATGGGCTTCTGTGCAACCTCTTGTGATGACAACCTGAAGAGAGATTTACGAAAAACAAAAAGATAGAGTTTTTTTAATTGATTCCTTGTTACAGCACACCCATATCATTATTCCTATATTTTAAACCATATGCATGGTACGGCTGAAAAGTTAAAAGCCCTCCCTTAATCGCGACACTGGCAGTTTAGCCTTCAAGCTTATTCCATTGCATCCGTGCAGACCTTATAGTGCGCTGTATATTGCATGACTTAAAAAACAGGCAATGAAAAGGAGTAAAATAGGTTTTTGTCTTGTAAAACGGAACGTGGAACGCATGATACAACACGTCTGAACAATAGTATTGCGCTAAACAAACATTTTTTTGCATGGTTTTCCATTGTTGCTGTGTGTGGTTAGCCCGTATGAATCAGATGAGAATGGGATGATTCATTACTTGCTATATATTACATAAAATGTGCATTAGTAGCATTTGGTATCTTTGAAGTGTTATTTTCGTTATTTTAACAATTACACTTTTTGTGAAAGAAAAAAAAACATAAAAAGGGGGATTGCGAAGAAAATAATGAGAGCAGGTGGGAAAATGAATTACTAAATTCCATTAAGTGCAGAAAATGTTTAACACTATTATAAGAAAGCGTGAATAGTATTTCACTACATCATTGAAATATAGCTAACCCTCGTGCTACAATATGTGTTAAGTAATTCAACTTCCTTTGAGCTTACCTGTGTCTTTCCGTAGGAATGAAAATTAACGAAGAAAAAAAGTCTGAACAATTGTTTTCAAGAACATTACAAGGTTTTATACCCGATTTTAGATACAATAAAACCCCAGAACTTGCGATGAGTTTAAAATTGAACTAGTCCTGTTCACGTACTTCATCCAAGTTTCCACAGAAAGCCTCTCCCAGCAGAGTCAAAGGGCAGTTGTTGGTCGCAACCAGGCCTGGCGGAAACACGCAATACAATATTGTGAGACAAAAGACATGAGGATGGTGAACAGGGTGTACAGAGACAGAAAAACATGTGCAGAGAGAAAGAGAGAGAGAGAGAGAGAGAGAGAGAGAGAGAGAGAGAGAGAGAGAGAGATACACAAATAGACAGAAAGACAGATAGAGAAAGAGATAAAGGGGGAGACAAACTGAGACAAAGACAGAGAGAGAAATAGATAGAGAGAGTGACACTTGTGAATGTACATAAGTAATTTTAATTTTGGATGATACTAAGCTATCTAAAGTGTCATATATTACTAAAATAACGATCATAATTATTTCTCACACCTTGCAATATCTTGCACCCCGCTCCTGTGTTTCGAGTTCGATGACATTATTTAAAATTTACCTAGCAAATCTTTTTAGATCATCGTAGATCAAATAATTCGCTTTGATTATGAATTACTATAGAGGAGGTAAATAACAGGGATTGCCATTAGTAAAAATGTTCTTCTTTTATTAAGTGCGTCTTTGTTGCTATTGTCTTTTTTTCCTCCCACATCGTCATTTTCCTGCCTCCTTCACTCTCCTATAGTAAGAGAACGTTCCTTAAGGAAGAAGGTAAAAGAAAATTACATAGAAAGGTTTTGCATGAGTATAAGCCTATATTATGGCTATGAATAACACAGATTGTTAGAAAATTATAAATCTAATCTAAGATGCTGTGAAATGAGGAAAAAAAGTGTAAATTCATGAAATTTTTATTAGGCAGACCTTTCGTAGACAAGGTGCTCAAATAGCATAATACGTTCAGAGACTTTAGAGTGCCTCTACGTCAAAACTTAAGTTGAATTCATATGTAGGCCTTATTTTATTCCACTAAACATAATGGTCTCAAAAGTTTATCGCTTAATTTTATCCGCAAAGATTTTATGGCTAGAGATATGATGCATGAATAGGGAGGGGGGGGGGAGAGAGAGAGAGAGAGAGAGAGAGAGAGAGAGAGAGAGAGAGAGAGAGAGAGAGAGAGAGATGAGATGAGAAAGACATAGAGAGAGAAAGAAACAGAGATGGGAAAGATTCAAAGAGACAGAGAGAGGGATTTGTAGATTGGTTAATATTCCTCTGAAAATTAAGTAACATTTCCACTCATGAAGAGAGAGTCTTTAGAACTTCTAAAAACACATTTTCAACACAGGTATAATTAAAAACCACTTTCTTTCTCTTTTCCTAGCCAAACTCTGCACATCAATAATTATTGATGATAATATATTTCCGCTATCAGGGCAAGCACCCTGGACATTAAGAAGAGTTATACGTTGGGTGCTTTCAAATGTTTGTTATAATGAATAATACCAAAATTAATGCTAAAAACCGGCAGTCATGACTCTTTGAACGCTGCGTGTGCGTATGTATATATATATATATATATATATATATATATATATATATATATATATATATAGATATAGATAGATAGATAGATAGATATAGAAGATCTTACCTTAAATTCTCTTCATACGACACAGGTGTTTCAAGCGGAGGACAAAGGTGTCGCTTGTCATCCGCTCTCTTCGGGTATGACTGAGGGTGTATGTGTGTTCGGTTGCCGTTCCGACCTTTTGTTGTAGTTTTTTTTTTACTACAAAGCTACCAGTGGCCCGAAAACGAAAAAAAAAACAACAAAAGGTCGGAATGGCAACTGAACACACCTCAGTCATACCGGAAGAGAGCGGAGGACAAGCGACACCTTTGTCCTCCGCTTGAAACACCAGTGTCGTATGAAGAGAATTTAAGGTAAGATCTTCTATATCTATGCTATCTATCTATCTATCTATCTATATATATATATATATATATATATATATATATATATATATATATATATATTTATATACATACATACATACATATATACATACAAACATATAGATGTATTCTTTTCTCTTTTCTTTCACTCTTTCCCTTTTCAAGTTTTCTACACTCTCTCTTTTGTTATGCAAACTTATGGACACTTTGCGATCATTGATTTTATTTGAATTAAAACGAGATCTTATTTCCCAATTTCAGTCATCGTTCTGAAATTTCGATCTTCAAAAAAATGATATTTGCCAAATATTTAGAGGCTTTGTTCAGTCAGTTACCGTAATGTTTGTCAGATTGGGTACACAGCTCATCGTTGATGAAGATGTCCAGAAAACTGTCACCATAACGAACATCCACTTTGGTCCACCTGTCCTAAAATCAGATGATACGCAAATTCAAATGATATAACATCATTTATGGGCAATTTCCTATCTTTTTTAAAATTTCAATGGTAAATTGAATCAAATTAGTTTTGCTCGACCAACAATTCAAATGGATTACTGGGCTAACTTTGAAAAGTTTTCATAGATTCCAGTTACCGACCGTCTGGTATTTCATTCATCATTACAGTATATCCAGAGAAATCGGTTCTTGAAAACCTAACATACTATATCAATTCCAATAGTACTCTTTGTTATATTTTTATAACAAAGTCGGCGGTGAAAATTAATAAATCTATAGTAATTGAAGACTTTGATGATGAAAACGACATTAATTTTTTAGCCGGATGGTGATGGAGATGATAATGATGACAGTTCTGATGATGTCAATGATAATAATGATGATGATGATGATGATAATGATGATGACGATGTAACGATGGTGACAATTTCTACGATTATGGGATGGTAGTGATAAAGAAAATCAGAAGGCAATGTTTGAAAATTACTCTAAAGAGAAATTCCACGATCAATACCAGTGCGAACCTGAGAAACTTGGAGGGAGCAGGTATCCTCTGTCAGGTCATCTGTATTGATGGTACGCAGAGCTACCGTGATCTGTCTGGTCCACGCTTGGTAGCTAATCTGTTTGTTAAGAAAATACGTGTTTCGTAAGAGTATATCACTATGGAAAACATGATGCAGGTAAAGATTTTCACTTTCCTTCTATGTTATATTTTTTACTTTTTTTTTTAAGCTTTACACTGAAATACACCAATATACCAGTGACACTCTAACATTATCAGTGAATATCCCATTGCCACAATGCTTTATCACTAGAAACTTGACGTCAACTTACGCCAAGCATCTTTTTGACTAGAGTGCAGGCAAGGACTAAAATTGCTTTTACGAGATTTACTGCGATGATCTCGAAACCCTGAAATCTAAGCCCATACTTTTACATGCTTTTAGTTTGGGGTGAAAGTAGAATTTGAATGAATTGAAATGTAACATTAGTGTAATGTTTCCATAGTTCAAAGGAAGTAAGAAAAAATGATAAATAGACCAGAATATGTTATAAAAACGATTTAATTGTTAGTCACACTCTTTTAATACAGATAAGACTTCATTAAAAAAAAATGTTTCAACCAGGAAAATCAAATAGTTTTTTCCATAAAAATCAAATACCGAAAACTGCAAGCTTTGCAAAAATTAAATAACTTGTTAGTGGTCCTGAAATAATCAATACATCGGAGCAAATTCTTACGCATGCTTCGTACACTAACTCACTTAGTCTAATAAGGTTTGAAAAACATAACGGTCCTGTTCGTGTCAACATCTACATGGTTTTCATCAATCTAGAGGCTTCATTTATTTAATGCATAGGGAATGACAAACTTGGGCAAATCTTAAGGCAAGAATAATAAGGTTAAAAAAAAACTGACCACATGATTAGTGAACCAGGAATGACAAGTTAAAAAAATCTAAGGTATGATTAATGTACAAGGAATGAGAGATTAAAAATATCCCATCGACATGTATAGTGTACTAAGAACGACAGGTTTTAAAAAAAATTATATTGGCATTATCAGTGCACAAAAACTGACAAGCCTTGGCAATTCTGAACGTAATATTAGTGCACCCAGAATGAAAACTTGAAGTCTAACGGCATAAATAGTTCACGGTGAAAGACAAGCTTTTCAGCAAACCTAGAGGACTGATTAATATTCTAAGAATGGTACGTTCTAGTGAAAAAAGAGATATGGGTATTATGCCTCAGTAAACCAGAAGGCATTATGAATGCACAAAAATGAAAAGCTTTGGTGAATACTAAATTATGACCTCAAAGGTGACTTTTCAATTTTAATTTTTGAGTGGAGTTAATGATTTTACAATGTTTTTTTTTATTGCGTTTTAATTAAAAAATGGTGATTTTAATTATCTGTTTTTCATCATAAGGTTATTTGTCTTTTTTAGTCGTACGCAAAAAGTACCAACAAAATGTCTGTTCTTTTTCACTCATATTAATAAACTTTATTTTAAATCTTAATAATCGTCGTGCATTATGGCACAGCATTCATATAACTCGTAAAATTCTTGATTTTTCATAATTTGTCTGGCACCATAACTTGATTGTAATCAAATTGGATTGAGCTATTGTTTCATGATAAAAATCCGAAAGGGATCCAAAGATTTTTGTGCAAGATAAGTCATTGTCTAAAACTTTGCTTGAACTGATTGCGCAAAAAAAAAAAAAAAATCATCCATATATGTGTTAAATAGGACCAGTAGGGAGTCCCCATTTTCTGTTTAGAATTTTTCCGTTGATCATTGATATTTCGGTGGAAAAGCCTCTGCTATTAAGTAAACGCTAAAGAAAATGACAACCACTTTTCAACTGACCACAACACTTGGTCCCGCCTCGGCCTCCGGACAGTCATTATGCAGGAGGACAATGTCCGTGTCGGGATTGCCTGGACACAGCTTGAAAGAGAAGCCGATGTGAAACGTGTCGCCCAAAACGTTGCTCTTGAAGTACGGGACAACAATGGAGGATCCCCTGCAATGTTGGAGTAGATCATGGAATTGAGAAAAGAGATGCGAGTTCAGTGTCAAACATAAAGATACGAATATAATGTGAAAGTCGAAAAGTCGATTGGAGTATTGAGGTGGGGAAAAAGAAAATGAGAATCAAGGAGGGTTTTGGGAGAAGGCAGCAGGGGAAGCAGGATAAGATGGTACTTTTTGTAGATATCTTTCATAAACTGTAATCAGAATAGGAGACCTTGTGGTATCGTGAATGCAGTCAGAAGCTGCTCCCTTCCCTTTGAGGGTTCAACGGCAGATACACACCACGAATGGTTTAGTCCATGAAAATCAAACGATCTAAGAATCTCTTCTCATCCGCCGATCAAAGAATCGTGTCATGTTTATGGCACTCTCTTTTTCTTTAAACCCTCCCTCACTCTCTCTATATCGCGCTCTCTCACTATTTCTCTCTCTCTCTCTCTCTCTCTCTCTCTCTCTCTCTCTCTCTCTCTCTCTCTCTCTCTCTCTCTCTCTCTCTCTCTCATTCTTCTTGCCTGTCTCCTGATTAATATAATTTGAATCACCCAAAGAATGCCCCGGGGATCAAACGTGTCGTTCTTTTTTAATCTAAAAAATTTCAGGATTCACATTTCATCATAATTAAAGATAGATTATTGCTTTTGCATATCTATTAGAAGCAAAAAAAAAAAAATCAACGAAATACTGTAAACTAAATCGGTTTATTTCACTTGACTAATTTGAAGAACATTCTTCTTGATATAACCCCTTGAAAACTGTCTTACTCTCATTTCATGACTTACCTAAAACTGCCAGAGAATCCCCCTACCGCCGTGCTATCTTTTTCGACTGAAGCCCCTTCTTGGTGCCGGACGTTCAACCAGATGTGACGACCCTCATCTCGTATCTCACCGTTGTCAAAGCTTACCTGTAGCATCATCAGGCAGCTGGCAGGAACTCCTAATATTATACAGAATCATAGAAAAAAAAATACAGAATAGAAGATAAATTAAAGCTATGGAGCAAAGATTTTATGTTGCACGAATTTATCGGTAGTCTTTTACAGTTTGCCATTTTTGCACAACTTCAGTAATAAAAGACCTTGGAATGAAGCATACATCACTTTAATCCAATTTTGTTTCTGTCTGTTTCTCTCTCTCTCTCTCTCTCTCTCTCTCTCTCTCTCTCTCTCTCTCTCTCTCTCTCTCTCTCTCTCTCTCTCTCTCCCTCTCTCGCTCTCACTCCGTCTCTCTTTCGTTCATTCTTTATCTCTTTATCACTCCATAATTTTTCCGTCTTCAAGCTTTCTCCAATAGTATTTCAGATCTAACGAACTGTTCATAAATTACATGTCAGTCAGTTTCAAAATAAATTCTTTTTTCCATGCATGTTGCCAAAAACATAAAATTGGCAACCACTTAATGTAAAAAAAAAACATATCTTATATCTTGTCGCTGTAATTTTACGATGAAAATGTTGAATTTAAATTGAAGGAATTTTGCCATCTACTTCGAAGAACATAAGTAAAATCAGCATATTTTATTAATTAGTAGTGCAAATCTTTGATCATTTATTCATTAAGCGATAGTGTTCACACTGTGTTGGAATCAGAACCATTTCATAGTTTTTAAAACAATTTCAAATGTTGTGCAAAATAAAACAAAAAAACAAGAATTTGTGGCCGGTTGAAATAAAAAGCATTTTTATTATAAATACTATTTCAACATGCTCTGCAAAAATGATACAGAGAAGAAAAAGATGTTTATTGTCAAATTCCGACTAAGGCAAGTAGGAAAATTTACACTTAGAAGACATGCTATCTCATTTTGAATTTAAAAGTATTTTTTTTTACACTATATATATATATATATATATATATATATATATATATATATATATATATATATATATGTATATATGATTGTTTAATTGCACATTCCGCAAAACAATACAGTTTCTATCCATATACAATATTTTTTCCCCATAGCAGGTTTCTGTAAATGGTTTAAAATTTTCAGATGCTTTTTAACATCTGTTTCCATATGTGATGTGTCCGACAGATGAGCAAGATAGTTCATTATTTGAACCCGTTTCGTCTCTACTTGTCGAAAAAATCATCACGCAGCCTAGTTTACCCAGGACAAGGGAGAGATATAAGAAGTTGCTATGAAAGTAAACATCATTATGTGCTTTGAAGATAAATCAGCCTCTACCTGTTATCGATGCTGACTATTTAAGTGTGTTTGATAGACATGAATCGTCAAGCGTCTTTTTGTGTCAGTGCCACATCCTTTGTGAAGGACTTCAGTCAAAGAACCAACTGCTCATGGAGATTGAAAGCAGCACCTGATAATAATATACACTGTATTACATACATTTGCTCAAACTGTCCTTAGATCTTCATAACAAGCACTGTCTGGGACTGACCGTTCTCGGTGAGAGGCATGGCTAATGTTCTGTTGGGTCCCCACTCACACCTGCAGGCTTCCTGAGTCCAGATCAGGCCTGTGTAGAAGGGCCAGTTACAGTCCTCGGCCACCCACTGACCGTCGCTCCAGCGCTCAAACACGGCCGGGTCCCTTGTGGCCCGGTGCAGTCTCGCAAAAGAGAAGAAAGTAGTTAGCGGTTGTATTTTTACTTAATTGGTTGGTATTCTTAATCTTACTTTCTGTCAGTATTCTGCTCGTATTAAGGCAATCTGGGAACGAGAGATCGCGCTATGCTTTACAAGAAATGAATTTTCTGAGAGTAGATTGACGGTAGATATTATCTAAAGTTGTCCTGACATTAAATTAACATGGCTGTGTGAAGCTTACATTTTTACACGATGCAAAGTTAAACACAAATCATGTTATGGATTTCTGAAAGTCGTTTTTTCATCGAGATATCGTAGAATCCATGATAAAGAAACAGAGCATGATATTGAAAGAAAAAATGAATTAAAATTTGCTGTTCGGCTTAGATTAATCATTCAAATCTGGGAGATAAAGGCTTACCAAATTAGGAAAAGTAATCTCACTTTATACTGCATTCAGAGCAACATACAGCAATCAAAAGCAAATTAAAATGATGTATTTTGAATGCTGTAAACTACATAAAAGTTATTTTTCTGTATTCGAAAGTGGGATTGTGCATGGATTGCCATGGATACCTAACAGTTATTCCTGTTCATGGCCACAATATCTTCACATCATAGGTTCCATGTACGACACAGGTTTTGGCGACTTTCGCATTTCACTGCTTTACCCTGCTGTGCCACGTAAAGAAAGGATCGTTCGATATGAAAGGAGAGGATGAAATCAATCCTTAAGGGCAATCTATGTGAAATATACTAAATGTGAAAAAAAATCAAGCAATATAAAGCAACTCACTGACATGTTGGTTCATGTCCAGCCTTCTGCCTCAGCGTGACAGTATCCTCTGGTCTGACATCTCTGAAGGAGACACGTATAAATAAGTATAATCTTTGAACCATATTAAAATCTATGAAAATCTCTGCTTTGTGTTATGTCCAGTAAGTTGTGGTGATGTTATGCCTTTCTTATTTTCTAAAGGAACATATGGGTTTTTTTTTTTTAATTCTTTCTGTACTTATCTCAACGTAATGAACACAAGAGACAAATGAAGTACTAAAATGATGAAGCTTATTATGAATGTCAAGAGACAGGAAGAATCAGGAGAATAGTTTACAAAGTGGACGAATGTTATCGTATCCATAAACGATTCCAAAGGTTATGTAAGATTCGAGCTGCACCCGTATACTGGGTGTTATTATTTTAAATTTCAGTGAAGGACTTCAATTAGTCAGTTGCCTTTTAGAGAGCAAAACCGCAAAGAATGAAACATAAAATACAAAACCATACCTGTTGGCTTCTTCTATTCTTGTTCAACGAAACAAAAAAAATAATTAAAAAGCTAAGAACCGCACATTTCACTGAGAAACAGAAAAAAAAAGATTTGCAAACCTTTCTGTGTACTGATCTCTTTGCGACTCAGTCTCGAGGTCACGTGACTGGACACTGGCCTCCGGTGCGGAGGTCTCGGGATCCGTACTATCATCGTTCCACGCTCGGCGACGATAGTTCCTAGGATGGGGTCTGCTTGTAAAGATTCCGAAATAAGATGCGGTGGTTATTGTTGTGAAGGAAAGATTGGTTGATGAATTTATTGTCAATATGAATTTGAAAATTAAATAAAGATCTTTGTTGAACTATCTTCTGAAATGCTCAATGTGTATTAAGTAAGTACCTAAACTACATGATTTCTATTGATTCTCTCAACACTCTCTCTCTCTCTCTCTCTCTCTCTCTCTCTCTCTCTATCTATCTATTTATCTATCTATCTAACTATCTATTTATCTATCTATCTCTTTCTCTGTTTCTCTCTCTCCATCTCTCTCTGGCTTTGTCTCTCTTGTTTGAAAGCCAGGCCTTCTCTAAATCATAACCTTAAAGCATTAATTTTCAGACACACAATTTATACCATCAGCACAAGAGACGAAATCAGACTGTAAACTAATAATTAAATACAGTCTAGAAAAGATCTTCTGCGGAAACTTCTTTGTTGTCAAGCGTGCCCACTCTTCATCCCACAAGCAGTTGAAGATACTCTCTTGCAAGCGATTTAATATTGAAAACACTCCCCAAAGCTCTGGAAATCTTGGGCACAAGAACAATTTTTATTCTAAACATTTGGTTGTTTGCAAATTTTTCAACTGTAGATATTTTAAAAATAACATTTATTATAATCTTAAGCATTATTTTTTAGGGAAAACGATCATCATGTCGCGGGTAACAAGGCAACATAGAGGTTTGGACAAACAATCATGTATTTAAACGAAATGATATCGTTCTCACTCTGCTAAGATACTTTTTGTACGTAGAATTCTGTAATGGACTATCTTATTTTCAAGATCAAATTGTGCGACGATTAACAAAAGTTAGAATACTTTTGTAGAAGAGCTCGTAATTCTTTTTTTTTTTAAGCTCCTGTAAATATTTTTTTCCTCTGCGAGTTGTCCTCAATCAGTGACCTATAGTATACTGCTGCACTTTTTGGAGAATAATTATTATCTACATGCACTTTTTGGAGAATAATTATTATCTACATGACTTTTGATAAAAGAAAAAAGTACTATTTAAATGGTGGTGAAAAATAACTTGTGATAATGCTACAACTGAAACTTGGCAGTGTATCCGATCTTATCTTCAATCGCCAATATAAAACCCATATGGTTCAAGTATATGAAAAGTTGTTGAAAAAAGAAAAAAATAGAAAAGAAAGGCAGATAGGCCATCGACTTTTAAGAGATAAAATTAATGCTGGGGTCACTTAAAGTATGACCAAACCAATTATTGTTTCGACATATATAACGCCTATTCTAACTTCTTTTTTTATTTTTTCCTTTAAAATACAATTAAAAAATTGTGTGCTTGCCTGATGGGATTGTTTTCTTCACTGCGGCTTGTGGCGGCTCTTGCTGTCTCCTCGCGAAGACTCACAAAATCTCTCTCGGCCAATGGGGAAGGTTGAGGGGCTTCGCTGCGGAGCTCGTTTCTGCTTTGGTCGGAGTTTCCGGGAGATTGAAGTCTGGGCTGTCTGCCCGTAACACATTCACAGGACCGCGGGTCAAACACCTTAAATTCTGGGCAACTTGTAGAGTGAAAGAGAAAAAGCAGATCCAGTTGATGAGTCGCTAGATTTCCGTTTTACCTATAATAAAAAATCGGATAGAATATGCATGGCACTGAGTATCTTAAATTAATATAAGTTATTTCTCTATAGCATTTATTTTTAAACCATCTAACAAGTGTCTGTGTTTCGATTAGAATCACTTTAAAAATTCCCACTTTATTCCCGCAATATTTTTGCAAAGCGGGGAGCGTGTTTTTATTTGTCTGTATAATCTAAAAATAAAGAACAAAACAGCTATATACATCGAATGAACAAGAGATCATAAGAGATAGAGACAGACAGACAGACAGATAGAGATAGACAGGCAGACATACAGACAGATACAGGCAGCAGGAGAATTATTGGGAAAATAAAAATTGGGGGGGGGGGCAGAGAAAAAGGCATACTGACAGGGATGCAGATAGCCAAACAAACAAAGAGTCAGACAGGCTTGACTCAGGCTGTGTTGTAAAAGTGCAAACAGGATTGCTTCCCCTGAAAAAGACAAACATACTGGCTCCAGTCTGGCTGTCAACAATTGTTTGTCCGGCCCCCTCCTGTATTGACCCAAGATCCAGGTTCACAATCTTCTGTTTTCACGAAAGAAGCGGCGCTGGTCATCTGCTAACCCAAGCGCCTTCAGTTAATAAATGAGCAAATCACTACTGCGGGTTTGAACAACAGCGCATTCCGTGAATAAGTTTAGTATCTCAATCGTATTTAATGTACTTTGTTTAGCCTCGGAAGTTCACTTTCATTAGAATATATTAAATCAACAATTCCAACAAAATGACGAAACAAAAACATAAGCGGTAAAAAAGTGCCTCGTTACAACACTTTGTGCTGTCCAGAAATTTTTTTTCTAGTTCCATCAAATGATTAGGTTACTGCTTTTTTTCATCTTTTACTAACATAAATTTATGAAGGTTGAATTTAAACTTTTCTTATCCCCCATTTTATAACAGGTTTCGTTGCAGAAGTTGTGATCTTATCATCAAATTTATACAATGAGAGAGATAGACACTTTGGCCTTCATTCATTTAACAAAGTTTCTAGACATCGTTGAAAAACGGTGTTGGTAATATGTGTTTGTATCGCAAACGAAGATTTCAAATCGCAAAAACAACTTAACGAGGCCTTTCATCTTTAAGCACATTGAGTCGATTATTACAGACAGAGAAACTGTTGGATCTTAATGTCTTATTGCCATGGCCGTTTCCATCTCATTTAAAAAAGCATGTTTCCAAACTTCCTTTTTTTTTTCTTTAAAATAACTTGCAAAACTCTAATCCCCTTCTTTTCTCCTTGAACCATAGACGATTCAAGGCGTGTCAAAATAACCCTATTCTTTGAAAAACAAAAAAAAAGAAATTATAATTCCTGTTAGAAAAAGTTTTATAACATAAATATGTGGTTGTAAGCTTTCTGATTTAGGAAAATTATTTCCTCAATCTTGTTTTAAATGAGCCTGTAAAATTCCTTTTAATATATTTAAAAGCTACTACTTACGAAAGCATCGGTTCAAAGGTTAATCTTCAGTTATTATATTCAGTATTACTTGAAGAGGCCTAAGTCAATTTTTTATTCTACCTCAGAGGAATTTCAATCGTAGTTCTTTACAAAACGTTACCTTTATATTTAAAAAATTTGAAGATTTCTAACATTTTAGATTATTGGTTTCAATTTCCAAGCGTAAAGAATAAATGCCTATTTCGAATAATGCTTTTTTGTGTAACCGATCTTTATTATAAGATCAACTAGAGACTTATTGACTCATCCGAAAGTATTAACGATCCTGGAAAGGGGTTTACCTTACACGAATCGATGAAATAATTTTATCTCTGAGCAAGACAACAGAGACAACTTGGCCGAAGATAGAGTTTCTCAGAATTGTGATTAATCCATCTTGATAATTTTGGTATTAGATAGCGTGTTTCAAAACAGTATGTCACATCAGTGCATGTATCAAACATAGGATTAAAGATATTAGTTTGCAATTTTTGTCTGTTTCTTTGTTTCGCGAACTCAAAGTTCAGCCATCTATGTGTTCATCAGCACAAGATAAATTAAATCACACCATCTGTCTTTTACAACCATTCCTATAATAACCTACGTCTAGACATCACTGGGTATGATTGCCGAATCAAAAGATAACTTCTACTTCCATAATTATGATTTTCTTTTTTGACCACACCAAGTTCATGTTTTTAGTACAACCTGTAGCTAATCCACTGTTTCTGGAAGTCTTTGCGTGTGAACACCTGGTACAGATTCGCCTGTGAAGGGTGGTGCCGCCTGACGCCACGGTCACACTCTGAGGAAGAGGTGGTACAGAAGATGCTCACAGGGAGGTTTCTAGGAATGGACTCTATCAAGGCCATCTGTATAGTTAGCTAACTATAGAGAGGACCTTGGCTCTATTGACAGAGACGAAATATCATCACCAAGACGGAGGGCTCAACTTATCTGGAGTCGCCAGCTAGACTCACGGACCTCACAACCAAAATTCGACCTCGGGATAAGAAGTTGAACTAACATCAGGGCGAATGAGTTCAGCTTTGTAAACTTAAAAGACTGATCAAATTCATATCGTGAATCCTTTCATCTATTGCCATTGAAGTAAATATTATAATTATGTTTATTATTATTTTTAAAAATTACATCCAATAAGTTTCTATACGTCATTAAATAGCATAATACACAACGTGTAATGGTTTTTATTTAAAAAAATGGAAATAATATTAATTTGTCGTTTAGCATAACGATATTGTATTCAGTTTTTGTTCAACCTTATAGAGAATGCGATGATAATAACATTAAGATGTATGCTTGCATTGTTAAACCACTTTTTCTGTTTTCAGACGCAAAAGAAAAGCATTTGGTTTTAACAATTATATTTTTTAACTTGAGTTTGTAATGTAAATTGCACTTACAAGTCAAGCTTCCTTACCTGTGGGTATGTTGTCTTGAGAGGTTACAATGGACACGGCAATTAGTCCGCAAGTCAAGAGCAGTATTATCTGTATCAAAAGAGCAAGTAAAAAGAAGTTTTTTCATTGTCCGACACGTTTGAAAATACTATAAGAACAAATTTAATAACCTCAATCCTCTATTTATGATACACGTTTTTTTTTTTTAATAGAATTTAACCATAAGATCACAAACGAGTCCAAGCCCACGACAGCTAGGATTGATAAATAAAGCTAGAAGAAATACAGTTCAACTTAAGATTTTAGACACAATTCAGTAACAAATTAGACATACTGGATTTTACAATGCGCTCACGTTCAACATGTTTGCTTTAAAAAAAAAATAAATTGAAGAATTAAAAGAAATAGTTTCTCACGCTTCACTTAAATGATAAGAAACAAACTTTTTCTTTCTTTTCTTTTTCTTCGAAACAAGTGAGAGGATCAGCTCGAAATATAGGATTTCAAAATCACTTCACATTTTACAACTGCTCCTACTTCAAAAAGGAACACGAAATTACACAAAGACGTTCATATATAAATGTCAAATACAAACTATTAAAGAATAATAATAAAATAAGGACTTAGGTAAAAAGATCTATCAAGAAAAATGAATCTTGCTAAAATATACACAGCAAAAAATATATTAAATACGCAAAAAAGTCAAGAAAAAGTGGCTAAAATAAGAAAAAATTACTACTGCTACTCCTCCTCCTCCTCCTCCTCCTCCTACTACTACTACTACTACTACTACTACTACTACTACTACTACTACTACTACTACTACTACTACTACTACTACTACTACTACTACTACTACTACTACTACTACTATTACTGCTACTACTGCTACTACTACTACTACTACTACTACTACTACTACTACTACTACTACTACTACTACTACTACTACTACTACTACTACTACTACTACTACTACTACTACTACTACTACTACTACTACTACTACTACTACTACTACTACTACTACTACTACTACTACTACTACTACTACTATCATTATTTCTACTGCTTCTGCTGCTGCTGCTATTTTCACAATTACTGATACTCCCACCTCCACCATGTGGGTCATATATCCTTTGAAGCGTTAATCACTACATTTTTATGGTGGAAATGTTTCAAACCTTTGTAATGTCCATTTTACAAATGAATCGAAAATTTTCGCTTTTCTAGATGAAACTGTTGGATTCGTTCTGTTCCGATGGACGGAGAGCGTGTTCTTGTCAGAGAGCCATGTGACTTCCATAAATAGAGGACTGTAGTTTGGTTTCTTTGTTGACATCGTCACGAGCAGCGCAGATCAACCTCTGTCACCCTGGCGCTCCTGTTTGTTTACACCGTCGAACGACTTGGAAAAAACTCATCAACCACTGTGCAGGAAGGGCAAACCGACAAGCTCCTTGCCTTGCGGTTGATCAATGGCACATTAGGGGCTTTTGACATTACTGTTCATGTTGTTTTTGTTGTTTCTGTAGTTTTCTTCGAGCATTAAAACAACATTTTCAATTTATTTTTTGCAATCAATACAAATTAACTCTCACCATGATACTTAATATGCTGGTTTTATAATTTTAAAATATAGAATTCCTTGTATTTACTGATTCACATACACTTGGACGTACACTTTTGACGTCTAAGACAAAATCTTCTTGCCTAAATAAAATCTATTTGTTATTGATTGCCTAAAAGGAGATGAGAATAATAAAATGTAGACAATCACTGGTCGATGTTATACCCTGTCACCAACTTGAAGTTTAGACAAATTTACATAAAACGCCAGGCAGTGAATTAGTTTAAACTCTCGCAACGTGTCGAAAATCCGCCGAGGCAGGTCAAACAAATCATGTAAAACCATATTTTTCTTGCTTTGACTTTGCTTTGTAAACCATCCACACATCAGTGTAGAATATTGGTGAGCAAACCTAAAGAGTTGTATTAAAGGCAGTTTAAATGATTTGTTTTTCCACCTTTTGATGTTCACTCTGTAATCAAATTAAATATTTGTTCCTTCTATCTGGCCTTTCTTTAATAAAATTTCATTTTGGAAGTAGCTTGATATAGATCGATAGATAGGTAGAAAGGGAGAGTGAGAACAAAAAAGAGAGAGAAAGAAAGAGAGCCTGTGTGTGTAAAACAAAGACAAATCCAAATCTATCTAGAGAGCGAAATATCTTACGAACCTTGATGTGAGTATGGAAAATCATACAGACATAGAACCCTTACTCAAAAACATTTTTGTTTGATTGCTTGATTCATTTATTGATTGGAGAACAAAAGCATCAGAAGACTCTCTCATGAAGAAACTGGCTGAAACAAAGTGGGGAGCCAATTTGAAAATTCTGCGTCAAGTGTACACAGGCAATGTTAGAGCTGTGGCAGAATATGTGTCTTTATCATGGTCTACAGCATCGAAGGCAAACAAGACCAGAATAGACAAAGTGCAGAACATGGGCCTGAGGATCATTCATGGTGCAATAAAAAAAACTCACCCGTCTGGCATATGGAGAAATTGGAGAACATTCAGCCTCTTGAAACAAGAAGAAACTTCAAGATACAATGCCAAGCAGAAAAGGCAAAAAAAAAACTACTCTCTCATTCCCTTCACCAGAAACTAAACCAACCCATTAAAAGCAGACTTCAGAGAAAATCACTTAAACACAAAGTCAAAGAGCTAGAAAAGAAAAGAGACACAGTCTCACAACTAACACATATAGAACAATTGCCTCCTCTGGTTTGGCTGCCTATTCAGAGGTTTGAAGTGTCAACAAAAATTCCTGGCATCCACTCTAAGGCTAACCATCCCCCTCACATACTGAAAGCTTTGCCCTTAGAAACTTTAGACCAAAAATACCCAAAAATGTTCATGGATCCATATCTTTACTGATGGATCAGCTGAAAGGGCAGTTAAAAATGGAGAAAGCGGAATGATAGCCTTATATCCATCTTGAGCAGCTTTCTCAAAGTCAAGGCCTGTTGGGATGCAAATCACGAACTTTCAAGCAGAAATGGACGCATTGCTTTTGGCAGCTGAACAACTTGAGACAGATGCCCAGAAGCAGCACAGTGCAGTGATACTTTCTGATTCTCTGTCAGCCCTTCAGACTCTGCAATCCCACAGATAACACACCAACAACATTGTGCAAGCAATTTAACAAGCTGTCCAAAAAAAAGGAAAATAGTTCTTCAATGGATCCCATCACATTTAGGAATAACGGGAAACTGCTGATACAGTCAGTAAAAGAAGGAAGTAAGCTACACCAACCACCATCTACTATATCATATGAAGAAGCTAAAACTCTTCTTAAGAACACGGCCACGCAAGAATGGTAAATAGAGAACGAAAGATATACCCTCAAGAATGGCAGCATTCACATGTTAGACAGAAAAGATCAAACAAGACTGTTTCGCCTAAGGACAGGCCACCATGGCCTCAACAAACATCTGAAGAGGATGGGAATGACAGAAACTGCGCAATGCCAGTGTGGAGCGACAGAACAGACCCCGGTCCACATCCTCCAAACCTGCCCCCACTTTGAGGAAGCTTGATTTTACGTTGGCCTACAGTAGCTCTAGTCAGCCAGAAGCTCTAGGGGTCTGGCGATGGTCGCTTGAAATCGACCAATTTCGTTGACCTGACCGGACTATCGATTTAGCACAGTCAAAAAATATTGAACGCAGAATAAGAAGAATTGATTGATTGATTGATTGATTAATTGATAAGTATAACCCCCATTATGTTTGTGAGATTTAAACAGATAAGCGTATATTATAATTATTATACAATGCATACATTAAAAAAAAAATCGAGCAAGATCTTGCGATTCTCTTATTTTTATATATAAATAAATGGCTCTGAATTTTTTTTTATTAAATCAAATAAAATCAACCTGCTTCATTTTTTAGGTACAAAGCAAAACGAAAACTGGTAGCGATTTATTTTGATAGCTCTCGGCTAGACCAGTTCCTTTGGTATAGTTGTGCAAACGGACTTCTAAACATGACGAGTTGGGGTTTTGGTGACATGAAGTGCAGGAAATTATAGTGTTGAGGTAAAATTCAAGCACCAACTTTTTTTAGAGACTTGCGTCAAAAAGGGTCGGCTGACGATTTTACTCTGTCGATGGCAACGCATTTCTTGTACATATCTGGCACTCCCCAAATTGGGGGCAAAGATGAAAATGGTGTGTTGAAAGCGGGTTTTTGTGTCTGCACGTTAAGAGCTAAAATAATTTTAAGTCTGTCAGGAGTATACAAGAAAAAAGTTTCTAAAACAGGAGGTATCATGGCTTGTAACGTTACACAGGGTTACAGGTTGCATGGTTTTGTTTTTTCAATCCGTTCACAGGTTGACATACATGGTTTGTCAAGGCTAACCATGTCTTGAGACGACATTGAGTTCCACTCCTTTTCTTTGTTTGTGACATACCAATACCACTAATAAGCACCATTACTAACACATACAGAAACACCTGGGGCACAATACATTTAACTTTGGATTTTTTGTTTAAACCTAAGAAGAGTATATTGGATTGCTCTGATATAACTCCAGCACTACCATATGGTTGAAAGCCCACTTTGGATTAAGAATATGACTCTTTGGCTTAAAAAAAAAAGAAACAAATGGGCTTAAATTTTGTTTAGATGGAAAGGTGCAGGAGTTTTTAGCGGAAAGAGAAAGGGAAGGTTAGCCTATTACTGTCTCATACAAGTGTACATGGAGCCATGAACAAGGCCTGTGCGACGCGACCTGAGTCCACCATCGGATGACTCGAGCAAATCAGGGATCGAATCTGAGCCTTTTTGTGAGTAAACCTCTCTACCTTTTATTGTGGTGGATAATCTTCTAAAAGCTTTAGACGTCCACTGAACTTAAGACTAGTCCTAGTTCATGCATTTTTGAAGATGAAAAACCGCATTCAGAAATTAATATAGAGAAAGATCACCCCGAAATAGTCACATTCGTAAAAATAATCTCCACAAGACTCATGCTGTTCTGCAATAATTTATTCATGTACAATTGTGCGTCTTTATCTGCTTTTTTATTCTTTGCTTTCCCAATGGATTCATTATCAATTTGGGAGAAGAAAATGAAAAGAAGGTCCATGGTTTGTAGTATTTTAAAACATCAGGATTTGAGACGACTAGCCTAGGGAAACTTAACACTTGAAAGCTGGGGACTAAATCAACGCAATGATTTGGGTGAGTTAGATATTAGGACGCGCTTAGACATTTCAGCGTATTTCTTTGCTGCATGCATTTATTGTATTATCAGACGAACCAATCAGAAATGGTTGATTTAAAACTCTGTCGAGTCCTAACGCAATCGAGGGAGATAACCTTGGCTACCATAATAAGATAAAAAAAAAAAAAAAGGTACGATCACTATGAGGATTTCCAAAGAAAGTTTTAAAAAAGTAGGATCTCGGATTCATATATTATTTGTTCTCAAGCACCTATCAATGTCAAGAAGGCTACATACACCCCTCAATGACTTTCTTTTCTCACCAAATAGTAAAGTAATAAGAGAAGTGAGTCAGGAAAGTTTTGGTCAAGATATTTGTGGTTGTGTTATATTTTTCTGCGTAAAACTTAAAAGACATTGTCCGGAGATAAAAGAAACCTCCAGTATGCACTTCACTCACAGTAAATGCGTTTGTTGCTTTAGAAATAAAACAACGACCAAAAAGAAAAGAAAAGAAAAGAAAACTACCCAAAATTAATTAAAGGATTCTCAAGCGAAGGAAAAACCTTAAGAACATGATAGTAATATCTTCCCATCTTGTGGTGTCATGGTGGACGGGACACGCAACTGATGTATTGGTACCGTAGCAACCATCGACCCGAGGATCTGCCATGTTGAATTTATGGGCATATCTGGTGGACCTTGTACTTGACCTCTAGAAGATGAAATCCGAGTATCCAGACATCCCCAAGTTTTTTTAAGATATTCTTATGACTAGGGCCTTCTTATGTTACAAGCACCACAATCTACAAACTAAAGAGCTATTGCTTTCCTACCTAAAACTTTTAATTGTTAAACATTCAGAAAGGAGCAGATGGTGATGGATACAAGTATTACATAGAAATTCGAGAAGGGCTCTATATTATTTATCAACAGTACCACCAGTATTCTCCAATTTAAAAAAAAAATATCCCACCCCCACCTCATAAACCTAAATTTTAGAAAAATGTTGTAGTTAATGCACATGATTAGTACAAACATACACTTTTCAGGATGTGAAATATAACCTCTTTTTTTTCTTGGTCTAACGCAGATACAGACGAGGTATTCATGTAATATGAAAAAATACACACTTCCTTTTCTTCCCCCATTACTTCCCTTATATTATGTCCCATCTTTTTTAAAGAAAATAAAAAATAGTGTAATGTAAAAGAGTAAAACTTTTATTTTCGATTTTACCTTATGCTTTAATTAGGCGAAAAGAGCATCTTGGACCAAATTAAATGAAGAAATGAACTAATAATTAGGAAAAATAATTAATTAATATTTGGTTGCAGCTAAATTCTTAATTTAGATCTAAATATCGATTCTAAATCTTACGGTCCATTTAAGGAAATCAAAGATCTAGGATGGATTCTTGTCGTAATTCAAGCAACAGGAATTGATTTTGATTCTCAGGACCGAGCTGCGAACTAGAAAATCTAGATGTAACATATTTACAAATAACATTTATTTATAATGTAGAGTTTAGATTAGTGTCTAGCCCGAAACCCTTTCTATACATCACTTAAATGTTAATCTTGAAATTTCTCATTCATTTATTGTGGTTGCCTCTAGAGATCTTTCTGTAGAAATCTAAACAGAAATATTAGCTATGTTCGCAAACAGCAGTCAACACAAGTACTGGTTGTTTAGTGGTGAGACTGAACTTGCCAAGCATCGAGCTGAAGCGAATAAAACGTACATTGAACATTACCGACAAGGTCAAACAGTGAGTCTAAAATAATAGCTAGCTTAACTTTCAGGTCTGTAACCTTGTAAACATTACATCTTTTTTAAATGATAAGATTTAGATCTTGTTGTTCAATCATTTTTTAATTAGAAGAAAACTGTAAGTTAATCACATAAACCATCATATAATATCCTCTTCAATGTATTTGATTTATTACTTTGAAAGTCACATAAAAATATCTCATTCTTGGATGAACAATGTGCAATCGAACACTATAGGGGCATAGCCTTTAGTATCATTCATGGTCAGTTATAAAAAAATATAATGGCTCCCAACTGCTCTTTAGGGATCCTTGCTGCGCTTATAATGACACCTGTTAACTCATCACTATGGTACATTCACAGTGACTGTGTGAGTAGCATAGTTCTATAGTAACCACAGACACAACGCAGTGTGTATTGCATTAGGCAACTGATATCCATATGACTGTTTCTGATCCATTTTAATCCAAATCCAACCCAGGTTATTCTAAACCGTTAGAAAATACATTCAAACTAAGTGAAAATAAGTTGTTTTTGCGAACACAAGTATTGTGAAACCTAAGACAAACCACTTGATGGAGTCCAGTTGTTTTCATAGATATATTGCTTTTAAAGTTCTACAATAGCGGATGTTCAGAACCATAGAGATCTGAAAGTTACACTGCGTCTGAGGCTATGAAAATGTTTAATGGACTTGTGATAATGAAAGTGACAATGAGCCAAAGGAGTGGATCTAGTTTTGTCAATGACAGATCTCTAGAGATCAAACTCTGACAGTGACAGTAATGCACTAAAGAGCAGCAACAACAATTATATTCCATAATAAATGAAATCTTTCCTTTTATTCACAACCTCCTTTTAATTCTGAGGATAATTTTCATATTAGGAGGATTAGGAGGGTATCATATTATGTATATTCAATGAGATATGGAGAGTTTTTCAATACAAAATGTTCAGCACTCTCAGGGAAAATGCCATCAGAGCATTAAAAAAAAATCCATAGTCAACGTGTTAATCATTAATTTGTTATAATTTCTCTTTTTTTTTGGAATTTTAATGTTGAAATCAGTTAAATTTAAAAGCCAAATAATATAATGTTTCTTGTCTTAGTCTTTAATGACAAGGTGACTCAAGTATTTTAAAACAGAGGAATAGAAATTGAAAGGAAAAAAAAAATTTTGTGATCAAGCCTTAGAAATCAAGGAAAGAGATATATACGCTGTACATGACATGAATAACTTTCAATGACTTTTAAATATACAATGTTTAGCAATTCCAGTACATTCTATTTAATTATTGTACCCTTTTCTTACTATTTAGCTCTTTTTTTTTGTAATAAAGTTATATTATTTTGTTACATTAAAGCACTATATTTTTTCTCTTTTTATGTGTTATGATAAATTTCAAATGCTGTAAAAAGTTCAGAATCATTAGAAAAGTTCAATGGTGATAATTACTTTCAAAACCAATTTTAGTGATTTTTTTATCATTCGCGTGAAATTGCTGTACATAGGAGTTACATGAAAGCTAAAAGTAATCTTATTGTTAATGTAAATTCACAAATATTTTATGAAACAAATTGGCAATACATAATGGCACTGACATCGTATTGCAGGATGAGGAAGTGGCAAAGTTTTTTCTTACACCTGCAGAAGAGAGAATTTTGGGGCGTCAGTATGAAGTTGTTCTCCGAAAGTTCTGTTCAGAGTTTCAGCCACCAATGCCGAAATGTGTTATTGTGAGTTTTTACAGGTCTCACTCAGCAAGATACAGTCTTCACACAATAAGTATAATAACAGCAATCTGATATATAACTGTCAAATATCTTAAGGATTATTGTTACCTCACACTTTTTTACTTAAAAGAACAAAATTGTAATGAGTTTGCAATTGTAGGAAGCAATGTGCTTTTAAGAATTTTGGTAGTTTTGCAGATTTTAGAGTGATCTCACTAATTTAAAGTTTTGTTAACAAAACAGTTCATCCCCTCATTCCCCCCATTCTTTTTGTGTTTTGCTTAGCAACTGTGCAGGTAGTGAGTTTTGAAAAAAAAAAACAACCAAAAAACAAATGTAGTATATAGTCAAAAGGTCGATAGATAAATACAAATAGAAAAGGTTTTCAGGTATGTCTAATGCAGTCCTTTGTACCAAATAGTAAAATCTACAACAATGCTTCGCATATTTATTTGATGATAATGAACATTCTTTACTACAACTAGACAACAGAGTGGTCCATTTTACTCAGTTTTAAGACCAGTGCTCTTTGGTTGGGCTATCGGTACAGAGCCTGACAGATCGATGTCAAATTTCAATCCGCACCGAACTAATAGAAAAGATTTTCACTTTTTATATTCGATTTAGGTGTTTTATCTTAAAAGAAGAATTGCTGAAGTGTTTACAAATCTAGAATCTTAACAAAGATGCAGATTACAAAAGTATAACTTCTGTTATCAAGAATTTAATCATACATTTTTAAAGTAGAGTAGTGTTAATCATTAATTTTTTTAACTGGCAGTTAACTAATTGTTTCTGAAACTTTTTCATTTCAAATTCTGAATTCACAGCATATATTACTTGCTGGTTTAGATTATGTGGACACATTTCAGAGGTAGTTAATTGATCTCAAACTCCAAAAAAAAGAAGACAGCCTCACACTTCGCTAATTCAGGCCACATAATGATTCCTTTTGACTGCTTGCTTCATGCACTGTTCTCAATTTTATTTTATAGTGATGGAGTATAATTTACGGTGTAGATTTATTAAACCTTCTGCACCATTCAATGTTTCCTACCGGACTTCTATGCCAACACGTCCACTAATGGCAAGCAAAGTCACTAAGTAAACTATCTACTGTAATGCATTAAAATTTTAAATGTTTTGCCTTTATCAACACAGTATACTTATGGCATCGCAGAAACTAAGTCTGAAACATGCAGGGGTGGCTTTTTGGATCTTTTTTCCCCCACCCCTTTATTCAGATCCAGGAATGTAGGTTTTTCAAATGTGTTTCTTGAGTATGTTCTGTAGATAAAAAATGTTTTCCAAATTTTTAGTAATAAACCTTAGAAGTAATCAAATTTTGTTTTAAAAGATAAAATCAAATTTCAGAAGATCTAAATTCTAATAGGAATAAAAATGGAAGTAGAACTAGAAATAGTAACACAGAAATAAATAATGAGCAAGATGATCAGAAATCTAGATACTGCAAGACAAATAAAGGTATTTATAGTTTTCAAATACTTCATCAGATACCACTGAATAGATCATATATATAGATGATAAGATGAAAAGTCAAAAAGCTATACATAGTAACATGGCGTAGAAAAAGGGGAAAGAGGTTTTGTGTAAGGAATTACTTTGAAAAAAAAAAACTCCAGACTGCATTTTTAACCCAGATTGCATTATTTTTTCATCAAATAAAAGAAAAATGATTTTTCTGTAACCTAACAGTTGAATTGTTTCATGAGGGAAAAAAATCATGAAGTAATTAATTGTTTTAAAATGTTATTTTAAATAAAGCTCTTTGGCAGAGCAGGCTTTTCCGTTTCAGTGAGCAAGGCTAACACCAAAGATCGTCTGACTGACCCATCAATCTTGCAACTGTGAATAGGCTCTGTGGTTGACATTTGATAGCCTATTGTGCAACCAAAGAGCACTGTCTTGCATGGTTTAAACTGATGTTTTCCATCATGCTTCTTTTATGTCAAAAACTAACATTTTTTTATGTTAACTTTTTCAGGGAACTTCACTGGCTTTTTTCAAGCGCTTCTATGTGTTCAACTCCACCATGGATTACCACCCAAAAGACATCATGTTAGTAGAGTTCAATTACTATGACTGATTTTAAGGGATAAGAATAAGTAAAATATTTCCTACCAATCTCATGATGTCCAAATCTTGTATTTGCATTTATAAAAACATTTTGAAAATAGAAATAATTTCTCTTTTTCTTGTTATTTCAAAAGAGCAAAAAATATAAAATCACTTCAAAAGGTTTTGATGATTACACACAACTTCCACTTTTTAGATGATAAAAAAAAGCATCGTTAAAATGTTATAATCTTCAAAGTTGGATCAATTTTGACTAGATGTGAGACATACATTTCTTTAGCTTTACATGTTTGTGCAAATATTTTGCTTTTATTTATAGACTAGAATCATTTTGTAGACCTGAAACATTTTTATTTACCTTATCTCAGGATTATTGATGACATTGGGAAAATGATGACGGAGGCCTCAAAACTAATAAAGACATTTTTTTTCTCACACATGCCTTTCAAGGAAATACTGCTAAGAAAACAGGATTGGTTATCTATTGTATTATAGTAAAGTGCAGTGGCTATTGAATCAAAGATGGTTAACGATAAAAATTTTTTTTTTTATGTTATAAATCAAATTTTATATCGAACCATTTATTGAGCACTATTATTAATAGCATTCAAGTGATGAGTCAAAAAAAAGTCGGTAATGTTACCTCTTGTTTTCTTGGGTCCAGATACTGTCAGGTGTTAGCAAAGAGCTGAGAGAGAGAGAGAGAGAGAGAGAGAGAGAGAGAGAGAGAGAGAGAGAGAGAGAGAGAGAGAGAGAGAGAGAGAGAGAGAGAGAGAGAGAGAGAGAGAGAGAGAGAGAGAGAGAGAGAGAGAGAGAGAGAGAGAGAAGTAGTACAGACAAATCAACCACAAACCTAGATCTAGCTCGAGACCGACAAATAAGACGAAAGACTTGAAAACATTAGAACAGATGGAATGAACAGGGATCGAACCTGCAACTCAATGCGGCACCCATCGCCTTGCCAAGACAAGACCAGGCACTAAACCACTGGGCTATCCGCATGTACAAAAATAGATGCTTCAGGAACAGTGACTTTCATGCTGGCTTGAATAGACTAAGAATTTGAATCGCTAAGAATGATCACGTCCATATTTTTACAGGACATAAATAAACTAGCCTCTGACTGATCTTAGAAAGATGCACATTTGACCTAAAAGCATAAATGAATATAGAAATAAAGAAAGCCGTCAAACAATGTTAGAGGCTGAGACAGACGAAGCTAGATCTAAGGATCTAAAGATGCAAGTGACTGAAAATAATGAAATAAGTAGTATAGACAAATCAACCACAAACCTAGATCTAGCTCGAGACGGACAAATAAGACGAAAGACGTGAAAACGATGGGTGCCACATAGAGGTGCAGGTGCGATCTCTGTTCATTCCATCTTTTCTAATGTTTTCACGTCTTTCGTCCTATTTGTCGGTCTCGAGCTAGATCTAGGTTTTTGGTTGATTTGTGTATACTACTTATATGCACATATTCATTATCTTATCCATTCTGCCTTATTTTGTTCAGAAACAAAAAAGCCTCTAAGGAGTGAATAGGATGTATTTGATTGCCATTATGGTTCGGTTTAACACTGAACAAGGTGTAACAGCAAGACTGATTAAAAAAATAGCCTTCTTATTCATAACAGCTTACCCAGCTGCCGCTTGACAGTATCTAGACCCCTGACGTGCAGGTCCTAAAACGTTTTTGTTTCTATTTTTACCATGTCACTTGTCCTCTGTGTTTTTTTTTTCCTTTTTATTTATTCTTTTTTTAAATTTAGATTCTGTTTTCTTTGAGATCATTTTGAAATTTGTGTACATCTATATAATTTAGAGAAAGCCCACTCATAATGTGCCTTCATCACAGATAATTGGCAATGTGATCCAGTGATTTGAACTTTGGTTATTTTGTGCCCAAAAGAAACTTGTCAATTATTCATAAACATACTATTACAACTACAGCTTTTAGTATGCACTGAGCTTATATATCACACCAGCTAATTCTTGGTGATCTTTCTTGTATGCTCAGCTGTTGAATTTTTTTTCTTTAAAGTGGAGGCCAAATACAAAATTTCTATTTGATTTTTCTCCAGGTTAACATGTGTGTACCTAGCATGCAAAGTTGAGGAGTTCTACGTGCCCATTGGTCAGTTTGTAAAGAATCTCAGAGGAGACAGAGAAAAATTTGCTGATGCTATCTTGAGCTTTGAGCTGACCCTGATGGGCAAGCTTAACTACCAGCTGACAGTTCACAACCCATTCCGTGCCATGGAAGGATTCATGATAGATCTCAAAGTAGAAACAAAATTAAAATGTTTTTAGTTGCAATTGAGAAAAAAACAGTTTTTTTACAACTACATAAATCTAAACTAAATAAATGGCGCTTTGCTAAAAACAAACTTAAATCCTAAACACTTGAAAAGAGAAAGAGGTTTATGATAAAAAAGCTGGTTGTCAACTTTTAAAAGAACGTTAATTTTAGGTAATAAAGTGCCTAGAATCCATGCATTGCTTTTTAAACATTATTTTTTTTCTTTTGCAGCATAGTTGTGAAAAGTTAAGTTAATGTTTTATTCAAGATTTAAATTTTGCTTTGTAGTACTTTAAAGCCAAATTTTCTATGATGCAATTGGAAAAATAATTATATCTTTTAGTGAATTTGACAAATATTTATTTGGACTTTTTTACTTCCATGTTTTATTTACTTCATAATTGTATTACCCTTTTCCTACAGACTCGACATCAGGAACTTCACAACCCTGAAAAGATAAGAAAGTATGTGGAAGAATTTCTTGATAGAAGCCTGTTATCAGATGCCTGTCTTATATTTTCACCGTCTCAGGTACAAATTGCCATTTGTATTCATTATCAGAATAAAGAAAGTAAAGATCAAGTATTCAAATTTTTTTTATCATATGTCTCAGTCGAATAGGTATTAAAAAGGAGAAAATTATCACGTCTAATTTCAGGAGCATGTTCATTGCAAAGATATTCCACCAGGTAAATTAAATCTTGAGCAAATACAGGATTGGTTGAACATGGTGGAATAGAATTGAGGCTTAGGCATAACTTATTTTGAACAATTGATCATTGAGGGTCGCTTTACATACATTGCTCTGATTTGTACTAATTTCAAGTGAGAGAAGAACAAATCTATTTCATATAATAAAAAAAAATAATAAACATATCAGGGGTTAAATACTTAAATTTCATCCCTTTGAGAGTGGTGCAGTGCAGATGAAAAGCAGACTAGAATTAAATCAAAACAGAAGACAGAATCGTATAACCTGGTCTCCTCCTCTTTTCTCCTTCTTCTCATATATCATATGTGGCAAAAGATACAGGAGCTTTAAAGATTTTGATAATGTCTTTTTGTTTTGCAAAGCCTCTACTTTGCCAAAAAAGTATTTTAATGCAATTTTTTACCTTTCTTTGGCCCCAGAACTAGCCATGTATTTATATAAGCTTCAAAGAAAACTGAAATAAAAGATAATATATGCAGAAAAGTACTTTAAAAAGATCTAATGTGAAGGATTAACTGCTACTCCTCCTGAAATCCAAATAGTTAAAAATTTAACACCATGCAGTGTAGACCACTTTATTTTGCCCTCATTGTTAGGTGGATCAACATAACAATAAAGAGGAAAGAAGAGGAACTTTTTAAATTGAAGAAGTTAAAAGAAAGGGCTTAAGACTGCAATGTGCGATTTAAACTTTTTAAGTCTAGAAAATTATCATATAGCTGTTTAGAATCCGCCATGTTTTCATCATGCATAAACTTTAGCCTTTTTAATGAATGGAATTTTACTGTATACTTTAACTTTTTCTTGGGAAATTGAATTTAAAAGTCTTACACTATGTCAAAATTTCTTAAATTAATTGCTTGTTTGTGTCCAGATTGCATTGGCAGCTATAAAATTTGGTGCTGCAAAGGAGAGCATCTCACTAGATGGGTAGGTTTGTATATTATTTGTAGTGTTTAATAACTTTTATACTTTTTGCCTGTGAGCAGAATATACATATATAGTGGAAAGGCTCAATTTATACTTGGAATGTAAAAGATAAAAATCATGCTTCATAAGATGAAAGTCTCTATTCAGAGTTTTTTTTATATTCATTTTATAAAGATTTTGCTGTAAGTAAAGTAGAAATAGACTATCATGTTTGGGTGGGTCTTATTTCAGAGGTTTCGCTTTCTAAATAAAGATGATTGCATGAAACCAAATATGCATGAAGAGTGTCTGAAGTTTTGTCTTATCCTACTATTTTTTTTTTCAGATACATAAAGACTGTGGTTTTACGGTTAGCTTCTGACAAAGAAGCAGAGAACACCTTGTATCAACTACGTCGTAAGTCTCCAAAAAGCCTCTGATTTTAGTTTTAAGAAGAATGAAGCTTTTTCTATATTGACATGCTTTTTCATGTCCGAATTTTTTCCACTATTTGCTGTCTATAATTAAAGTTCTCTATGTCGACACTCTCTCTTCTATTCTCCTAATTCGACATCGATAGCACTAAGGAAACCGGGCAAAAAAGGCCTGTGCCCAAAAATACGATCCCATTCACGTCTTTGTCTCTCTCAAAATGCCTTGCGTTGGTGTGTTACATCGCAAAGTAACTTTTGCTTATATCGACATAGACATTTCATACTTTTCTAGTGCTACAGTGGACTTCACTTGTGTTGAAGTGAGATGAGTTGATCCTTGTTGAGGGTGATTTAGTTTTCTAACCAGAATCAGACCCTCTATCTTTGTACTAAAATAAATGGTTGTTTTTACTTCAAAATAACTGTGAAAATGTCTGTTTGTTGATTGCACTTTTCCTTCCCACAGCTTTATTTATTTTATAAAATCAAACGGTTCTATTGATGTCAATTTAAAATGGCCACACATTATTAATCTTTGCCGACAGAGCCAAAGCTTGAAACACTGTCTGCTATACTGCTGGTACTACAATACAAGGGATTTAAGACAACGGCATACAATAGTTACAGTAGTTGGGAGGTTCTATTGCAGAGGCTAAAGTATTATTGTTCTGAGTAGGTTGGAATATTTTTAGTCTTACCTACTTGATTACTCATACCTAATGGTACTTTGTATAATACCTTTACACATCACAGAGATTAACACCAACCAAAACATGTAGGCAGTGCACAGGTTGTATAATGGCTTGTGATGGTGCTGGTCAGTCACTGGAGCCAGGCACAATGGGCACAGCATGCCCTCACTGCCACAGTTTGTTTGACATGTGCACATTCATTCACTGACATGAAGCCACTGAGCCTAGTTACTCGGGGCAGCTAGTGTGAAAGCTAAACTACCGACACAAACTTTGTTCATGATGCAAAAGCACAAACTGTAGACCCACTTTTATATTGATGAATAGAGAAAGGCAAAGCCTTCCATGGTCTGTGCAGTGTCAAAGGGGAAAGTTGGGATGGGATGGCCACATGTGTGTGTGTATGTGTTTACCCTATATTATGCTACCTCTGGTAAACTTTAACAAAGTCTAATGCCGAGAATTTCAATGTTAGATGGTCAAAATTAGCAACTGCATGCGATGGCTTTCTTTGTTCGATAACTAGCTGTGTGTGTGGTTTTTTTTTCCTCATCTCACAGATTGGCTCACTAAATCTACAAAGTCAGCTGATTGTACGCATTCAATTGCATTTTCACATCAACCCTGCAAGTTGAAAAATTCAGACCCACCAAAAATAAACTAAACTTTCATCCTTTCCCCCCCACCCTCAAGGCTAATGCCATGTTGCCTCATTAGTCTCGTTAGTAATGAAAATAACTTCATGTATATCCGTCAAATTTAACACAGCCTAGTCAAGTCCCTTTATTTTGACCAACAGTTGTGTTGATCTGATGGTTGATTGATGTTGTCATAAATCCTCCAGCAAAACCAACTGAAGCACCATTGACTGTACACAATTTGTATTTGTAATGAAATCTAGCATCACCTGAACACCAAGTGATTTCATAGTGAATACCTCATGTTTAATTCCTGGATGCTAATGGATTGAATGTATTGAAAATTTTGGAAAATTAACAGATTAAAAGAAGAAGATAACCTGGAAAAGGCACCGTTTGTAGTGATAAATATTAAGACTAGTCAAGAAAGATAATCATAAGTGCCACTTTGAAAAAAAAAAAGACAGAGCCAAAGGTCCTCAAACTCAGTACATGCCTGCAAATTTTGCTTTTTTGCAGGTGTTAAAGCCATTGTAAAAAGTTTTGAGCCAACAACAAGAGAACAGGCTCAGGCTGTCCAGAAAAAACTAGACCGATGCCGCAATCAGGAAAACAACCCGGACAGTGACATGTGAGTTTTCACAGATTTTTTTACTATTTATCATGTTGCCAGTTTATTTTGACAGTTTGATCATAGCTGTTTAGCATACAGGAAAGCCCCTAAAATTAGGCTCTCAAAGTAGAGAGCATCCATCTTCTCTGATAAAGACATCAGTATACCATATCTTACCAGACAAAACCTGTAACTTATCTTTAATGTCACCTGTTTCTCATAATATTTTACCATGTTTTGATTGAAGTTTTTTTTTTAATATTAAGATATGGGAGAAGTGATTTGAATTGGTGTCTCTCTTATTGATTGCTTTTGTTTAAGATAATTCTTTTAAATTTTCCTATCTTAATGGTTTTTTATTTTTAATTTTTAATAGTGGTAGAGTAGAAAATGTATTTCTTTTTTGATGTGTGTGTATTTTATTTTGCTGTTCAGTTCACATAATTATTTGCCATGATAGAAATTCATCAGTCAATGAATTAAATTATTTTATAATTCAAACCAGTTAGTTTATCAACAGATAATGGAAATATTATCAATATCTTGATAAGCATAAAAATTATTAATAATATTGTTATGCCAAATTATAAGGTCAATTTTTCTTATTTTATGATACCAAACATTTAATTTCAGTGAAAAGCAAAGCTTTCAATTGTCTAAGATTAGAAAAATCAGTCAACTAATGATACACTATACTATCACGTAGAAAAAAAGAAAAATCAATAAACAAATCTTTCACAGTAATTGAACCATTCAGTCATTTTATCACAATGATACAATGTATTTGTTAATTATTATGGTATATCAAACTGAGCTTATTAAAATATTCCCATGATACTTTTACCAACCAATCAATCATTTTCTTTTATCCTCTCAATGCGCTAATATTTCTTTTTTTAGTGTCAGTTTCACAACATAAAGATATGTACGTAATGTGTTATGTTGTTCACATTTTTGGTACAGTTTGTAATTTTATGAAAATATCTTTTTAATTTTTTTTTTACAAGGCTTAATTGTGGTAATAGATCATTGTTCCATTAATCTTTTCAATCATCTTCAAATGCAAATTCTACATCACATAAACAATCCAGAATGTCATCTGAGCGTGTTTTCTTTTAAAAATTTTCAGTTACAAGCAAAAAGCAATTGACAAACTGAATGCTGAAGATGACATACCAGCTGTGAAGAGAACTAAAATATCTCAGGTATTCTATGATGTTGATTCTCAGTAAGTGGTAAAAATACCATTTGAGCTAAATATATGCCAGCCTTTGGCCAAGGAGCATAACAATTTATGATGTCTTGATGTAACTCTCTCCTTTTTTGAAAAGAAGATATTCTTCTTGCTTCATCTGTCCAAGCAAGTTTTTTTACGATATTGCAACTCCAGCTTTCACATTTAAGCTTGTAAAAATTTAAATTCTCTCACATACTTAGATTTGATGTTTGTTTTTTACTATATTGATTTTTCATAGAACTCAAACTTGATACTATCATCATGGATGCTGGTTTTCCTTGTTTACAATATACTTCAATTTTCTTTGCAAATAAAGTATTGTAGAAAAAATAAGCAAGTAGCATGACATGGCTTTTAGACTCTCTATTGCCACAAAAGAATAGCTTCACATTTTTTTTTAACATTTCCTATTTTATTGAAGTGTTAAACTACATGTAACAATTTTTTCCCCTCTCACTCTCTACCCAGGACAATGGATCGTAGAAAAGATGAGAAGAAGGTGCTTTCTTGCAGTTTGTATTCAAGGAGATTTCTAAGATATCACTTGTGCTCGCACAATCATTATGACTGTGCTATTAAACTTTGCAAAAAATGGGGCTAAACTGTTTCTCTACATGTAGTCTTACCTTTGGTACGATAGAGTTCATTTTAGCAACATTAAAACTTAGTTTTCATATAAGTAACTTTTAAATGTTTTGCCTTACTTTTGTTTTCTCTAATGATGGTAATGAAAGAAAACAGACATATCTCTATCAATTGCTGTTTAGAATTTTTTTTTTGCTATGCCCATATTTACAATACATTTTTTTACACCTTTGCAAAAAATCATGTGTCCTGAATCTACTGGGAATGTTGCATTTGAGGGCAACCATATTTTATTTTTTCTTGCATTAACTTATTTTGTCGGTTTGCCCATGAACGAAGAAATGCAAACCTTAAGCTTTGAGATCAACTAGAATTGAGGTGTGCTATGAGAAATGGCATAAGATAATATTTAAATGCCTTTATAAGATACTAAATTTCATAAATTTTCTTTTTACATATCGAGAAATTTATTCATGAGCTATGTTGCCTATGTCCATATATTTAACAGTACTTGGAAAATGTTCTGGAAATTACCTTGCCTCATAACCAATCCACTAGAAATATAATATAATACAGGCAATAAATTCAGCAATGAATTAACCAGTATTCGGGGGATATTTTATTGCTAATATAAATGCAAATTATTTGAAAGTACTCTGAAATGACAATGTTGAAGATATTTATGGATAGTAAAGACAGAAGAGGGTAGAATACATTTGTGCGTGCGAGAATGAGTGAGACCGAGAGGCACTTAGATTAAACTGATAGACAAATTGTAGAGGCAAAGAGGAAAGTAGGTGGAATAAAGAGGCTGATGTGACCAATACTTGCAAGTGTTTTGTCCGTTTTTAAACAACATTAAGCACAATGAAATGTACAGGTCTAAATGTAGTCAGGGCCTCACTTGTTACTTTCATATTGCTCGTAAAATGGAAAGCTATTTACTCTTAGTATCTGGCTCCCCAGACTGTGTGAGGTACTAAAAAGTGTCATTTATATGGCTCACCACACAGTGTGGCCCACAGCCTAACATATTCTAGTCCAATCTTTATTCAATAAAGGCAAACCCAACTTATAGAAACCAGATGTTGACATCAATGGCTTTCAATTTGGAGCTTTTTTCACTAGTGAGAGAAGAATTAGTCTTTTTCAGCAGTTTTTCTTTTGCATTGTTTATATCGTTGCTAGCCTGTTATTATGGATCTAGTAAACATGGCGAGAAGGCCTTAGCGCGATACAATTTCTGAAGTGTGAAAAACAATCAGAAAGTGGATGGATTGTGATGAATACAACTCTAGTTCTTGAATTTGTTCTGATTCAGACAACGATGATTGGGAAAACAATTATGAAAGATCTAGATCTCTACATACTCTTGCGAAAAAGCAGGATCCAGTGACAAATACAATTATTTGCATATCAAATTAAAATTTACTTGCGATTTTATGAGGATTTTAAAGCCCTTTGAAAGACCTTTATTTTGATATGCATTTTGTGAGAATTGAATTATTTAAAAGAAAGTTATGGTGCACAAAGTATCACCTATGCAGGCCAAGATTTTTAACTCAAAAATAGCTTGAGTAAAAACGCAGATTTTGCTTCCATCTACTAAGACTTTAGGGGATTTTATCATACTGATACAGCCTACCACTGACTTCTTAGCAAGCAATCTAGTGCATATTTGAAATTCAAAGTACAAAAAACGTTAGGTGTATTGTTTATACTGCTCGTAATGCTGAAAGCTATTCATGAATTTTTGGAAAGAATATTTCATTTTAACTTCCTCATGGAGGACCTACTCAGATGAAAAACCAATCAAATTATATTTTTTTCACTACCAGTATAAAAAGATATGGAATAGAGCGAAAAGAAAGGGTGGATTAAAATCATTGAAAGTAAGGTATGTAATCAAAGACATGTTAATTTGTGTGCCCACATGACACTTTTGGAATCTCAACTTTTTTTTTAGCTTGCATTGTTTTGTGGATTTGTTTAATGTGGGCTTAGGTTCATTTGTCTGTAGATGAGTGTGAATCACAAACAGGTTTTTTTTTTCTATATGTAATTTGACGAGAAGGATCAAGTGAAGAAAACTGTGTGGGTTATTTTCAAAAAAATGGAAGATCTTGTTTATTTCCCTACTTTGCTTAAGCAACATAGATTTTGAAAATGATCTGCAATGTGAAAAAATATTTGGGTAACGAAAAAATGATATTCATCATAGCATGTATGAGACATAAAACTTCATATAATAAGATACAATTGGTTTTGAAAGTTGTCAATCCCTTACTTGCACAGAACTATCTACAAGGATTATGTAAAATAAATTGTTTGAATTAAATTGTGCTTTTGTGTGGGTTTTATCAATCAATTTGTGTTATTTTTGAAAATGTTGATACGTTTTTAATTCAGTTTTGCCTTGTACACATATTTTTTCTGTCTGTGCTTGCTTTTAGTGGTTTCAAACATGCAAAACATAAAGAGGGTTATAACTTATATAGCAGCCAGTGCAGTTAAGGCAAACTTTTTCTTACAGAAATTTTCATGATTATATCATAAAATATTAGCGTCATATGCATACATTGTATTTAAAAAAAAACAAAAAAAACTATAAAAACATAAAACATTGCAAGCTATTTTTTTTATTGTTAATTTCCATGAAGTATATATGTAACAAAAATGATATTGTCCTTGGGCATTGCTAAACACTAAGGGGTGCACAAGTGGATGGTACAAATTTTGAATGTTGATTTGTTGGTTTAGAAATAGATTTTAGGTTCTGAGCCAGAATAATATAAGTTAATCTTTTTTTAAAGTAAATACCTCATGTCATCTGGTCTTTTTCTATTCATACATAGCTTTGTTTGTTTGTCCCATAGCCCACATGTCTGGCCTATCATCTATGTAGATGTGGTTTATAATGTGTTTTGCTGTCCTCTATTGTGTGGTCTTGTGTGGTTGTTACACTGACTTTTTAGAGGGTCTGTTGGCATTCTTTTTCTGCAATGTTTGTATTGTCATAAATCCATTGAGACACAAGTAGAGTGGTATGCATGAGCATATTGCTAAAGTTTCACTGATCTTCAAGGATCTATTTTATGCTTCTTGGAGTGCTGAATTAAATCAGCAGAAGATGACAAAATTGTTGACTCTTGCTGGATCCTGTCTCATGGCTTTACAAATGCATTGTACTGCACAGCAAATAGTCTTTTCTTTTCAGTTGGAGAATATCATTCCACATTCACGATGGATGTCCCTGTTTGAACCACCTTGCATTCATAGTTACTCACTCTTTGTATTTAACCTTGGTAGTTGCTTTAGTTGTGGAGCCATTAGGTCAGATATCTGAATGAGAAACAATGCATGAGTTAACTGACTAGAAACATTAAGAGAAAGAGACATGCACTTTGTTTTACAATACCATTATGGAGGCTAGAGACTGGGGTAAATGGTTAAGGAGAAAAAAAAGAACTTGATGGAAATCCTGGTCTTGTTGCCCTGCTCTCTCACCTGGTGATAAGGTCTTTTTTTTATTTGAAATACTTTTCAAATACATTTTAATATTTAGGTTGTGACATTTTTTTTCTGCATTGACTGATAAGAAAAATAGTGTTAAAGTTAAAATAGAGTATTTGAAAGTACATTTTTTCCATAAATTATTCAATCGTTGACAGTATTGAAAGCAGGAAAAATTATTCATAAGAGTGATTCTAAAAGATTAAAAGATAAATTTCACAATATGTAGAGGCTTCATTTTATTTAAAACTACCAGATCTGCAGAAACAATCTCACCAAATGTCAAGTAAATTGCACTAAATCTTTTAAAGAAACCGTGCATGAAAGATTTGAGTTTTTATTTTGTACAACATCAAATGTAGACTGGTAACTAAGAAAAGTTTGATGATAACATTATATGAAACATCATACAATGTAAATATTTATCCTGGTAGCTTTGTGTGCCTTAGCCTATTAATTTATTTATAGCAGAGTCTTTTTACTCTAAATTGAAATGTTAATTACTCCACCATGTTATTTTATCATATATACGTGTGCGTGTGATATATATATATATATATATATATATATATATATGCACCATCACAGATGAGGGTATGGGATGGTATTGGTAGCGAAAAAAAGTAAAAATGATTGTTTCTAATATGGTGCAGCTCGGATAAGGACTCATCAAGAAGTATACTCAATAGTCACCCTCTCATCATAACGACTCCCTCCAAAGCCAACATACATGTATTTATAAATGGACTACTAAGATTTCACATTGGGTAAGCTTTTTTTTTTTCTTATTGAACCAAGGAGATCCATGGCCTCATCCTAACGCAGTAAGGCTAGTAAAAATGCTAAAAGAAATTCATTTACATGTATCTTGAACAGAATTGATAATCTGATGCAATTGCCGATGGTAAATAAATACAATTTTGGTCCTAAGCGATTGCAGCTCAACTCATCACAAGGGAAGAAACAGTACACTATTCATGAGATTGAAAATAAGAAACCATACAGATATAACTAAATCTAGATCTGGATCTAAGGCTCACCTTGTCTGTAATTTGTTTTCAAGTTAGATGTCTCGGCTGCGTCAGAAAGCACTGGGAATACATGTAGTACGTCCATGCCTGCCAAGATCCAAAACCAACTCGCTTTTCCAAGCATTTAGAGCCTCCTTACCTTATCTCTTGCCCTCGCCACTCCCAGCCAGACATTGTCCATATCAAATAACTTTTTCACACTTCAGTTCCCTCCTATTCTACCCTTTACTTAGATGTTGCCAATACCACATTCACTACACTCTTCCCCCTTTTAATAGTATTAGCACCCTATCATGGAAGTCATTTATTTTCCTTTTGTCTGAAGCATGTGATACATATTTCTCTTTCTGAATACCTACAAACGCCTCGGGTTGTGTCTTTATAATGGGTTAATTTCTCAGTGCAGAGATCATGCACCTTGGAGTCTTCATAGTGTTCATACGTTCTTCTCCAATTATAGTATATCTGAAATAAAGCTCACGTCGTCTAGCTGCTTTGCAGTTCGTTTCATGTGCATTGTTGCACCACCCATTGTGTTCTCACTATATAGATATAACTAAATATAGATCTGGATCTAAGCAAAATAGTAAAAATGTGCTCACCTTTGTCTGTAGCTTGCCTTGCAGCTGGATATTTTGGCTGTGGCGGGAGCAGTGGGAATTATACATCCACTGCCTGCCAAGATACAAAACCAACTAGCTGTTCCACGGATTTGCAGCCTCTTTACCTTCTCTCTTGCCCTTCCCCACCCAGCCAGACAATATCCAGATCAGAAAACCTTTTCAGACTTCAGTTCCTCTTCCCTAGATGTTGCTGCCTCCTTCCCTCACCTTTACTTAGATATTGCCAATATCACATTCACTACAAAACATTAGCAACTTATAATGGTATAATATAGTTAGGTTTTGGAAAAAAAAAATTAATTTGAGCGTCAAAGGCCACTAACTAAAACAGAATGATGCATTAACGATTCGTTTTTTACTTTATTTTTAAGGAAAACATCATTCATGTAAATATTTAAAAAAAAAAGGCCTAATATAAAACTACGTGAAAAAAGAGCGAGAGAGAGAGAGAGAGAGAGAGAGAGAGAGAGAGAGAGAGAGAGAGAGAGAGAGAGAGAGAGAGAGAGAGCAACCCCGATCTACAGAGATATTTAATGAAGTCATAGCTCACTCATGATTGTATAAAATGTTTTAAAAAATATAATAATAATTAGTTCAAACAATTTGTAGCGCAAAAATAGTAATCTATATTGGTCCCTATTATAGAAGAATATTCACAATTTTTACGAAGTTGTTGGTTAAGAGTGGTGTCCCCTTTCATTTATCTTAGTTACTGTGTGTCAACAATAAGTTAAAAGGGGTCTTCAAATAATAATAAATGTTTAAGGTCACACATTAAACTAACAATTCTAGATTTAGATATAAAGTGCATGATTGAAAATGGATAAAAGAGAGGAATTGCAGGTAACCATGTAAAATTTATACTGAATGTAGATCTAGATTAGATCTATAGATAAAATGTCGCAAGGGTATGAAGTGCAAATGTGGAAAAATTCCAGGATGATTTAGACTAATCTAGATTTTAGATCTAGAAGCTAGATTAAGATCAAGATCTATTCATATAATAAATTTGGCAAAGATTTATATCTATCATGTATAAGCTCAAGTGTTAGAAATGCGATTAATAAACAAAAGATTTAATGTTAAATGTTTTTATTGTATTTGGCTTAACGGAGTAATTGACTATCTCTTTAGAAGTGGCCTTAACTGACATTTTCCATGGAAAAGATAGATCTACTTTTAATACCCATTAATTTATACCAGGAATTAAAACAATTTATGTATTTTTTTTCTCTCTCTGTCTGTCCGTCTATCTGTCTGTCTGTCTGTCTGTGTGTCTCTCTCTCACTCTCTCTGTCTCTTTGTCTGTCTGTCTGTCTCTGTCTCTCTTTTATTTTCTTCATCTCTTCTCTCTCTCTCTCTCTCTCTCTCTCTCTCTCTCTCTCTCTCTCTCTTTCTCTTTACCTCCCTCCCTCTGTCTCTTTGTCTCTTTCTTTTCCCCGCTCTCTCTCTTTCTCCCCCCCTCTCTCTTTCTCTTTCCCTCTCTCTCTATGTCTCTCTCAGTCTATCTGTCTGTCTGTCTGTCTGTCTGTCTGTCTCTCTCTCTCTCTCTCTCTCTCTCTCTCTCTCTCTCTCTCTCTCTCTCTCTCTCTCTCTCTCTCTCTCTCTCTCTCTCTCTCTCTCTGTCTCTGCCTCTGTGTCTCTGTGTCCCTGTGTCTCTCTTTCTCTTTTTCTCTGTTGAATGTTAATAATTGTATAATAAATTCACTTCCCTTACTCACATTGATATAAGCATAATTAAACTGTGGCTTTTCTTAATTGTTTGTCTTTCTTTTCCACATTAAGGCTTTGCAAGATGACTTGCAGCATCATGCAGAGGAAGTGAAATCTCTTCAAAACCTCATCAGGAGGACATTAACAAGCAAAAAAGATTCAGACCAGCAAGCTCTACAGATGCAGCTGGATTTGTTTAACAAAGATATTAAAAAGGTGAGAATCTGTGGTTTAGGAGACTTTGTGGTAATGTTGTGTTTTAGCTAGAAACTAAAATGTTTGTTAAAGTTACTTTCATTCAACTAAGTTTAATCTTTGAAAAATATGAATTCCAGTATCAAAGAAGGAAAAAAAAGGAAAACTTGTAGCTGCTTGCAATCTACAACCTATTTAAATGAACATCTTCTTTAGATCTTTCTTTTTTATATTCATATTTTATCCTTGGCTTAATGCTCAGACTTTTTTTCTTTTCTTACTTCTAAAATCATTTTTCTACACCAGCTTCATGAGAAAATAACTGCAACGAAAGATGATGAAACCCCAGAAGCTGGTGAAAACACCAAAGAGAAACAGCCTGTAAAGAAAAATGAAAAAAAGCTAAGGTTTGGATTCTCATTTATATGAATTGAGTCTGTCATTGAGTTTGACTTAAAAACGCATTCTTTTTCTTTTTGTTGAGTTAAGCAGCCAGAAATGTAAGGAGATTTTTATTAAAAATGAAAGAGAATGATAATTTCAATCATTATTTAAATGCAGTCCAACTAACATTGCTGTCCACCATTCTATGCCTACCACCTTTGATGGTGAAAAGTTTTGCTGTAACTCTCCTACATTTTCCTTTATCCTCTATTTTGTCTAGCATGATATAGGCAATTAATTTGCTTTATGAATGACCAATAGAAAGCTGTTTTATTTCAAGGCTTTTTATTAGTCTTAGTTCAGTACATAACTCCCTTGGTTATCTTTTCTTAATTACTGCTCCTTTTTAATTTTATTGTTGAATGATGATGAAGTGGCATCTTATCAGACAACTGATTAAAAACTAGCAATGCAAAAGTGTTGGTGCGATGCACAGGTTGAGATGATGGGTGAGTAGATGTCCAGTTTGGTGCATGGGAGGTAATAATGGATCAAACTTTTATGGGAGAGCATTAATGTGGAAGGGGTTGGTCACAGGAATAGTCTTTAAAATCACAGACAGCAGGTTGTTGGAAGTGTGGAAGCGGGGAAGATGATCTAATTTGATTGTCCTGTGTTAGAGACTTAGGTTTTGATGATTGCCTAGATATAGTCATTATTGAATGTTTCATCACACCAGTAAAGGAGACTTATTGTGCTGGATTTTTTTATGTTTTGTTCTAACTGATAAACAGGGGCAGTGGAGCAATGCCAGAAGTGCATGTAAATGTGCCTATGTACTCTTTTGGTTAATCATTGTGTATCCTTTGTTCAAGATGATTACTGACTCATGCAAAAGCTTGTGAGTGTTATTTTGGTAGTTACCATGGACCACAATTTTTTATGTGTTCAAGTTATGAACTAGACTGGTAAATTATGTTTATAAGTAAAGTTTATGGTCAATGGAAACATTATGTATTGAATTTACAGTCCAAAATTCCAGCTGAAAAATTTATGTTGCCATTTTTATTTGGACTGGAGGAAATTAATCTTTTAGGCATTAGCTCTTCAAAAACAAAATTGAGGGACATTGTTCTGTCCTATGTTTCACAGCATTTTGTAAGTTCCTGCTTTACCTTTTTTTTCTCTAGAAATATGGCTCCTGAGGACCAGGAGAATGCCTACCAGCTAAAAGCTATGATGATGCCTCAAGTGTACTCTCAGAGCAAAACGTTGCAGGCAGAACTCATGCTTTACAATAGGTTAGAATACTGTGAGAACTTAATTATCTTATTGCCATTGCAAACTTCTGATTCTGTTTAACTGGTCAAAGTAGCTGCACTATTGGACATTTAAGCAATAAGTTAGTATGCTGATACCCAACACACATCTTGGCCATTTGCAGTATAAAAATACTAGACAGCAAGTTCAGTCTGCTGCAAACTTTTTGAATTGAAATAAGAATCTGATTTGTACTCTTCCAGTACCATTACCGCACAACTAGATTTTGTGCAATTAAACAAGTTTTTGCTATTGCAAATTGTTGTTTTGGCTATAAAACAAGAGAAATAAAATAAGCAAAGCAGTATATTTTATTTTCCTATACCAGTACTCTAAGTGTTATTTTAGATCTCAATTCAAGCTTGACAGTTGTCTTTGACTTACCAAGAACATACTTATCATGTTAAGAAAGAGAGGAACAAATAGATCTAGCTTTAGATGATTTGTATAAAAAATGAAGTATTCAAAAGCTTAGTCAAAAGAATATTTCTAATATTCAAATAATGGCTTAACATTATGTTATTTTTGAACATTGTGTTTCTTACAAATTTATATACAATTTTTTTGCTATTTTGATACAAAATTTAACTCTTAAAGAGCAATTGGCTGTTGCCAGCAGACATTAGATATTCAAGTTATGCAAGCAGCCGTTATCAACAGCCAATAGTTTCGAGTGGATTCATAATAATCCTGCAAAGCTAAGTTGTAAAAGTAGACTCTCCTTGTAATGGAGGAAGACATTTGATAATGCTTTCATCAGCATCTTGCTATTTTTGTTGTGAAAGATAGCTGTTGATAACCTATGAAGTGTCTGGCCTAGTCAGTTAGCATCCAATTTCAATTATGTTTGGACAGTATATAGCTGAAATATAGTGAATTTGTATAAATGGAATAGATGAGCTGTAATTGCTTATTTTGTATTATTTAACCCCCTCCGATAATAAAAAATGCTACATATTTGGCCACAATATTATTTCCTTCCTTTATAGACCAATAGTTTTGTTATTCAATTTTCTTTTTGGTCACACAAGATTTGCATCTCCTTGAAGCTAATTCCATAACCTTTAGTTTGATGTAAAATATGTCATAGTCATTTTTTTTTAAATTTCTAATTCCAGCTTTTTTTTTATTGGGAAAGGTTTACTAAAATCTATGGGCAAAATTTATTTCCGCAAAACTCCTTCTTAAAGTCTGCATTTTAAGAGTTAACATATGCAGCTTTTTAATTTCATGCTTTTAGGTTTTGCCTTTTATCAGTACATTTGACTGTAGAAAAGGATCTAAAACTCTGGTAACATTTAGTTGGTGTTTGTTCCAGCAATTTTTATCTTCTTTGTCACATTGGGGAGAAATTTCAATTCCTAGGAAGTGAAAAGTGTATACAAAATGTCTTTCATCCACATAAAATGAGTTGCATTTAGCCACATTCCAAATCTTTTAGCGCAAAGATTATCCACAATGCTTCAGTAGGTTTTCAATATGTAGATCTTTTCAAAAGCTAGACAGCTTTATTCACTTTCAAAAGTGTTTTTTGTAATCATTACTACAAATGCCATATCCAACAAATTAAGACTGCTTTGGAGACAAACACAATCAATGAAAATGATGTTTTTGATGATGATTGCTAAATAATTATAGATCTTGTTCTTAATGTACCTTTTTGTCATGAAACTGCAGACGTAATGAGTTGCGCAGTCTGAGGAAACATCATCAAGTCAGTTATAACAGAGAAACAAACTTGTCAGCAGTTACCACACTTCACATTATCAGCCTGTATGAAAGAAAGGCTAGAGAAGGTGAGTTGATTTTTTTTTTGAGAATAATAAAGTGAGTACGGAACAAATCAACTGAAAGATATTTTGGTTTGTTGCAAAAATTAGAAATTAAAAAGAACATTAATGGTATCATGAAAAAAAATACTCTTCTCAGTACTAATTACTATGCTCATATTTTTTTTAAAAGATAGATTTGATGATTGCAACAGCTGTGCTGAACCACTTCCAATAAAGTAAGTTCTATTCCTTGTAGCATCATGTTATCAAAAAAAAAAATAAGATTAAATAAGAAAAAAAGTCCATTAAATATGAATTTTGTTTGGATCTGTGGCCAACTCTCATTTTTTTGACATACTAACACTTTAGTAAGGTTTGAAATATATGGTGACAGTTTATAAAAGAAGGCTGTGCTATAATGACCATGTGGAAAATCTCTGTCTTTAAAGAAAATTTCTGTAATTTTGACCGAATAGATAAAAAAATTGTCACCTACATCTTAATACCCTTATTTTTTTGCTGATCTGGTTTCAAAGAAGCTTGTGGAATTTGTTTGTAGAGGCAAAATGTTATGGAAGAGATCTCATAAGTCCACTTTTTTGCCTTTCTCTAGACATCTCTCTCATCATCAATTACCAATGCATAATTTTATTTATATATCACCTCAGCTGAACATCGAGCCAATGCACTGCAAGAGGAGCTAGACAGAAAAGATGGTGAGACTGGGTCACAATCCAAACAAGTTTCTGGGCCAATCAGATCAGAGAAAAGTCAGATATATCTTCCGCCTGCTAAAGTAGAGGATTTGGCTAAGAAAAACCAGGTAGGGGGTGTTTGGTGTTAGTAAGATATATATAAGTTTGTATCAATTTGTTTAGAATGGCTTTGGCAACTCTTTTGAATGTTGAGGGCTGTTAAAGTTAGGAATGTAAGCTTCAACAAAACCAGTAAGAAGATTTTGCCTTTCCATTTAACATTTAATTTAAACTGATAGCTAGTAGATCCAATAAATTTGCATGCAAACTAGAATTTAGAAATGTTTTCCATTGTGTTCCTACATAGCATCTAAAGTAGTGGTTCTTAACTTTGTTGGAGGTACCGAACCCCACCAGTTTCATATGCAGATTCATCGAACCCTTCTTTTGTGAAAAATAAAATATGATTTTTTTTCAAATTTAAGATGTAGATATGTTTTTTATTAGTTCTGTGGAACACCTAAGATCGACTCACCAAATCCCGAGAGTTCGATCGAACCCAAGTAAAAAACCACTGATCTAAAGAGAATAATCATGTGATGAAGTCTTAGTAATATTAATTTTTATAACAGTGCTATAGGGTAATATTAACAAAAATAATAATAAAACTAGACTTCTACCATTAAATTTCTTTTTTGCATATCATCAGATACTAATTGAAGGAAACCAAGATCAGAAACGAGAAATACAACGACTGAAAAAGGAGAATGCAGATCTTTTTCTCAAAGTCAAGCACTTCAGCCAAGAAAGAAATCATGCAATGGTTCGAATTAAAGGGCCTGTTTAAAAAAATTGCAAAGCTTTTTACTCATGATTTTTTTCTTTATTTTTTTTTCTTTGGCAAAAAACTGTTTTTTGTTTGCTCACAATCCTCTTTTCTCCTCATAAGGTTTTGAAGTAGGTAGCTTTGCCAGAGTCTTGAAATGGTTTTCATATAGAATCACATATTCAGGATATTCATTAAAGAAGTTTATAGAGTAATATTATATATGTCTTAATACTCAGTAAAAAATAATAACATTGACTTGAGAGAAATCTGTCAGTATTAGTTTTTTAAGTTTATACTGCATTATCTATTTCATTTTATTGTTGGAATCTACATTCATTAATCTTTGATTGTCATATAGTGTCACTCTCTGCGGACATTCACCAAAGAAATTTATAGAATAATGTCTTTTATGTTGTAATACTCAGCACAAAATAATAATATTGATTTGAAAGCAAACCATCAGTATAATTTTGTTGGGTTGATATTTCGTTATATATTTCAGTTTTGTTTCGTTTGTACTAAACAGTCATTTATCTATGACGGTCACCCTCATGAATTCTACTGATCTCGTACATTTGTTGTGTAATCATGAATTAAGATTCACCAAATAAAATCCCTAAAAAGGCTGCTTACATACAATACAATAATTGATCTTCAATTATTTTCACCTGCAGAGCCAGCTTAGTACCAGTGAAATGGCCAGGAAAGATCTACTTACTAGATTTCAGAGACAAAAGACCCAAGTATGCTATATGTGTTGTCTTTTAGTATGGCAGAAATTAATCTAATTATGGAGATGTCTTTTCGGAGGACATATTTTTTAGTAAACCTTAGAGGTATTTGATATTCAACTAAACTATTAGTCGATAACAGATAAAGATTGTCAGTTTCATTTAGATTTAGAATTTATATTATTTTCATTAATGTCTATTTTTTTAACTTTGGACACCAAAAGCATTTTGTATCCATTTAGAGTATGTTTTTGCACTTCCAAAAAATTGGTTTATTTGTATAATTTCCATAATGAAGAAAAAAAAGGTAGACCTTCCAAACATCTCAATCTTTCATAGCTTTTCATGCATCTGGCAAATGTCCTAAATTTAGCCACTTTATTAGTCCATCCAATATCTTTACTCGCTGTTTTTCCCGACTGCGTTTTCCTTCAAGCATACCATTTGTAACAAGATATTCCAGTTTCTATCTTGCCATCATATGGCCAAAAAAGGTGGCTTGGGTTTACTTATTCTAATTATGAGTGATCTTGTTGTGTCAGCTTCTGGTAACACTCTTTCGTTTGATTTCTTTGCAGTGTATAACATTTGTAGCATTCTCCATAGGAAACACATTTCTATTTTATTTGTTTTACCTTGAAGCTGTTTTGAAATTGTCCAGGTATAGCATTCATACATCAGGACAGATTCAAGGCTCTTTTTCTTGGGTTGATGGAGATTTATTTATATATTGGAAACAATTTCATTCTCTGGAAACTGATCTTTGCTTGTAATATTCTTGATGTGATTTCAATGGTGTTTGATTTATATGATGACAGTTAATAAAAAAAGGCTGTGCTAAAATGACCATGTGGAAAATCTCCGTCCATTGCTTGATATTAAAGTACCCAGTTATATGAAAATCTCCCTTTGCTTTAGTTTTTGCCTATTAATAAAGATGTTGATCAGTGGAGACTCATTGTTTCTACTGAAGACCATTATTTCTGTCTTTTTGCTGTTTGATTCCAACTCTTTCTATCTACTTTCTCCTTCAACAATTTCTAGTAAATGCTGCAAGTCTTTATTTTCTGCAATTAATACAGTGTCGTCATTATATCTCAAGCTGTTTACATTGTGCCCTTTTACTTTGATTCTTAGGGAGGCTACCGCTTGAGTTTTGCATAACTATTTCACTGTAGTGAAAGAAAACTTCTGTAAAAAGCACATGTCCTTGATTGGCACCACACTTTATTTCATAAATAAGCTGATTTCTCCATGAGCTTGCATTGCTACTGTCTGTTCTCAGTACAGTACATTTTTTGGATTCCTTGCAGATCTTTCCCATCTATCTTCAACTGTCTTAATTATGTGATTGCCTCATCATGTTGCACTCTGTCAAATGCCTTGGCGTAGTCAATGAAGCACAGGTAAACCTCTATTTGTACCTCCAGAGCTCTTTCAATTATAATTTGAAGGATTCAGACTGCATTTGTTGTACCTTTTCCACAAAGCTACACTATTTCTCTTTTGATCATGCTTTGATTTTGTTTGTGACTAGCATTATAATGATAGTTAAAAGTTCTTTATTATTCATACTATTTTTCCCCCGGTAATGTTATAAATATAGATTTGGAAAATTTGTTCTGAAGTTTGATTTATGTCATATAGGTTTCATTGAGTAATGTTGCGATCTTATCAGTTCCATAGTCTTCAAGTTTCACTGATATACTGCCTGGATCAGTTGCTTTGCCTGATTTCATCTTTTTTTTTGCTGCCCGCATCTCACCTTTCTTGAATGGTAGTCGAGCAAAGTTGTACTTCATTGTATTGTAATCCTTTCTGGTGTCTTCAAAAAGTTCTCTTATGTACTTTGCCCAACTGCTTAGAATTTTTATTTTTATTTTTCCATAATGATGTCACAGTCTTTTGACTTTAGGCATCCAGGGATTCTCCAGTGTTTCTGTGCATTGTCTGCTCAGAACTCTTGTGGTATAGTTCAATCTTTCTGCCTTTGTTGTTGACCCAATTCTCTTTGGCTTCAACACATTTTTTACTATTTCCTTATTCAACGTTTCAAATACTTGCCTATTATTTATCTGTCTCCTTTTTTTCATGAGTTCCAAAATATCCTCAGTCATCCATTTTTGTTTTATTTTACTTTTTACTTTTGGAATTTGGTTCATTGCTGCTTCTGTGACCCCTTCTTTGAACTTTACCCATTGTTGATCCATTTCCTCAGCTTCTCCTAAGACTTCTATTATATTTTTTTTTTTGAAAAGCAACAAAATATTTTTCCTTAAGGGTCTATTTGGATTCTCAGTAGAGCTGAGTCAAGTTTGATGTTTTTAAGTGCACTTCGGATTTTCTTAAGTTTAATTTGTATATTAGCAGCAACTGGAACATGATCACTGGAACAGTCTGCCCTAGGGTAGGTCTTTGCTGAGAGAAGAGCATTTCTGAACCTTTTACAGGATGTGATGGATCTGGTTTCCCATGCCTTGTTACTTCTTGTTTTTTGCTGAAACGAAGTGTTACCAATAATAACTTTTTTATATTAATATGGGTGTTCGTATGACACCATTTGACTAGTTTCTTTCCTTGCATGTTTCTATACATCAAGAAGCAAATATCCAGTTTAGTTGTCCAGTAGTGGTTATATCTTTCTTTCTCACACACACTCAGGCCTCTAAATAATTACTTGTTTCTATTCAGCAGACAACCATGATATTAAACTCTAAATGTTGAACTTTTGTCACAGGTTGTTATTTGTTGAATTCAGTGTACCTATGTTATTTTTATTAAATTTAGTGATTGTTCATGGATTACCAGGGAACCTTTGTATAGTGCTATAATGCTATAATGTAAGTTGTGTTAAGTTGTGAGGTGGCCTGGGATTTTTAAGCTCATTATTGTTTTGGGCTATAGGGTCATAAAAAATCGACTTTTCAAGGTTGCACTTTTTAGCTTCTCATGAACAATCATCCATTTTTTTAAAATTATGTCAAAAAGTTTCAAAGGCCAAAAGCAACTTTAAATACTGCTTTTTAAGTGTGTGTTTTTCTAAAGATACCTTAACTTTGTTCGAAAGCTTTCCTCAATTTTAAATGTGTTTATCTCAGATTCTTGTTCCCTAACCTTGTGTCAGATTTTGAGCCACATCTCAGCCAAATATTAAGATCATTTTTAAAAATTAAAAAATTTGAGTTGGGAAATTGATTGGGCATTTAGAAAATATGGAAATTTTTATTTGTCCAAACTAGTCATAGAGCTTAAAAAGGTCAGGTCACGCAGACATTATTAAAAGAATTTTTTGGCCTCATGCAGTTTTTTAAGGCATGGAAACGTTTTTTTCTTGAGATAAAACAAGTAATTTGAGCTGTAAAGGACTAAATAAAGCTGAGTCCACTGTATTTTTTCTGCCAGCATGACAGGTTGTCTAAAAGTCTGACGCGTCAATCAGCAGACTGGATTGAGGCTCGGAAGCAGAGAGATCAAGAAGAAGAGGAGCTTAGGTGGAGACAGGTGGGATTTTTAGGCCACTTTTTCCTTATACAGGGTACAGTCCAAGGATGAGATCCATCCATTTCATAAGAAGTTTCATTAAACAATGATAAGCATCTATTTGATTTTTCGAACTGGAAAAAGATCTATTGCTCAGTGCTCCTGGGACTATGTAATTGTTTTATTGTATGAATCTTTGATAAAGATTTATAAAATTTTATTAAATTCAGAGCTACTCGTGCAAGCTGTTATGTGCCTTAGTGAATTCAGGTTTTGCTAGCTAGGCATGACCGAGCTGAGAAGAAGGGACTTAAAATCGTTCATGAACTCTATGACTTCAGAATTTTTCTTAAGACAGATATTTTATTCCATGTCAAGCAGATGCAAGGATCTGAGGGAGGGAAAGAGAAGACTTAATAGTGTTATAAATGGCTGCTAGGAATAAACTGAGGAAGGTTGTTTGTAGAAGCACTCCTTCATACAGTAAATTGATACTGACGCAAGCGCAAATGCTAATGAGAGATTTTAAGGGAATTTCATTCATAAACAGCATTATCCCCGAGTTGTTTTCTTTCTCCATCACAAAGTCTTGTGACCACTATTCTTTGTGAATTTTTTTTCTTTGAAGTTGCAGCAAAACCAACTGAAAATATTTTTTTTATTCCTTTTTTTTAAATAAGTTTGAAAACCATTAGTAACCTTTTAATATCTTAGTACCAATAATTAAATGCAACCACGAAATTTCATTCCTTTTTTTGTTTCTTTCAGGTGGGACATGCTGCTCCACATGGGGCATATGACAGAACTTTCTCACACCCTGTGCCAAGGAATATTGATCAGCCTAGAAACATGTACCCTGTAACAGCATATGCAGAGCCATCAGCTGCATAGTTATCTTCTGACAGCTTCAGTTATAAATGAGAGACAATAAAAAAATTACTTTTAAGTGCTGAGGTTTTGAATACCCATGTTCCTCCTTCAGTCAGCTTGAAGATAGTCACATTGGTTGCAACATTTTACGGCTACCATTATGATTTAGCATTGCAGTTTTCTTACATCAATCTTTACATGAAAATCCTTGTACTTTTTGGTAATAAACATTCAAGATAGTAATTTTGCTGTATGATAGTGATGAGAATGGTAACCCTTGAACAATAAAAAATATAAAAAATGTTAGCCTCTATTGAAACATTAAATGTTTATTAAGCTGCATTTGTCCTCTGCAGTAAACGTAAAATCTCAAAACAGAATGAAAGCTATAGAAATATGTATGGCAATTAAGTTTTGAGGCAAATTATTTTTCTGTTACATTCCTATTTATAAAAATTCCTGTCTTCCTTGTGTCATATGTAAGCTTTAGACCATAATTTCAACAAATATCTAATTTTTTTCTAGATAATATAAAATGTTTTGACAATCAAATCAATTCAGCATATTGTCTATGTACTCTACAAATTGGTATAGAACAATGTCTATACTCATGCATATAGGGATTCCCATTTGGCATGTGCAGGATGGTAAAGGTCGGGGGAGGGAGTGGGGGAGGTGAATGAAAAGTTCAAGAAGTCTTTGCACCACACAGATAAATGAATTTCTGCCAAGTCTCCTTGACCTTCAATATTCCTTGATAGTAATAGAATCTAAAGTGGGCATCTAACCAGTCTTCATCAGCTTCAATGGTGTCGATTAGGGACAGAAAAAAGTCTGAGGGGGCTAAGTCTGGTGAACAAGTTGGAGGTGGCAAGATTTCAAAGTCACTCTGTTCTGTCGTCTGAAATGCTTCTTGTGCCCTATGTGTACGGGCATTGTCATGCAGTATTAAGACCCTGTGACTGTTTTTTCCACGCCTTTTTCATATCAATTTAGGCAGCAATTTTATGAACAAACTTGAGTAGTAGTCTTTTGTGAGGGTTTGTCCATTTTCCAGATAGTCAGTTATACCTTCACAATTTTAGAAACAAGATAAAATGACCTTTCCGCTTGATGGTGTCACCTTTGCTTTCTTTGGTGAAGGAGAAGAATGGTTTCATTGTATGGAGAACATATTTTGTTCTGGATCAAAATGATATATCCATATACAGTCACCATGTTTTTAAAGAAATATTTGTCATCCGACTCCATGCAAAGGAGAGTTTTACAGGATTTACCCTCTGCTGTTTTTGCTTACAGGTGAAAAAGCGAGGCACCCGTGACAACCTTACTCATGTTGAGATGGTCATAGAAAATCAATTACATTGACCCTATACTGATTTCAATTTCACTTGAGAGTTTCTTGCATATAGTAACATCAATCATGCCAACAGGTGGGCTCCCTTTACAATCTGCATTCTTCACCGACATGAATCCATATTTGAATTTTATAACCATGTATGTTACAGTATTATATTAAGGACATTTGTCTCCATAAACTTGGAGCACTTCCTGAAAAATATCAGAGGGGAATTTTCTTGCAAGTCTAAAAACTTGATAACTGAGTGATATTCGACCGTCTCCATGGTACACAGTTTAAGCCAAGAAAAAGAAACGATTTTTTTTATTTTAGTTTCATTAAATGGGTTAACAAATAACCTAATTACTGCTGGAACTGCCTGAAAGTTTACTTCTTGCACTAAAAATGGTCTAGAGGCTGACAAAATTCCAATACTCTACCACAATTTCTTCCTCCTGAGACCAAAGACTTCTGGATATGTACTTATCAATTTAAAAGAATGAGCAGGATTGACTAATGGTTGTTCTTTAAACCACACATCATAAAACGATGTCAAATGGTTTCAATTGGACTTTTTTTTCTGAAGAAGTAAATTTCCAAATTGATCACTGATGGTACCATATTTCAATTCCAAAATAGAATGAACCTGCGGAAACTATAAACACTACTCAAAAGTCACCAACAGCTCTCCCTTGGGAAGAAAACATTTTCTAAATATGCAACGTCTATATTATATTTCTACTTCCTCAAATTTAGCCAACTCTCTCAAAAGTATCACTTTTGTCATTTTAGATAATTATACTGGATCCACAATCTCTATCTGAGAGAATAGTGACATAACATCTTAAGGTGAAGGAATGATAACTTATTTATGCTCATTTTCAAAATATTCTGAGAAAAATAATTTAATGATACATTGTATTTTAGAACTTAATTGTAAAAAAAAAAGATTCATTGGTTGTTAAATTTGAGAATAAGTCTATGGGCTTTGATCAAGATGTTTTAAACTCAATTGGATCTGGCTAATCACTCTGTGAGGATTTAAGCTTTGTAGAAAATTTAATTTAAATTTATAATCATGAAAATTTTGCTAATTACTCTCAGTTCTAACTTCTATATGAAGAAATTAAATTTTTAATTCCTGGTATGTAGCAATCTCTCAGAACCCATAATCTAGAAAAGCAATCTTCAGTTCCTTTGCAAGAATTGTTTTAACAAATAAAAAGCAAGAGTTGCAATATTACAATCTTTATCTTTGTGCAATCTTTCGAAATCACTCTTTTCATAGCCAGTGTAAATATTTACCTGTTAAGATATTTTTAGGAGCGTTTGATCAAGTCTTAATAACTTTTGTGAAAACACTATACATAATCCTAATTCAAATTTTCAACGAATTTTCTGACCTAAATAAATTGTTTTATTCAGACTTTTTCTCCTGTGCCTTAACCCATGGAAATGAAATACTCCAATGCCCTATGCATAAAGTGTGAAATCTGTCTATTGTCTGGGGAAATGTTTAATTTTTATTTGAATTCCAATAAAAGACGACCCCATTTAAGAAGGACCTCTGTGGTAGAAGAAAGCAGGTTATCTTAATTAATCTTTTTCACTTTTTATTTTATTTGATGGTTATTTAAACTGTTTATTTAAAATTTGCTTCTATTTCTGTGATAAAAAGTTTCTTCTCAGCTATTGCTGCATATTGATTCAAAACATAAACATATAATTATAATTCTTACCTACTCCACACTTGTATCCTTTTGTTATAGAGAGCTGGGACAAATATATACATTTATTTGTATGATGATGGTTTAAATGTTTCTCAAGCACACAAACCTATATACTGTTTTTCAAGACATATGACATGATGATAAGCTTTTAACACTCTCTACATCAGTTACACTCACTTTAGGAGCTAACACTTAAATATATATGCCATGATAGTGCATGAATAATATCATTAATAATAATTATTTTAAATCATATTGCTCTGGAATCTAACAGTACACTGTGAAAGAGCAGAGTATCTAATGCACTGTGATGAGATTAAACAATGCATTTCATTGCTGATTGTCTATAATTTATAATATGATCTTGCTATTACAACACCATCTATATCACACATAGTAACTCACATGAATCTCTTCATATTTATATTTATATATATATATGTAAAGGAATAATTGAATTTGAAGTAGAAAGAGGTGAGTGATCAACATAATGCAAAACAGTTATCTCAAGCTCTGATTCACTAAAACTTGAGTCAAACCATTTTGGCTTCGCAAGCTTCCACTGAAGTAATTTTAAAAATGGAAGAAATTGTTCCTAAAATGAGTGTGAACTCGTGCAGTATAATAGTATCTATTTATCAAATGCATGTTGATGTTTCGTGGTTTACAACATGCCATGACTTTTTTTTAGATCTTATTTTTTTTTTTTGAGAAAGCATTTTGAATTTGCATACAGCAGTATTTAGTCCAGTAAAAGCAATTTATTGTTTGACATTATGTATATTGTTGTAAATTGCAAAGCATGTCATATTATGTATCTCATGCATTGCATTTGTAACTGCTCTTGCTGTGAATATTAAAAAAAAAAAAAAAACTCTGTTTGCCATTTCTCATTTGCCTAAAGAATGTGGTTGGTGGTATTGAGTGATGACTTTAATAAATCTGTGCTACACTTTTTTTTTTTCAAAATAGTAACTTTTGTATCTAATCAATTCTGGATCGTAGTTGTACATTTATTTTTTTTTTAACAAGCTCAAATTTTAATATTTACTTTTAAAATGCGTGGCTTGATAACAAACCTTAAATTGTTGATTTGTACACTCAAAATATACTAATTCTTTAAAAAAGAAATCGATGCATAGATTACATTTTGAATGCTAATACTGAGCTAACTTCTGAAAAAGAAGTCCACAAATACAGAAAAAAAAAACTGCTTGGAATGTAGATTATAGCATTATAACTACTGGTTTTCTTCATTTTTATGCAAAAGCCTGACTTTGACAAAACTTTGGAAAGCAAAAAGATCAACAATAAAAAGGATGGGGCGGGCGATAAACAGAAACAGAGGAATAAGAGTAAGAGAAATCTAGAGTTCGAGGCCATGGCACAGCTGAGTGTGAAAAAATTTCTTTACCTACATTGCTGATATAGCCTTTTCACGTGATTAATTAGTAATTGATTTTTCTTTCGTGTTTTATCAATTTTGTGTTCTTAACATAGATTTTTTTTTAAAGTTTTTCTCTTTTTTTTTTTTTTGTCGCTTCCATGATAATGCGTATTCAATACAAATAGTAATAACCGTTGCAAATGATTCCTCTAGCCCTCGCTAACATTGAAGTTGTAAGAACTGTCACAGGCCTTCATTCTTTCCCACTTAATATACATGTACTACATTCACTGGTAGAAGTCTATTGTTTGAATAAATGGAATCTCTAGAAAAGAAAAGAAACAAACAAACAAAAAAAAAAAAAAAAAAACGTAAAAAAGGAATCAAATTTTCAAGTGACACTGCATATCAGAATTATACGTAGACGTCCGCCCGTTGTGACAGCAAACCTCCGCTCGACCTGTCGTTGTCTAATATGAATTATTTAATGTTATGACATGTTATGCATGCCAGGCGCCAACCGATCGTATGGTTCAAACCATTGAGTACTTGCTTACAGATACCACGCCTGCCTTTGTGCAGACATAGGAGAAGTTACATGATAATGCAAGTATTTGTTTTTAGTAAACTGTCAGCAACTATAATAGTTGCTGGCAGTTTACGAAAAACAATTGTCAGACAATAATCTGTTTTAATCTGTTTTGTGATCTGTGAGTATGACATCACTGTATGTTATGACTTGTATTGTCGGGCGACGGCACTGAGTTTAAGTTGATAGAAAAAAAGGGAAAAAAAAACAATAATAAAACCTCTCTAAAACTTCTCACCACCAGCTTTTTTTTAGAAGTCCCTTAATTAGAAGGACTTTATTTTCGTTCTTCAAATAGATCTGCCTAGATCTATGTACTGCAAGGATATAAAAATACTTTTTATGAAAATTCGAACAAAAGATGCTTAAGGTCACTGAAGGTAAAGAAAGTTACTTTCGAAGATCTTTTTTTTTACGCATTACGCAGGACTATTAAGGATAATAAAAACACTAAGCAGAGCAATGTATCTTAAAAACTAATATTTTACATTAGCGGTAATTCCTAAAGCACGGTATATCCTTTTATATCTCAGTAACATTTTTTACACCTGAGTACTTTTTACCATCCGAGTTACGAAATCAAAGTGTTAAAAAGTAAACTCATAACACCGTATATACCGTATTTATGCTTTCCAATTTTAGAAAATTGATTTCAAAGTTTTAAAAAAAAATTAATTGAATAAATAACATTCGACAAAAAATGTTTCTTGAAATAGCTAAATTTATAATTTTTTAAAATGTTCCTAATCCTGTTAAAGAGAAAAAGTACTTGACTTGTTACCTTTTTTTCTTTGTGTTTCAACTAAAGTGAATTGGATTGCTCTGAACTTTTACGATTTTTTTTTACTTTTTGGTTATCATAGTGATCTTGTTTGCTTTTCAATGCTCTAGAAGAACTTGTCAAATTAAAAAAAAAAAAAAGAAACTCTTAAAATTTTATTTAGAAAATAAAACTTTAGTACCCTCTTTCCCCCATTCCCAGTTCCTTTTTAACAAGTTCTGTTTTAATGTAAGGGCTACTGCCTTTGATTCTTTTTTCAATGTCTGCCATCGATTCTTCAACAACAAAAGAACGAATAGAATTTTTTAAACCTTATTTTCGCTATTGATTTATGATCTATAAAAAAAGAGAAACGCTAATTATTACTATGAATTTTAATTTCAACGCTTTGGAAAGAAACGTAAATAACAGAAAAAAATAAGGAATATAACAACATTCATTGATTTTGCAAGTCATGGTATGATCTTTATTCACTTTCGTGTCCAAATAGAGAACAATAAAAACATGCATACACAAGCTCTTATCATCAGGGCTCAAAATGGATCTTGTGAATGGCATTAAAAAAGTTGAGAAAAGTGCTAGTTTTTCTCTCTTGTAAAGCCTATAGTGTTTCGACAATCAAAGCGGGAAATTAATTTGACACTAATAGTGTGTAGCGTATGTCTTGATTCCTCATTCTTTCTCTCTTACTTTACTGGTTTTATTTAGTAAATTACAATTGTTGGTCATTAAAAAGTACGATGTTAAGTGTGAGAGACAGATTTACATTTTCACATTCCTGTTCTTAATCACGAGGAATCACTAATCATTTGGAGAGGAAGCACACTGCAGACTTGCTTTTATCTTGCATTGACATTAGGCCAAGACAAGCAAGGGTCTAAATCGATTCAAAAAATGAAGCTTAGTTAAAACACTTTAAGATACAAAATACATTGCAATCAGCATGCTGTGAAGACAGCTCAGGCACAGCAGCAGGACCTTGGTTTCCCGATTAAAGAACAAAAAAAAAGACTTTTTCATGTTTTGGATGTATTGATTTGTAATATGAAATTTCAGTATAATTATATTTAAGTATTTGTATCCAGCTACTCTTAAATGAAAAGTCGATTGTTGGAGATGTCATAGCTCTGTTAGCCACAGCTTGGTGTTGACAAGCATCAGTTTTTTTACATAAATTAAAAAAAAATTATTGAAAAAACATTCTTGACAATAATGATGAATCTCTTTATATTGCTTAAGAGAAATAAAGATTTTTGATACTGTGTTGTGGAAGGAATAAAGTATCTACAACTGATTTGCGAATTGTCTCAAGTTATTAATTTAAAACTTAATATACTCCTGCTGTTCCAGGGCTTCATGGGCAGCGAGTAAAACTCACTATCTGATGCTTAAGCTGATGCGACTCAGGGCTGATTAAGTCTATCCTTATTGTTTTCAGATTGTACAAAATCGTCATAGCGGCGTGGGCAAAGGAAATGGTTCCACTTGAATAATATTGATAATAAGACAATTTTGACTTTAGTCACACTGTACCAATTCTAGAAAGCATATAAACTTTGATTGATCATGTAGTTCCTTTTCCCATGTTAGGAAGCATAATTATTTCTAAATAAGTAGAACCCATTAGAGCCTATATTTATGAGATATTGTTTCATCGAAATTTCAAGCATTTTACTATAATAATCCTATGCAGCTTTTGCTTTTATTTTGTATCTTACATATTGCAATCAATCCTTTGAATTCAGTTGAAATGGGATATCTGATCAGATTTAACAGTCTCTATCTAGGCCAATTTATAAACAAAATTAGCTGACACATGTTTGGGGTGTTGAATACCATTGTACGCGAACAGTGTTAATTCAAATGGCTCTAATCTGTAAGAGGTCATTTCAATGGATAACTTTTTTAACTATTGTTTTTTTTTTTCTGTGGGGAAACAATGTCCAATCCTCACAACACAGATAATAGCCTGTCAAGGGGTCTACTTATCATCTGAATTTTTAATTTTCATGGAAATTTTTAACTTGTTTTATAAATCTCAAATAACTAGTACAGGTAAAAGAAAACCTGTAAGATAACACTCAACAGTTAACACTACAAAATAATAATTATAAACGACACATTATCTTGTTTCTATGATTGTAGTCTATTTACAGGTTGTTTTTCGTTGAATCTTAAAATTCACAATAGCGTACATGGCATTGTTTACGAGTGGACCATAAAATGACGTCTCGATAACGAATTTTTCTTGACAGCAAGAGGAATGTTGCTGGTGGTAGGCAGCTCCAGGTCCTGGGACTGTGTTCCGTAAACTAGATAACCCCGCTAACTGTGACTCTCGAAACTTTCTTCAACGTGTTTAACTGTGTCACAATCTAGCAGGCGCATGTGTGAGATCCCTGTGCTAATATAATTATAACCTCAAACAACAAAGCAAGTATCCAGTAATATCAGCATTGCTCAAAATTCTAAAAACATCCTTTGTATTCAACTCAAACAAAGGAAAGACTATCACAGAGGAAAAAAAATGTTTTTAACAAATCAACAGTAAAAAGTTTATCCAACTTTTCCCTTCTATATTACAAGAGAGTGCAAAGTCAACAGAAATAGTTATTTTACAGTTCTTTTTTTTATTCACTTCTGCTCACAAACACAAAATTGGTCAACAAGATCAAGTTACAGCTAGATTAATTCCTGAAAGCCCATCGTTGTTAACAATTTAGCACAAAATTTGTCTCTCAGGCTTACAAATTTTCAAGTTTTTTCAGCAGTTTTGTATTCATACAAGCCACATCAAGTGTGTACATGCTTCATAACTAAATATATAACAATGTCAAGAAAAAATTGGGAAAACTTGTGGTCATAACTGACCACTCCATACTAGGTGGGCGTACTTCTGCTCGCACTCTCGAACCATCTTCACGAAGTAGTCCTCGTCCGCAATGCTCTCCAGCAGGTCCGCCTGTACCACGCAAGCGTTCTCCAAACGGGCAACCTCGGCAAGTCCCAAACTGCGCGCTTCATGGCCGTTTTCTTTATTGAACACTCGCACATCCACAATGCTGTCCTCATCGTCTGCCCGGAAGTTGTCATCGAAGAAGATGTGATGATGGCGCTTGTCACTGGGATCTAGCCACAATGGTTTACCTGCAGTGTGGTAATAATCATGACCTTGCCAATGGTAGAAATCATCCACGTAACCGGAAATACCCTGGGAGGCGTTCATCAGACGATACATGTCCCTTTCATGCGACAGGAGCTGGTTGATCTCCTGGCACGTCCCACTTCCAGCTCCGTCTCGGTACTTGTAGGTCTGCAGTTCGAAAGAGCTACTGCCCGTGCGCTTAATGATCCCAGGGGTCTTGTGGACCTTTATCCTGAGAGGGGAGGGGAACGCAGGGTGATGGCCGTGTAAGCCATAGTTCAAACTCGATAACACATTCGGCCCGTCTCGACCGTACGTTCGTATCACCACGGCGAAATCTCGCCGAGAGTTGGTTAAGTGATGGAGTAGTTTATATACCCCGGGAAGGATGTAGTGGTAGGCAGTTCCATCCCTGCCTGACATGGTGAGCACTTTGTCCCGAGTAGTGCACGTGTCAAACTGCCACACCAGTCTGGCTAAGTGAACGTAGAAATCCTTTTGGAAAATTTTCCCCATCGACGACAGCGCAAAGTCCCCTGTCTGGAGACGGAGTTTGACACGGTCCTCAGAACTCTTGACAAGTTTTGCCTCCAGGTGTTTATAGTAGGTCCTCAGACCTGGCTGGGGTGACTTGAGGGACGGGATGTTAGAATGCCAGATCCACTCACCATTCTCCTCGCTACCCCAAGTCACACTGGTCAAAAAGCTGTTGAGAGCCTGGACGGTAAACAAATAGGGAACATATTAATTTTTCATAATTAAAAATAGAAATTGTTTTAAATGGAGCTTTGGGTGAACATGTTTATTATAATAGAGAAAAACAAGATTTTGCCAAAATGATAAGTTCACATGCATTTAATTATTTTCTTCCAAATGTAGAGTTAGTTTGAACTGTCATAGAGTGAATGGAAAGTATCAATGTGTTTTATGTTCCTACAAATTCACGGATCATCGAACATCTCATTTTTTAACCAGTAGACTATCTTTTACAGTTTATGCCAAGTTTAATTAGACAGTTGATAGGATACTGCTCTTGTTAGACTAAGTCATCAAATGAAAAAGTGCCATACATATTTATCAGAAACGATTTGTACGAAGTTAAGCATTCTATTATTTTAATGTTTGTTTAATCCTCTCGAAAAGAATGGAAAAGGCAAAGGAATACGGAAAGAAAGAGAGAGAGAGAGAGAGAGAGAGAGAGAGAGAGAGAGAGAGAGAGAGAGAGAGAGAGAGAGAGAGAGAGAGAGAGAGAGAAATTTATATAGAATGAGACAGAGAGGAAGACGACGGGGAGTGGGGGTAGGGGAGAAGGAGAGAGTGAGTACTCAGACAGGAAAGAGAATAACACAAAGACAAAGATATGTAGGAAGAAAACATAATAACAAAAAAAAAAGTAAACACAGATGAGAAATGCATAAAGAACATAATTATAGTGGCACATTGAATATCCAACAAACCTCCTCAACGGACACATTGGTGATGGAGTCAGCCACTAAAATCGTGTTCCGAATGTCCAGATGGATGATCAACTTCCGCTTCCGGTGGTCAACATGTATTGGGCCGTGCAGAACCCGGTACTCGTTCAAACCCAACTTCATGGGGACAGAGCGCACACGTTGTAGCTGGCGACAAGCCTTAATGGCTCGGTCCTGGTTGATTCGAACACTGACTATCTGGGGCAGGCTTGTGAAGATGTCGTTACTACCACTGCTACCACTGCTGACGTCGCTTTTCTCCTCAAGGTCATCTTCAAGTTCAAGGTCCCCTACAGCCCGGTTCAAGTCCATATGGCCGTTTTCGGTCTCCGGCTGTGGCCTCGCCTGGCCCGGCATCTGTGCCAGATGGTGGTGGCGACCGTTAGTTTTGTCTAAACTGGCATGAACGTCCTCCTTCTTGAGCGCGTACCCATCCGTTTCACAAAGCGAATTGACGAGAGGCGCGGGACCGCCGTTTTGGACGATGTGAGCGCCTTCTCCGCGCATCAGGAGACAGCTAGCTAGCGGCTAGCGCAAGTGGTGGCGAAGCCGCCGTTGATGATACATAAACTTGAAGTTTTGGTCACAATTTACTTTAACTTTGTTCGTTTTTTTTTATCTTTTATGTTTAATGATACTTTTAACACTTTGGTGACGTTATGTTTCTATGCGCTTCACCGGTGTTTCCAATTTTAGAACCTTTCCATTGTTACAGGTTCCTGCATTAATCCATAAAAGTACGACAAAACTGTGTCATCGATTTCACATTTCTGTAACAGATTCCACTCACAGAAATCTATAGGTCATGTTGTAACAGATTTGTAGGATTGGCATGGGATCTCTTGGTCTACCTGCGATCAGAAAAAAAGGAGACAACATTGAGGAGGAACGTCAAACTAATAGCGGTAATACCAGAAGAGCTTTCGGATTTTTTAAAATAAAAAATGTATAATAATCGAGTTCAAGGGACTTAGAGATGAGGGGAAAAAAACCAATAGAGTATTAGTATTGGGGTGTGGGAGGAAGAGACAAAAGAAGAAAAAAACTCTACCGAAGCAGTGTTAGACTATTGATATAAACTTCTCGCATCTCAAGCTGAGCTAAATCTCATTCAACTGACGCTGTCTAAGTCATCATTGAAAATCGTCTAACATTTTTTCACAAAAGATAACGATTGATTAATTAAACAAGGAGTGATATCAAAATATCCTACATTTTTGTGTCATAGCTTCAATTCAACGTAAAATACCAAAAGTAGCTATGAAAAATTGATTTTTCATTAATTGAAAGCGAAGATTTTGATTCAGTTCGACTATTTGTAAAATTAATGCAAAGTTAAAAGGTTTGTACTTCTCTCTGGCAAGGTATTGCTAAATGGCTAGAAAAATACAAAAGTCATCAGCGATGGCAAAACTGGTGAAGTCCAAAATAAAAGTTTAAATTAAAAAATCCTCTTTGTGTTAGTTTATGGACGGCGTGATAAAGATCTTGGCGGAAAGGTAAGAGCGCGCTAATCTGTATGTTATTTTGTTTTAAACAACTGCGATTGAAGCTTCAAGTTTTGGAGATCACAAAACAAAAGAAAAATTGTGATGAAATATGAGTAATTACCGAACAGGAGATTGAACTTCTCGGTTACATGAACCAGCGAAAAAAAGGCTAATATTTTCTGATATGCATATAAAAGACCAGGCGTAATAAGGAAAGAAAAAGGATAAAATAGTTAAATAGTCGTGCGACCTGGGAAATTTGTGTAACTTTTTTATTTCATGGTTGTAATTAGATGAATCAATGTCCTTTATCTTTGTTTCTAGAACTTTTAAAATCTGTCTTTGAGCGATCTTTAACAAAGGCAGTTTCATTCTTACAGTTTACTCTCAAGCTAACAATGAATTATGTAAGAAACAAAAAAGTAGACACTATGAAATTCCTATTCTTATTTTGATCATCGCTTTTTTTAATACTAATTTGACAACTCTAACAATATCTTTTAACCAATACCTATGCTGTGAAAAATAATATCAGTTTCAATATCCCATCAATGCTGGTGCTGATAATGATTAAAGCGGTCAAAAAGTAGAATGGGTAGGAAAGAAAGAATGAGAAACTGAAAGAAGAAGAAGAAGAAGAAGAAGAAGAAGAAGAAGAAGAAGAAGAAGAAGAAGAAGAAGAAGAAGAAGAAGAAGAAGAAGAAGAAGAAGAAGAAGAAGAAGAAGAAGAAGAAGAAGAAGAAGAAGAAGAAGAAGAAGAAGAAGAAGAAGAAGAAGAAGAAGAAGAAGAAGAAGAAGAAGAAGAAGAAGAAGAAGAAGAAGAAGAAGAAGAAGAAGAAGAAGAAGAAGAAGAAGAAGATGGAGAAGAAGAAGAAGAAGAAGAAGAAGAAAAAGAAGAAGAAGAAAAAGAAGAAGAAGAAATAGAAGAAGGAGAAGGAAGGGTGAGAGGAGAAGAAGAAGAAGAAGAAGAAGAAGAAGAAGAAGAAGAAGAAGAAGAAGAAGAAGAAGAAGAAGAAGAAGAAGAAGAAGAAGAAGAAGAAGAAGAAGAAGAAGAAGAAGAAGAAGGAGGAGGAGGAGGAGGAGGAGGAGGAGGAGGAAAAAGAGAGGAGGGATGAGGAGGAGGTGGATGAAAAAAGGTTTTTGATGCTTATAATAGTAATAAAGATGATGGCTATGAAAGTGATGAGAAAGATGATGATGATGATGTTGATTATCATTATTATCATCATAATGAGAGTACTGAAGATGATTTTGATAAGAATTTTGCAAGTCTTAAAAATTAAAATTTCAAAGAAAATAAATTAAAAAAATGAAAAAACACTAAGTTTGCCGTGCCTCTAAATTGTTTTTTTTATCACTACTTAAAAGTTAAAGTACCCGTCATAAGTTGTTTGTTATTTTTTTAAAAATGAATAATGAAAAAAATGAGCTAATAATTATTATTCTTTTTTTTCTAGCGAGACAAATGTCATCTGAGCTAAATCCTAATTTCAAGACTAATTCAAAGCTGGTAAGATTACACAAAGAAGTGCGTGATGAGGTCGATGTCATATTCCTATATTTATGTCAGTTCATTGCTATGGATACCAAACAAAGACTTCACGGAAAATGTTATCAGAAGCCAAACACAAAATTGAGTGTTGATTTAGGTTAATGGATAACACACTTTTTTGGAAAATCGGACAAGTCTATTGTATAGATGTATGAATTTTTTTTCAAAAGTTTAAAACATCATGTGTATGTGCATGTGATGTTTTGATTGAAATTTGAATTGTAGTGAGGCAATTTTTCAAAATATTCTTTTAATGATTTATTCCGGTTGCTTTCATACACAAATAGTACATATAAAGTGTTTGCAGATTTTTTTTATTTCACGAAATTGTACAGTGCTTCGTCAAACGCCTCTTTTACTTTGCATACGATTATCGTAAAGAAAAAGTTTTCTAGCAATATTTTCATTAAATTTATGGACAAAAGAAAGAAAAAAGCTGATAAATTTGCTAGTTTACAGGAATATGCGACACAAAATGTATTGGTTAAAGGAAAAGAAAAAAAAATGGGGCAGGCAAACAGAAAACTACTGGGAAATACAAATCGTTCTATACACCTGCAGCCCATTCTGTCCAATTCACCACTCGCAAAATGTAAAAACCATATTTTTATTCAGATTTAAAGCTTTCAAATTTTCTAAATAATCACCCCTAACACCAGCTGAGTGCTTTGCAATTTGAAATTTGAAGTTGACAAATTTTGTTTTAACTGCTGCAGAGTAAGTAGACAATGCGGGCATAATTTACTGTATATACATAAGTATATCACTGGCAACTTTCTTTGTGTTGAGTTTCAACGTGTCTTTTCCAAATTTTTTTTTAGTGGAGGTCACTCTGTTGCCATTGATTTGGTATGGGGTGATTTTTAAATGCCACCTGATTAACTTTCAATAATCATAACTTTACATTTTGCCTTACTAGCTGAGTGCTTTTCGACAAAAGCACAGGTATTCTTTTTTATTTTTTTCCTTTTAGCAAATACTCATTAAATACTGTTAAGATTTAATCTAAAACAGTAATGCAAAAAGCATTTGTTTGCTTATGATAGTTCAAGAAAGTCCTAACCTTTTAATTAAAAAAGTGAGAAACTGCATTCGAGGAATAATAAAATTTTTCCCACCTTTGCTTTCAAACTTTTTTTTACATTTTACACGCATTTTGTAATAATTAAAGATTTTGTGATGTTTAAAAAAATTACATAAGAGATATCAAAAGAGCATTACCTACTGTGATTTAAGGATGTCTTTGATTAAACAGCTTCAAGATTCTATTGCTGGGCTTTTTATATTTATCTCTTCTCCCACAATTCCTTTCCTTCCCTCTTCCCTGAATAATCTATCATCCATTTTACTCTAGATTAAGTAGCTATGAAGTGTTCGACGTCCCTTAGATTTTCAGTCTCTAGCTTTAACATGCGGCAGATATGTCATAACGGTAGGACTATCAAACATTATCTCCAAACATGTTATATGGGAGTGGTTTAATGATTACCAAACTTCTCTTGAGACCACAGATCAGAAGTGTTCAAATAATCTCACACCTTCACTTTGCACTACCCTACCCTGCTATACGAGGTAAAGTAAAAGCGAGGTTTCACTCAATCTAGTCTTTAAATCTATTCTTCAAAGATCCGACCTGAATACCTAGCATGCCGTGCTTGCTCTGCTAACCGAGCGGGGCCCAAGAACTATATCGATTCGCCTCAGAACTCAACTGATCGCAACTATTGATTTTATTCCTACAATATTTCTGTTACTCAATAACCCTTCGCTTCGGGGCACAATAATTGTTTAATGGAATTGCCACCGTAAACTTGTATTCCCATAACAACCTTTGAGAGGGACTTTGTGGGATTTAAACAGTTTATAACTGTCAATAGTTTGTCTCCATAAGAGAAAAAATTTCAATCGAAATTTAAGTGACGACTTCTTTAGTTCAGACAGATCGAACCGGTATTTTGCTGGTTCTAACTAAAGACTGGCATATGATTATTTTGACCTCTGTTGAACTGTGTGTTTTGGCAACCTTGCTGAATAACAGACTGGTTTATTGCACTAATATACTGTGGGGAAAAAATCTTTCCGTCCTTCACCCTATGGAAACTTTTGTATGAATTGGTAACCGGCAGTTTGATATGATAATTTTTAATTCCGAACAGCGAAAAAGCAACAATCAAACATTAGTTAAACCTTTCTTATTGCATTGTATTCCTTAGAATACTTTCGAACAACTAACTAAAAAAAGAAATAACCGAAAAAAAATAGTAAAAAAAAAATCCACAGCGCCTATAGTCTTTGTAAATGGAGGAGATAAATTTCGAAAGGATTCTTGAATGTCAACACCTCTGAATTATTTTTAGCTCGGTAAATCATAGTAATGTAATGACACAGAATGGGATTGTTTCCAACTATTTTAAATAATAAAAAAATGCAATGTCACAATAAACTCAGGAATTAAAAGATGTATAATACCTTGGCTGTTAATTCTTTGAACCACAGCCCTGTTAATCAGAATGCTAGAACAGTCGGAGGGGCAAGTGGATGCCTCATCAGTTAACACTGTCGCTCAGTCAAACAGCTTAATCCTCGACACAAACGATGAGTGTAGACATAACCCGCGCCATGACAGAGCTCTATCGACTTATCTTTATAATTATTGATATATGCACTCTTCCAATTACGCTTTTGTTCCCGGACAGGCAACCACAAAAAAGTTTTTGGCGAAGTTATAAAGGCTGAAGTGTGTTTTATTTTTTTTTAATAACATGGCGGTTAGAGTCATCTATCGCTACCCATCTGTGCAGAAATCTAACGTTTTCTTGATTCTTTACTCCAGAACACGTCAATGTTTTCTTTCCATTCAATATAAACGGAAGAAAATCATATTGTAATCCACAACGGCATGAGATGAAAAAAAAAAACGAAACTAAAATTAATATTGAAACATTCGAGCTCTAATAGCCTTGAGTGATACATTCTTGCATCTTGTTGCTAAGCGACGAGCCATCATCTTGTTTTGATAATCAATTGCTCATGATGAGGCATCAACCCTCGCTACAGCTGAGCTCAAACTCTGGCTTGCTTATTAATGATTGAAACACAACCTGGTCAACCGTTCTGATCACATCGATACATAAAATGACATAGACACAGTGCTTGTTTAAACTGATCAAATTGCAAATCCTCATAATAAAGATAGGAAGATCAATTTGTAGGCTTGCAAAAGTCGAAAAAAGAGAAGCATAGAAGTAAAAAAAAACATTGAAGTGTGACAAAGGACAAATTTCATCAACAAAATGTTTGAAAAAAAAAAACAAACTTGGAAATAATATTCAGTTTTAGAGAAAGAACATGAAGATAGAGCTAAAACGTACTATCTCTATCAAAATTATAACGCTATAATGTTATTCTATATCGTTGTTTTGTGTCCTTTTATTGTTAAAATCATCACCATTATCTTTTTGCTGTTGTTGTTTTTGAAACTTTAGTTATTGCTTTTATTGATATTGCTATTGTGGCTTCTATTGCTGCTGCTACTACTGCCGCTGCAGCTGTTGTTTTTGTTATTTTTATTTAATCATCATCATCATCATCATCATTATCATCATCATCATTATTATTATTATTATTATTATTATTATTATTATTATTATTATTATTATTATTATTATTATTATTATTATTATTATTATTATTATTATAGTAGTAGTAGTAGTAGTAGTAGTAGTAGTAGTAGTAGTAGTAGTAGTAGTAGTAGTAGTAGTAGTAGTAGTAGTAGTAGTAGTAGTAGTAGTAATAGTAGTAGTAGTAGTAGCAGCAGCAGCAGCAGCAGAAGCAGTAGTAGTGTTAATTATGTAGCAGCAGCACAGCAGTTGTTGTAGTAATAGTAGCAGCAGCAGCAGCAATATTATTATTCTTATCATTAGTAGTAGTAGTTGTAGTAGTAGTAGTAGTAGTAGTAGTAGTAGTAGTAGTAGTAGTAGTAGTAGTAGTAGTAGTAGTAGTAGTAGTAGTAGTAGTAGTAGTAGTAGTTGTTGTTGTTGTTGTTGTTTTTGTTAGTGGTGGTGATGTTGGTGCCGTTGTTAGGTGAAATTTTCAGAATCCTAATTTTTAAATGTATTATTAATATCTGTCGTGAGACTTCCAAGTAATCACAGATTATTCTTAATGGGTTTCAGCGATTCTATATCCCAATCCCTCCATACTTCTTAGTTCACCAGCATTTCTTTCCCAATAGTGTTTTTTCTCCCTCTATTTTCCGGCCTACATCTTGATTGTTCGATCTAGGCCAGAACATTACTCGACAAATAAATGACTTTGCACTTCCTTTGCAGAACGATTGGATTTAAAATCAAGTGTAAGTTAAATAAAAATTAAATTCGCGTTGAGAAGGGATCGGCTTTCTAAAAGGTTACGCTGAGATTTTTTCCTTGTACAATGCACAATCTGCAGTTAAGGAATCCTCTCTCAAAACCACTAACGGAAGTTCTAAATCTTGCAAATGCGCACATGATAATAAGCTAAGTTTGTAAAACACATTTCTACTTATTGATCATTATAAACATATTTTTAGCATAGAGGTATTAACTACTATATTGAACACCGATGAATTCTCACAAGGCAGCTCGGAGAACAAAGAGGTGGACATTTCTCCATATTCGACAGCTAAACTAATCCGATCTAGAAGGCTCTGTAACAGATTCAAACCAACTTTAATTGCCAAAATTAGCCATGGAAATATTTATATCATTGCACAAATTAATAAAATGCGACCAAGAAGATTAAGCAGTATAATGGTAAGCTTGCAATCTCTCTCTCTCTCTCTCTCTCTCTCTCTCTCTCTCTCTCTCTTTCTCTCTCTCTCTCATATATATATATATATATATATATATGTATATATTCAACGTATATATTAGAGAAAGAGAGTAAGAAAGAGAGAGAGAGAGAGAGAGAGAGAGAGAGAGAGAGAGAGAGAGAGAGAGAGAGAGAGAGGTTAATATAGACCTGGAACTCGATTTTTCGGATGAGTGATAGAGTCCTGCGATCACAATGCAACCACAATAAACCAACTCAAACTAAACATAGAATGTAAATTATCTACACTTATATCTCACATATTAATATTCTACAATCTGTATAATCAATGCATAAAAAAATCGCGTTGTAGCGTGTGTGGAAAGTTCACAGTTTTGTGACATTTCTAAATATATCCAGTCTTCATAGAAAATAAAGTTGAGCTATTCATTAGTCACCTTAAAGAACGGGGCAAATCAATCTAACATAATAAAAATACTGAGTGGAACGTCTTAACATCTAAAATTTATTATTGAATTTCCAACAGATCTTTTCTTTATCGAAAGCCAAGTATTTTTTTGACAAGACTTGAGGTAAAAAATATGAGGTCTTCGAAGACTTTTCCCGAAAAGTAGCTTTATATACAATGCAGTCATTTTTTTTTCGGTCTAAATTTCACTTATCGAGGTTTGTGCGTTTAAAGATTAAATTCGGGAAGAAAAAAAAAAGGTGAAAAAGTGAGAGTGCCATTACTTCAGACAAAAAACTGCTTTATTAAAATACTCCAAATGAATCATTCCAACGTAACAAAAATTTCAGAATAACTATAATAGAAATGAAGACACTCTTACTCTTATTTTTGCGCTTTCACAGGCAGAGAGCAGGGTCGTTTTTATTTTTGCTTTTGTTGCTGCTGCTGCTGCTGTTGTTGTTGTTGTTGTTGTGGTTGTTATTGTTGTTGTTGTTGTTGTTGTTATTGTTGTTTTGTTGCTGTTGTTTTGTTTTTAAACCATTTGAGATTTGTCCTACGATAATTGAAATTGATCAAATGAGCGCCACTGGAAATGCGAACGTGCGGAAAATATTCTATATAATAAATACTTACAGTTGATGAGTGTTGGTATCTTAAACTCATTGTTTTCATTTGTTAAACCTTACATTGAATAATAATATTTTATTGTTATTACTTTGGTAATTTCATTGCTTGTTATTTTGTTTTGTTTGGTTTAGTTTTTTTAATTTTACGAAAACATCATAGTTGCATATGAAATGACCACTAAGCACAAATCTAAGTTTGGTCGCCTTAATTCAAGGGTTATATATCTGGACGCTAGACTAGTTCCGTCAATAAAATCGAATCCGACTTATGCTAAGCTTTTCCGGCAAAGTCTCAAGATCCAAACTAATCGTCTTACTAAAGTGGGGAATTTTTGCCATGCAGTTCAACCTTGGCCCGTTTCTTTCCTCTTCCATGATTGTGTACATTTGACAGCTCTTGTGGTCGCATTAAATGTTCATTTTGGAAGCTCATTAGACAATTGAAATATGCTTTGTAACGTGACTTGTAGGAAAACTTGGTGTTTCACTTTAAATGGTAGCTTTAGATATAAACAATTCACTAAAACCCATCAATTAATGGTGCTTTTTTAATTCATCATAGAAACACCAACTTTTAGGGTCATCATTCTCTCGTTAGAATATATACATAATTATACTTATTAAGTCATGAACCTTTTATTCTTTACTTGGATAAATGAAAATATAATATTATTATAACCATTATAAGTAGCTTTTTGCTTTTTTCACTTTTTATTATTTTATTACTTTTTAAATCTTCTTTATAATTTTGTCTGACTGACCTACACTAAAATAAATTAAACAAATAAAATACATGATGCAAAAAAGACCATTCAACTTCTCTATATAATACGATTTTTATCATATAGTTAACAAGCTGAAAGAAAAAGCGACAAAGAGAAAATAGTACCAACTCATCAATTGATATAAATGTATATACATAAATACATACATATATACATACATACATACATATACATATATATATATATATATATATTTATATATATATATATATATATATATATATGTATATGTGTATATATGCATACATATTTTTAATTGATGAACCATTCCAAGAGACAAAATGTTTAGTTTGGTAGTTTCCGTTGAAAATCGTCTAAACAAAATTAAGTAAACCAGTGGGACTTGACACTTTAATATACTGCTTTTAAAGTAAATTGGTGAATAATTATCGGAATATTCGATCCGCGATCGATTTGTGGCGGTATTGAGCGACGAAGCTCAGCAAATCAAACTATCCGAAACTTGAAAAGCTTCGTTCCCGTTCAACGGACCAGAACCCTGTGCTTTAAAGAAGTTCGATACTTTTACGTCATACTCATAGTTACTTTGCGGTATCAATGAATAATTGAATATAGACCTATTTCTGTAATGCCCCCTGTGTAAGATTCATGTTTAGCTAGTATCGAAGTAAATTAATACAAATGCCGATCTATTGATCGAGAATAAAGATGAATAACGTAGTTGATATAGGCTATCTAAATTGATAAATCGCAAGGACACAAAGTGTAAGCCTATCTGGCCATAGAGTTATTTTACCCAAATTTTCTTTTTAAATCTGAGTTGCTATTTTGATTTGCTGCACTGCGAATGACTAAAATATTTGACCCCTTTATAACTGTAATAAGTTTAGTTTAAGATTCATTTCTGCTCAGATTAAATAGTAAGACAAAGAATGGAAGCCAAACTTTCGATTCGTTTCTCTCACTAAGTTGTTCCCTTAAAATTAATGCTGTTTGTTAAGAATATTTCGAGCCAACATAAGTGTAGATATAAGGATTTAAAAACGAAGTTCCCTGCTAATCATTCATATTTCATTACCGAAATTCAATGAAAAGAGAAATAGTAACATTTTTATTTGTGTTAAATTTGACTTAATCTTTTCGGTCCTATAATTATAACGATATTGTTCTATCAAATTAATTGGAATTATAAAAAATTTTCTTAAACCATTATCTATTTTCTTTTACATTTTAGGACCTTGTAAAATATTATTTATCTTTATTATCGATAGTTTAAAACTGGACTTTTAAATCTGTTCATTTCTTATCGAAGTTATCTGCATCACAAATCATTCTAATTCACGTAATTGGAAAAAAAAATCGGCGCATAAGTTTGTCGTAGAAAAAGGATAAGTATGCAGATGCTTTTGTAGTGTTATATTTTATATTTTGATGAAAATAAATGCTTCATTGATTTGTCTTACGTTGAAGTTCTTGTCAAAGAATTAAAATCATTTATGAGTCATAAAACATGAAGTTAAAAAAGTCAAATATTTTACCTAGAAGATTTAACTACAAAAATGATCCAACAGCAACGAAACTTTAAGCTAGGAATTCGCGCTCGCTTAGAACATTGAATTTCTAAAAACTTACTCCACAGCATGTTTACTTACAGCCAAGCGGTTTTACCTTGTCCACGACAGAATACAGGCGACAATCTGATCTACCACCTCTTATCGATCCTGGTAGGGCCAGCTATGACCTCGAAATCCCTGGACGTGTGCTTCTCTTCTCGCAAGCCTTGGTCAGATCTGCTTGGCAGACTAACAGGTCGGGTAATCAGGGGCGACTTCCTGTTGTTAATTCCAGAAGTGGACTCACCTCTGGTAGAAAGTGCGGCCCAGGCTCTAGCTCTGCGAAGCCATGTCACTGCCCAGGCTCTGTAGAGATCTGTGGACTTACACTGAAATCTGTTTTAACACGCTTTGTCTGAGTATAAGACTGCGATAAGCTCGTGGGGATTTTAAATTAGTAATTTTTTTTCCTCTGCCGACGCAGCATACCTGTGTGGTACCAGTAAGTACCGCCGCTGCTGGTGCTAATGGCTCTAGAGCGGATGCTAAAGCTGGGACCGAAGTTTGACTGATCGATTCTTAGCCCATAGTGTACAGGATAGGAATCAAATCGCTTTATTTAAACAGGACTATCGATCGCCTTTATTTAACTTCTATAAAATGATTACTGATTACAGAACGCTTATATATTATTGTTTGATAGAACTGCTGATTACTGGCCAAAATAAAATAACAAGAAAATAAAACATAATTATTATTGGATGATCGAACAAAGCTCAGTTACCGTTTTAAGCCTGACAGACCACGCTCTGTGCCTCTCTCTCCTTTCTTTCTCTTTCCTTCTTTCTGTCTATCTCTCTGTATCTGTCTATCTCTCTGTATCTGTCAACCTATCTATCTATCTATCTATCTATTTATCCATCTATCTATCTGCCTATCTATCTATCTATCTATCTATCTATCTATCTGCCTATCTATCTATCTATCTATCTATCTATCTATCTACCTATCTATCTATCTATCTATCTATCTATCTATCTATCTATCAATCTACCTATCTATCTATCTATCTATCTATCTATCTATCTATCTATCTATCTATCTATCTATCTATCTATCTATCTATCTATCTATCTATCTATCTATCTATCTATCTATCTATCTATCTATCTATCTATCTATCTGCCTATCTATCTATCTTTCAATGTCACACTGTCTCTTTAATATTATATCTCCGTCGGTTTGTTTAATAACATCTCTGGTTCATTGCCTCGTTTTTGTCTCTGTTTGCGACGCTATCTTTTGTCTTTGTGTTTGCTTTTGACTACCTCTCTCTCTCTCTCTCTCTCTCTCTCTCTCTCTCTCTCTCTCTCTCTCTCTCTCTCTCTCTCTCTCTCTCTCTCTCTCTTTCTCTCTCCTTTTCTCTCTGTCTGTCTCTCTCCCACTCTCTGTCTCACTCCCTCTCTTATCAAAACAAGCATAATCACATCTAGAGATCTATTTTGCAATAACGGCATCGATTTGAAACCAGAGAGACCGTTTTAGCCAGCCAACTAAATACCAAACGCACCAATTAGAGGAAAATGCTGTCTGATTAGAATTATAGAAAACAAACGTTCCTATCGTGTTGTGTTAATTCATCTGCACCCGATGTTTTTGTTTTATTTTATTTTATTCCTTTTTTAGCTTCTTCCTAACATCAACTTAACTCTATATTGTCTGATTCCATCTTTCTCTATCAATGTAATTCACTTAGATTCTGATCTCAATGTCCTATATACTAGTGTGGAAAATAACTTTTGGAAAATTTTCTATGAAATCTGTTTGTTGGTAACTTTATACTGACCTAACATTTCTAAGCAATTACACCAAAATGTTTTCCATGCTTCGGGCAAAATAATGCATATTGACGCCCTAACTTGCAATTAAAGAAATAAATATTCAAATAAAACCGCTTTTATGACATTTCGATCTTTGAGAAAGAAAATTAATTAGATCTACTTTGATTTGTATATCGCTCAGGGCAGTTATATCTGAATGTCTAGCACATCGTTGTGATACATTCGAAATTGAATTTTTTCCACTGCCCTCTTCTATGTCACATTCTCTCACTTTGGCAATTTATTCTATGTTTTATGTTTTTTTTAATTAAGTTTTGTATGATGATATTGATGAGGATTTTGAATATTATTATTTTGGATGTACAGTGAAGTAGTTTTTGTATTATAATTGTTGATTTTGTCGTTGTTGTTGTAATTATTATTGTTGCTGTCTTTTGATTCTTGTCTTTGCTGCAGAATATTACTTGATGGTTCTATATTCAGTCTGTTCCTAAAATGTGCTTGATTTCATTTGTACAAGTCTTATTTTTTAAATTATTTTAGATATTTGTTTCACAATTGCCGCAAACAAGTAGCGAAGAGAAAGCGAGAGAGATAGAGCGAGAGGAAGTGAGCGGGACAAAATGGTAAACAATAAGAAAATGAACCACAAATTAAGATGGAATACAATTAAGAGAGAGGGAGAGAGAGAGAGAGAGAGAGAGAGAGAGAGAGAGAGAGAGAGAGAGAGAGAGAGAGAGAGAGAGAGAAGATTAAAAAATAAAAGAAACAGTGAGATGCTATTTTAATTAATTGGAAACAAATGAAAGAGAATCTAACAAAAGTCCGAAGAAAGCCAAACAGGAGTAGAGGGATAAGGAGGAGATGTAGAGGAGGAAAGAAAGAGAGAGAGAGAGAGAGAGAGAGAGAGAGAGAGAGAGAGAGAGAGAGAGAGAGAGAGAGAGAGAGAGAGAGAGAGAGAGAGAGAGGTGAGGTATACAATAAAGAGCGGGAAAACCGGAGGACGGTGGAGGAGATCGATTCGGTCACCTCCAGTGTTCGGATGTTAAGAGCAGCACTCACCAGGGTCCGCGCGTTCCAGTTGGGCAAACAGTCAAGTATGAAGATGAACTTCAGCTTGTAGGCCTCACCTAGGCTATTTTTTTCTATTCTTTG